>CM019148.1:43701724-44208109 GCA_009733165.1 Naja naja | reverse complement strand
GCTTTTGCCATACAATTACAAACATTGAGAATCAGCTACTTCTAATCTTACTCTCAAAATGTATTAGATTTTAATGATTATTTGGTTAGAACATGCAACTCTACATGAAGTGGATCCATTTGACCATGGAAAGTGGACATGAATATCAGCTGTCTGGGAAAATGTTTGCCACAAGTGCCCTATCACCTATCAAAGAACTGCAAATTGCTGCCTGGATTACATTTTAGAAACCATATATCAAGGATTGAGTTTACTAATCTTGTTTTTTGTTTAGGCACTTACCCAAATTTGATCTCCTCTGTAATTTTTTTCCTGATTATCACAGATATGTACAGGATTAGCCCGATGATGACAACTCCACATATAAATCCAAGGACTATTGTAAGTGAATCTGTATTTCTAGATTCTAGTGTTGTAGAAGGTGCAACAGATACCAAACCTATAAGAATAAGACAAGTTACAGAGAAAAGGAGACTGCCATCTTGTTATAGTTGGGGGGGAGCCATATTTGAAAATTCATAGAAGGAAGGGAGTGAGGGAGTGAGGGAGGGACGGAAGGAGGGAAGGGGGGGAGGGATCTTTATTATAACCAAAATGTTAGAAATAAAAGGTATATTAAAACAATGAAAAGGAGAGGACTGAAGACAAATGTGATAGTTGATATGAAAAGCATGTCACAACTCTGGGATTGATGTCTGATTTTCATAGCTGCTGCACAATATTTTGCTATGGTCTGAATTATAAATGATTTGTAATCTGAAAAAAGGTTGAATATATGAGTATTGTCAGATTGCCCAGGACACTAATGTAAAACAGTAAATTACAGATATTTCAAAAATTCCTGTAGATCCAAAACTATCATTCCTGTAACTGTTAACTAGACAAAACAGTGCATCTTAGTGCAACATGTTTTGAACCAAAGTACCTTAAATGGACTAATGCACAGCATTCAAAAACTGGGACCTATCACTCCATAGAATTGAAATTTGGTAAATTTTATAAAATATAAAACATGTGTTGAAGGCATTGAAGAATCCAATAAGGATGTATCTCTGAAACAATGATCCAAGGATTCACTGATTGTCTCATAGTAGAATAAAGTAACATGGACTGGACAGCTCTAGTTCCACATGGAGAAACATATGTCTCAAGTGGAATTTTAGAACATCTTCTCTGTAGTAATGTTAAAGGGAAAATTTTATGCCTTGCCCAGAAAAAAGCTTTCATTAGTTTGGAGAATATCAGTGGGGAGATTGGGAATTTGATTGTTTCCAAAAACCTTTGTCACCCAAATCTATGAGTGACAAGGTATTCACTGCTACTTGAAATTCAACATTTTAATTTTTGGAGAAGTGTATTTGGTATAGTCATAGCCCAAAATTCACAGAAACTCTGATAGTTACTCACAAGTTATTATTAGTTTTGTTCTTTGACACTGTTCCAATTTAAGAAGCTATTATCAGTTGTCATTACAGTAATCCATAACCTCAATATTTGGCATCTCCGTTCTAACCTGAGGAGTTCAAATTCCAAAATTTCATCACCAAAATATTCAGAAACACACAAAGGAAACAGTGGCACTAAGAAAATAGGACACTGTGAGTTCTAGTACAACCTTATCCATGAAGCCAACTGAGTAAACTTGGGCCAGTTATTTCCCTCTCCACCTTAGCAAAATGACAATGGCAAGCCACTTCTAAAATCTTGCCAAGAAAACTACAGGGATTTGTTCAGGTGTTTCCAGGAATCAAGATTGACTTGAAAATGTCCATGTGTGTGGTGTGCATGCACACAGACACAAACACACACATACACACACACATGCTGTGGATACTTTTTCCCCATAAAATTCAGGGCAATTTCAATGCAGTTGCTCAATTCTGGACCTAACCTATATGGCTTTTCTAACATGTGTTTTCTTGGAATCTTCCTATAAAGATTCTTCTTACTGACTATAGCAATATAGATGCTGAGAATTTCAATTCATACTGAATTTGGAGCTTTTCATATAAAAAGCTAGTGTTCTATTGTTACACTGTGGCTACATGACTAGAATTTCAACAACTTTATTTTGCATTACTTTTGTTCTCAAACTTAACACATATCACTGTATTGATGTGACTTACCATTGCTTGGAATGAACATTGCTACAGGGTCACTGAAAGGCCCAACTCCACCATTAGTGACTGCAGCTACTTGCACTATGCAGGTGACATTTGTGGTCACAATTGGAATATGGATGACATTCAGATCCTTACTGGTAGAAAAGAATGATTCTTCTGTGAAGAGAAAAATAATTTTATTCTATCTAGTGGACAAGTTTCATAGGTACCTGACAGATTTGCAAATAAACTTTTGCCTTTATTTGCTTACAAATAAGCTTAACAGATACTTGCTAATACCAGCACAATAACTATATATTCATGTACAGTAATTATCTTGGTAACTATAGTACTTCAAGCACTAGATAGGAACAATTAAAAAGTTGACAATGAGTTATTTTAAATCCATTTCACTGCTGTTTGGAACCCATGCTAAATTTTTCCCCATTGTAAACAATAAACAGCTGTGGGCAATCAGATTAACTCATTACAAATCTGTCATCTGACTGGCAGACAAAATAGTAAGAAAGTGTAACTTAACATAAAAACAAACAAAGCACATTGTAGGAAGCAGTTTGTATAATTGATCTTTTTTTATATTTCCATGCTCAGTCTTCTTCCCTGCTTATTACAAAAACAGAAAATCTGTTGTTTGCTTCCATCATGCTAATTGTGTAATCCCTGATGGTTTAGAACGGATGTGTCATTTAAACTGATCCTTGGTGTATTGTTCTAAGCAAAACAAAAAGCAAAAAGGAATAGATTTAATTTCTACAAAATAGAAAACAGAAGAAAAAAGAAAAGAAATTGGACAGGCAATATTTGCCAACAATTGTTTGATTAACCTCCTAGAATAGTGTGCAATCTCTGCCTGCTTACTTGAGAAAAAGTCCAAGTGAGCAAAATAGAATTTACTCCTATCTACACATGGACAAGATGAAATTGGCAAGAATACTTACTAATTGTTCTGACCCAGCCTTCTAAAGCAACGAGAAACCACTTACTCATGAGTAAAACAACCCCCCTTTAAAACAGGGTAGGAACAGTCTTCATTCATGTTGGATAGACCAAACCAAAATAATTAGTCACAAATAAAAGTCTTTTCCCCTTCTGAAAACGGGGCATAAACAGTATCTGTTTACATGAGAACTCAAGATAAAAGTCCTTCAATGATTAGGCCAAGCAGAAACAGTCCCTGTTGACACTGGCTGAGGCAAATTCACTACCTATTATTTCCCAGCAGGGAGACTCAGTTGGCACCTCAAATACAGAGCAATTAAGTCCTGACAAATCTGGTTCTGGCAAAGGAATCCAACTTGATTGATGTACATGAAAAACAAACGACAACAGGCCACTCCCAAATCCCTACTATTTATTTCCCAGCCAGGGACTTGCATCTACAACTTTTCCCTGAGAGCCAGCTTATTGCCTTCCATTGCTCTTTCTTCTCTAGGCATACATGCATCTGGGATGGCCAGCCCCATCTGTCTCCTCCCCTCATCACTCAGCTCAGATCTGCAGACAGCTACCTCTCTACCTGGGGACGGACAGAAGGCATCCTCTTCATTCTGCATCTGCCTCTGATTCTGCTTTCATCATGAGTTTTGAAAGGTTCTGAATCTGGTCCAGGCCTCCCTTCAACCTCCTCCTCATCTCATCTGCCTGACTCTTCTAGCTCTGCTGGCAGCCAACAGGCCACAACACTAATGACCTGAAAATCTCAAAAAGGTTACTACTGTATATAGTCAATGACAATATTATTTCAACAAGTACTACCTACTGAATTTGTGATTTCAATGGAATCAAATAAATATTTAAGTTATATTTTTGTCTGTCTTAAATATCACCCTGATGGAATGCCATTTTTGATGAAATGAGTAGATTTCATCTACTTTCAGTCATAATATCATCAAACAGAAAAAACTGCAAACTTAGGCATCAACCTGCCAACTAGATGTGGGTTCCACCTGATAGCATTAGCATAACTTGAAATAAATTTCTGTTCCTGTAAATTTTCAGTACAGCCTATGAATCAGCTGAAGAACTGGGGAAAAAAAACAAAACAGTACTTGTAGGTACCTCCTCCTAGTGAACTTTTACCTAGTCCCCACCCTCCACGTTTTCTGTGACTCATAATGGAGCTAACAAACTAGTTTAGTATGATAATATGGTCGAAGGATAGAGCTGGTATTGTTTAAGCCAGTATAAAAATTCTCCGTAAATAGGAACTAAGAAAACATGACTAAGGCTGCAACTCTGAGAAAATGAATTTGTCAGAAATATTTTTTCTTTTTTATATAAATAATTGTATTTACGATTATAGTTATACCAATTAAAAACTAATACAAAGTACAAAAATTTAAAAGGCCAGTTTGGTCTAATGGTTAAGCTACTACACTAAAACCCAGGAGACTGTGAGTTCCACTCCTATCTTAGGCATGAAAGCTAGCTTGAGCGAATCTCTTTCTCTTAGCCCATCTCAGCTCCCAAATAGAGTTGGGAAAATTGTGGGGAAAATAGGGGGGAAGGAGTAAGGTATGTTGTGACTTCTCCTTTATCACAAGTCTCAATAATTTTAACAACTTGAACAACCTTCTCGTAAAATGTAGCAAACAATCTCTTCATCCATATCTCATCCCTTATCTTTAAACAGATTCTTAACAGCTTGTTCTTCAGTCCTGGTCAGCAAAAGTCATATGGGTTACCAGACATAACATAATTTATCACAGATATATCAAAAGGAAAAGTAAAAAAAGACAGGCTGGGATTATCAGGAAGAGTACGACAAAATGGGAAAAAGTTTATGTCAACTTAAATAATTGCATTCAGAGGAACTTCATAAGATACAGTGATAAAAATATCCTTTCATGCTGAATATTTATTCAAAAATAAGTTCTATGTTCAGTAGGATATATCTCTTTGTAAGAGTGCAAAATAAAATATTTATCATTCACTGTAGATCATTTTTACAAATAATTTGTCATAATTTTATCTATTTTATTTATTACATTTTATGCTGCCCATCTCCCTTTAAGGTGACTCTGGGCAACTCTTTTTTAAATTTAGAATGGACATGAAGACTTTTTCATTTTACCTAAATCCCATTGTGGTTACAGTAAAAACCTTACATAATTTCTTTGGGATTGGTTTCTTTCTTAGAAACAGTGGTTGCATCTCAGAACTCTGGAACTGTATCTATCTACCAAGAAGACAATGTGAGACTGGAAGAATTGTGTATGCTTTAAAAACAATTTGGAGGAAGTGCTTCAGAACTTATATAAGGTTCTTTCACAACAGTTGTCTGAAAGAAAGTGCTACTACTTTAACAATCCTAAGTACTGACTCCTTAAAGCAGCAGCTGTTTTTTTCCAGTTTCACATTGAAGGCTGAGAAAAGCTGAGCTGCTTTAAACCATGGAGGCTTTTAAAGAAAAGATTGGACAACCATTTATCTGAAATGGCATAGGGTTTCCTGCTTGAGCAAGGGATTGGACTAGAAGACTCCAGATCCCTTCCAAACTCTGTTATTCTGTTATGTCCAATCTCTTAACAATTCTGAGGTTAGCAGTACATATACAAATCAGTGGTGGGATTCAAAAAGTTTTACTACCAGTTCTGTGGGCATGGCTTGGTGGGCATGGCAGGGAAGGATACTGCAAAATCCCATTCCCTCCCCACCCCACTAACCTGCTTTCCAGCTCTGTTCTCTTGTGCAGGGCAACAAAGAAGACCCAGCCAATCAGCTGGAGCTTAGGAGGCAGAGAATAGATGGGGGCAGTCAGAGGTGGTATTTGCCAGTTCCCCAAACTACTCAAAATTTCCGCTACTAGTTCTCCAGAACTGGTCAGAACCTGTCGAATACCACCTCTGATACAAATAATGCATACATCTCCATCTTATCTAAAGATTTTTCTGCTTAATACATTTTCCTCTTCTTAAACACCAACTAAACCTTTAGAAAGGCAAACTTAAAAATATTTCACCTACACTGATTCACCCTTACGTAAGGATGAAAACAAAGAACAGAGGTAACTTTATTACACTGGAGAGCAGGCTAAGCACAGAAGTGTCCGCAAAAGGGGTCAAGGGACAGGCAAAGGACAAAATGAGTGTAACAACAACATCATGCTTATTTTCATCTTTTTTGTAAAAAAAAACACCATTGGATTCTGTGCATTGGATACTTGTGGCTGAGTCCTATTAACTGGAGAATGGGGCAGCCTCTTCAGAAAGGGAACAAGTGACACAGTTGCTCAGAGTTCTCTAAACTTGCATTTAAATGTCACGGAGAAGACTAAATTGTTACTAGCATCCAAATCAGTTTGTTGCCAGTCCAGTTTGATTCCCAGTCAATGTCTAGCCTTTGATTAGGATTTGGGGATGAATTGATTTGGGGATGAATTGTATTAAATTATAAATCCATATATGAAAAAGTTTTGGCATTGCATATTTTATTGGGAAAGCTAGACACACAGATTTATATCTTGTTCTGTGGATCAGGAAGTAACCTTTAGCTTACCATCTGTACTATAAGTTGCTGAGTTAGCGTCTCTACTCTGTGCTAGTCAGAAGACCGTAACACTACTGTGCTGATTTCAGTATCTTTGTGCTGTGATTTCTAAATCCTTAAAATGAACTACTTAAAAAGGGAACAGAAAGCTAAAGTTTTATAGAAAACAAACATAAATAATCTTCTATGGAAAATGTACCATATTTAAATAGCTCAGTGTGATAAACTCTGAACAGATATTCATACCATGTTGATGAATGTACAATGTAACTTCTGTGCTATACTTTGGATTAGAAAATTAACTTTAAGATAAATAAAGTCATCTGGGGTAAAGAAATGTAAATGTAAAAAAATCAGTTATTCCCCCGCCACTTATCCAGAAAACCTCATTTCTGTAGCATAGTTGTTGTTTCTCTGTTGTATAACACATTTAGCACAATACTGAGGGTGGCCACACTCAGAGATGAAAAGTCTTTGGAGGAAGATTCCCAGCTACGCAACATCTTCAGGTTCAAGTGGCTTAATAACATTATTTGAAAAGCACAACACCAAAACACATCTGGAAGTGAACAGCGACTTCCAGCCTTATCATCCTGTATCTGGATTATTGCATTGTGATATACATGGGGCTGCCTTTGAAGATAGTTTGGAAGCCACAGCTGGAACAGAATAGACCAGCCAGGCTACTAGAGGAAGGAATTCATTGTTGCAGAATTTTCCTATAAAGCGGAGAGGTGGACCATAATGAATCTTAGATGCAATATACGACTGTAATCTCAATCTTGTGACTGCAATCACAATGGCAAAGAGATTCATTTCTGTTTATACAGTTAAAGGAGAGATCAGCACTAATCTGAATGTGATTACTGTAATACTAAACAATTCCCTGTAAAACAAGGACTACCTAAATAAAATGAGAGGAGTTAACTATCATTCACCATGATATCCCTTATGATGGCTAAGATGTACATGTAGTCCTTGATTTATTATTCATTTAGTGACAATTCAAAGGTATGATAGCACAGAAAAAGTGATTGATGACCAGTCCTCACACTTACGATTATCACAGCATTCCCTATGATTGTGATAACGATTTGGGAACTGGGCAACCAGCATATATTTATGATGGTTGCAGTTTCTCAGATCATATATAACAATTTGTAACCTTTTCAGGCAGGTTATGATAAACATGGTCAATGAGGAAAGCTGGATTCACTTAGTGACTATGGTGATTTGCTTAATGACTATAGCAAAAAAAATCGTGGAATTGGGCATGGCATTGTGATTGTAACCGTGGCCAGTTAAGAGCCTATATTAGGACCTACCTGGAAGCGATTAGGGCGGCGAGGCATGTTTACTTCTCTGCTCTGATTGCATCTGCAGATGAGATTGCATCCGCAGATGATTGCCCTGTGGCCCTGTTCAGGGTTACCTCTCGCCCCTCCTGTTCAACATTTATATGAAGCCGCTGGGTGAGATCATCCGTGGCTTTGGGGTGAGTTATCATCAGTATGCTGATGATACACAGTTATACATCTCCACCCCAGGCCACATCAGTGATGCTCTCTCCGTGATGTCCCATTGTCTGGAAGCGTGGATCTGGATGGACAGGAACATGCTTCACTCAATCCGCCAAGACAGAGTGGCTGTGCATACCGACATCTGGTCCAGTTTGGATATTCCATCTTTGGTCATGGGGAGGAGGTGTTGCCCCCATGGACAGGACACGAATCTGGGGGTCCTCCTGATTCACGGCTCAAATTGAGGAGCAGGTGGGGGCCATGGCCAGGGGCCTTTGCCCAGATCTGGCTGGTTCGCCAGTTGCCCATACCTGGACCGAGATGCCTTGCGACAGTCACTCAGGCGCCATTTCCCGACTCGACTACTATAAAGCTCTCTACCTAGGACTGCCTTGCATCACTGGTTTCAACTGGTGCAGAATGCGCCACGTAGTGATGGGAGCCTCCCGATACTCCCATATTACACCCTCCTGCACCTACATTGGCTTCCAGTTGCCCTCCGGGTGAGATTCAAGGTTTTGGTATTAACATTCAAACTCCAGCATGGCATGGGTCCAGGTTATTTACGAGAACCACTCCCAACATCAAATACTAACCGCTGTATGGGCCACAGACAGGTCTCTTGGGGTGCCGCTCATGCACTCACGATTTGTCCTGGCTCAACTCGGCTGTGCTGATTCTCTGGGGTCGGTTTTACTTTAACTGTGGGGTTTTAACTCTAATTCGCTTTAATCTGTTTAATATGCTTTTAACTAATTTATTTATTGTTGTATTTTTTAGCTGTGAGCACTTGAGTCCTTTTTGGAGAGGGGCGCATATAAGTCTAATAAATAAATAAATAAATAAATAAATAAATAAATAAATACCCGTTCCCTCCTTCAAGTGAGGGAGGGGCGACTTTGCAGGGCAGAGCAGAGGAATTTAGTCTACATTTGGCAGATAAGGCTGCTTGGATTCGGGCTGGCTTGGACTCGGACTGGCAGTGGTCTGATGATGAGGTGATGGCAGATCTGGTCGATCCTATCTGGGTTGAGTTTGACCTGGTCTCCCTTGATGAAATGGACAGGATCATGGAGGTTGTCCTCCACCATATGTTTATTGGACCCGTGTCCCTCCTGGTTGGTTTATGCCTCCAGTGAGGTGACACGCGGCTGGCTCCAGGCAGTTGTCAACGCTTTGAGTGAGGGAGTCTTCCCGCCACCTTGAAGGAGGCGTGGTGAGACCCTCCTCAAGAAGCCTGCTCTGACCTGGCCGTTTGGACAACTATCGCCCAGTCTCCAACCTTCGCTTAGCGAAGGTTGTTGAGAGTGTGGTGGTGCAGCAACTTCTCTTGTTCCTGGAGGAAACTGATTATCTAGACCTGTATCAATTGGGCTTCAGGTCTGGACACAGCACAGAGACAGCATTGGTTGCGCTGATGGATGATCTCTGGAGGGCTCGGGACATGGGTTTTTCCTCTGTCCTAGTCCTATTAGACCTCTCAGCGGCTTTTGATACCATCAACCATGGTATCCTTCTGCAGCGGCTCCGGGGGTTGGGGGTGGGGGCACCGTTCGGTGGTTCTCCTACCTCTCGGGCCGCTCGCAGTTGGTGTTAGCAGGAGAGCAGAGATCGGCCCCAAGGCCCCTCACTTGTGGGGGGTGCCACAGGGGTCGGTTCTCTCGCCTCTCCTGTTTAATATCTACATGAAACCGCTGGGTGAGATCATCTGAGGTTTTGGGGTGAGGTATCATCAATATGCTGATGATACCCAGCTTTATATCTCCACCCCAGGCCAGATCAGTGATGCTCTCTCTGTGATGTCCCGTGCCGTGCCTGGATGGGGAGAAATAGGCTGCACGGGTCTGGATGGGGAGACCAACCCGACCAAGAGTGGCTGTTCTTACCAGCATCTCGTTCTCAGGCGATGTTCCATCTTTGGTCATAGGGGAGAGGTGTTGCCCCCCATGGATAGGGCGAGGAACCTGGGCGTCCTCCTGGACCCACAGCTTGGTTTGGAGGAGCAGGTGGGGCTGTGGCCAGGGGGCTTTTGCCCAGGTTCGGCTGGTTCGCCAGCTCAGCCTTATCTGAGCTGAGATGCCCTTCAACTCATGCACTTGTCACTCTTGCACTTGTCACTTCTAGAATTGACTACTAACACCCTGGGGGTTACAGCTGGTGCAGAATGCGCGTGGGCTGTGATGGGAGTATCCTGATACTCCCATGTTACACCCTCCTGCGTGACCTGCATTGGTTGCCGTTGCCTTCCGGTCAGTTTCAAGGTGCTGGTAACAACTTATAAAGCCCTAAATGGCTTGGGTCCAGGGGTACGGGAACGCCTCCTGCCACCATCATCATATGCCGACGCCTGTTCACTCCCACAGGAGGCCTCCTTTCGATACTGTCGGTCAGACACTGTCAGCTGGTGGTTCCCAGGGCTAGGGCCTTCTCCGTGGGAGCCTCCACCCTTTGGAACCAGCTCCCCGTGGATCTCCGTTTGGCCCCTGATCTCTGCTCTTTCCGCCAGGACCTGAAGACTTGGTTGTTTCAACAGGCCGGCCTGGAATGACCTGGGTGGGGTTTTTTTACTATTTATTCTTTTAATGTTTTAACGTTTTATTGTATTTATTTTGACTTATGTTTAATTGTTTTTTATGTAAATTTTGTGCTGTTTTAATGTTAGCCGCCCTGAGTCCTTAGGAAGAAGGGCGGCATACGAATAAATTATTATTATTATTATTATTATTATTATTATTATTATTATTATAACTCACTTAATAACTACATTGCTTAGCGATGGAAGTTCTGGTCCCAATTGTGGTTATAAATCAAGGATTACCTGTACAGGTGAGGAATTTGCTTTAGGAAATAGAGTCCATAAACCAGGAGGGGGAACTTGTACAACCAATTTAATTCAAAGGACTTTTTTAAAATGTACTCAGGCCAGCATATATATGGAATTAGTTTTTCCAGCATCAATAAGACTGGTTTTTCAATTGTAGGAATCTGCCACAGCAATTAAGAGGCAAAAAGCCCTCAGCATATAATAAATTAAGATCTTGTCAATTTGTGGCAGCAGGCAAGCCTTCTGGATGGTACCAAACAATTATAGCTAGTCCTCAGGTTACTTGCTCAGCAATCATTCAAAATTATGCTGGTATTGAATGAGGGGGAATTACGACTGATCCACATTGGAACTATTGCAGTAACCCCATGGTCACATGACCATGATCTGGCCACCCGACTGCCATTTCCAACCTTACCTACCAGCTTCCCACAAGCAAAGTCAATGGGGAAGCTGGAAGGGAAATTTTCAAGTCATTTCTGTAATCACTCCTGAGACATTTTCTCCCAAGGAGCCCCACTACAGACTATGAGTTCCTAGTCAGCCTCCTCATGCTTCCCAGCATCCCCCACCTCCCACTAGCCCTTCTTGACCCACCTGTGGACTCTACTATACTGCCTGCACTTCCTAGCACCTGCCTGTGACACCTCTGTACCCTCCCCATGCTCTTCATCTGGAACTCCTATCTCTTTCTGCTTAATGACCCAGGTGTCCTGGAGTTATCATGGCAACCAGAACAGCTGTGATTGCTGTCGTAAAGAATACAGTCACAGTGTTGTGTTTTACAACCACATCCCTTAACGACAGCAATTCTAGTCCCAATTGCTATTTTAACTCAAGGAGTAACTGTAATTAAGGTCAAAGAGCTGAGATTCTTAACTTGCAATTAGGACTTCTTAGGAAAGCATTACACCAAGGAGAAAAACTGCTCAGGAAGAGATACTCAAGAAGCTGCACAATATTTGATGTTAAGGCCATGCCTGCTGGACAGAGATAAGAGAACAAAAATGATGACATGTCCTTCTTTTGTGGGAAGTCTGATTACTTTACATAAGAACTATCTGTTCTTTTCAAGGTTCTTGCTCTGTGTGGAAAGAGGATCTCGGAGAGAGAATAAAAAAGGAGGTAATCAGAAAGAGAGAAATGGATAGTTTATGTTCTTGACACAATTTCTCATTGATCATTTCCTTTTATATCACACAACACGAGACACCAAAAATAAGAATGCATGTAAAGCTTTCTTTCAGATGTGGATCATGTAAAGTGATCCACACCTGATTGCTTCTTGGATTTTTGGCTAAGATCAAGTGTAAGGGAAGGAAAAAGATATTTGGTTCAGATTTTGAAAAGCTGTAACTAATGACAGGATAGAAGGCATAATTAGATGGATATAGTCTGATTCTTGATAAAATAGCTTGTATTCATAACATGATATTTCTTATGGCACCTAAAAGGCTGGCAGTTGTTCATGTTTTTAATAAATCCTTTCTTTGGGATAGCCAGTGTTGACTATTTAATTGATATTAATTCATACGTACAGATCGTTCTGATGTTTGCCATACATGAGAGATCCTGTAGCTCTGAAGTTTACCATTCATCTGTGAAGCAGGAGGCTTCATCCACTTGATTATTACTGAAGAACTGGATTCGTTTATAGAGATTGTGACATTCAAAGGGGGACCAGATGGAGCTTAAGAACAGAACAGAGAAACAAACAAAATAAAATTAATCTTTTGGGTGGAAACAGAAAAAGGGAAAAACAGGAATAAAAACAATATTTACTGGCTTGGTTATCTAGACCAAGGGGGTGGGTGGGATTTTAGCAGGCTGCCTTTTACAAATAAGTATTTTCCTACATCCCTTTCTATATGTTCAATCCTCCCTAAATTATAGTCTATGAATAATAGCAGAATCATAACATATATTTTAATTAAGAACAATTTGTGCTAAAGATCCGGAGGAATGGCATATGTATCATTCAAAAAGAAAAGCAAGTAAATGACAGAATAATTACTTGTAGGTCATTATCTTACTGAGTCCATAGTTTTGTTAGTACTTTTCATTTTAGAAAGTTTTTTTTTAAAGAGCTATATATGCTACTTGCATAACATTGTGCAGGTAGTCATATATTAACAAAATGGCACAGGCATGGGAATAGGAGAGGGTGATTATTATTATTATTATTATTATTATTATTATTATTATTATTATTATTAGACTTATTATTGAGCCACCAATTGTAATCAAATGTAAAATTATGGCTAGGAAAGAGAATATTGCTCTATAGAACAAAGTGCTTCTGAGCATTCAATCAGCCCAGGGATTTGTTTGCACAGACTACAATATGCATCTGTCTCATTTCACATCACATTTATTTTTGTTTGCCCTTACCTTTATTTCAGTACACAAATTTAAAGAAGAAAGGCAAAGGTGGTATTCAGCAGGTTCTGACCAGTTCTGGAGAACCGGTAGCAGAAATTTTGAGTAATTCAGAGAACCGGCAAATACCACCTCTGACTGGCCCCGCCTCCATCTATTCTCTGCCTCCCAAGTCCCAGCTGATCGGCTGGTTCTTCTTTTTGCCCTGCACAGGAGAACGGAGCTGGAAAGCAGGTTAATGGGGTGGGGAGAGAATGGGATTTTACAGTATCCTTCCCCTGGTGTGGGGAGGGAATGGAGATTTTACAGTATCCTTCCCCTGCCATGCCCACCAAGCCACGCCAAAGAACCGGTGGTAAATTGTTTTGAATCCCAGCACTGAAGAAAGGAGCTTATTGTTAAACCATAGAGCATCAGAAATTTTAGCTGACCTACTGCAAATATCCTGGAGAACAATCCTTCATTCCTCTGTTCACTACCATCATGCTGCCTTGTTGACAATTCTTACCTCCTTCAGTTGTACTGGCCGTAATCCAAGGGCTGAGGCTTGACCATCCTATTTCATTCATACAAGAAACACTGATGTTGTAATCCTTCATGGCTGATAGACTCTGAATAAGATACTCATGTGGTGGTACAGAAGTGTTAAAAGTCATTGTAGAAGTGTTACTTGGTGCATCGACTTCTTTTACCTAGTTTAAAAAATGTTAAGCAAATACAGTTAAGTAAAGAATGCTCTGAAAATATCTCTTCAATTATCCATGCTTAACTTTCTTTTTGAAGAAGGTGGCTGAGGAATCCTTCTTTGCCAGGGCTGATAGAAAGCATTTTGATAACCAAAAGTAGCAAAGGGTACTCCTCCATGATGAGCACTGGATGGATTGTAAGAATGACTTGGGCCTATCTGGAGTCCTGCCAGTAAATGAAAGTAATGCTGTTAACAATCTAAGCTTTGCTTATTTTTTACAAAAGTTGATTAAAACTAAAGTCAAAGAGACTCGGGTGGAATTAGGTTTATGATTGAAATTGTTTTGAAGGAAGTAGCTCTATGACTCCCACAAAACTCATTGCCTTTTACTTGCTACTGTATTCCATTATGTTACAGGTTTTGGCAACTCGCTTTATATAATTATAATGTAAGGGAGGCCATTCTCTCAGGAGACACATCAAGGCCATCAGGAACAGTCAGTGAGGTAAGGTCATATAGCCAATCAGATTTGACTATGGAGGTCATCAGAGAGCAAAAGGATGGCACTGTCTCGTACTCCCACTTGCAGTGAAAAACTGCTTGGCTCCTTTTTACAGGCATTTCAATGTCTTAGTCAATAAGGGAAGATACATTTCACAGGATTCCCAATCCCATACCTGAGCACACACACACATACACACATGCATTTAAGCATGCACAAAAATAGGTACCGTTTCAATTCAGTCTCTTTTCAGCCTTTGCAGCATTCAATAAATAATAGCATTAAATACTATTGTACCCTCTGTAAAGAAAAGCATAAAAAGCATTCAACAGTGCTATGAGATGCTTTGACAAATAAATGGAGAGGTAATTATAACCAGCTGTTCCTATTTTTGGATTGTTTCATTTCTAAGAGTTATAAATATATACCTCTGGTTTTTAATTTTCTCCATGTAGTAAAAAAGGAGGTGGAAGAGATTACTTGATTTAAACATAGTAACTAAACCATGATACCTTTTAAAACATCAACATTTCAGTAATTTTAGTCCAGTTTTTGAATGTTTTACATACACTGGTTTAAAAATTAACTTTGATTTTTTTTTATACTTTCTGGCTTAGAATTTTATTTCTACAGTTTTCATTTGTGCATGTAGTAGTTAATATAAAATACTGACATTTGGAATGAGGCTTATTTTTTAAACTCTTTAATCTATTTCCAGAGCTTCAGTAACAATGCAGTATGAATACCATCAACATGATGACATCCGGAAAAGAACAGCATTTCCCACGGCTGTGATAGTCCCTAAAAGCTGTTTATTCAGAATAGTTAAAAGGTAATGAGGGTGGCTTAAATGGACTTTATGCCTATGTCATATAAAAGGAAACTGAAAAGCCAGGCTCACCTGCACATAAATTTGCCAGGAAATCTTTCCTTAAGTTTCATTTAGGTACTAAAAGTGAAAACATTTGACCAGGCCACTCAATGGAATGAATCATGTTTCAGGAAATGCTGATGAGGCCTGGCTATCAACAAGGAAAGGCACTTCCTTGCTAGCATGAAGTAATTATTTAAAACCATAGCATGATCTCAAAGGGTAAAGACTACAAACCTGCTCTGCAAAAGTGACTCTGTGCCCTTATATTTTCTTTGAGGAATTGGGCTTTCTGTCTATGTGCAATTTTTCCTTTGCCATCTCTTTGGAGTTTTCCATTTGTCAAGAAACAGTCACAAAAGAAATAAGGAGCAATGGCCTTATGGCTCTAATCCAAACTATTCAAATGTAGTATTGAGATGTTTTAGACTTTTCTCACAGTACAACTAACATCAAGAGATTGGAGATACTTCTCAGCTAATAACCAGTAGACATGGGAAGCCATTCAACAGTATAGTGAACTAGACTGCTAATCCAACTAATCAGCAGCAGGTTCAGGCTTTCAAATAAATCTTTTTCTCAGCCATATTTGAAGACATTAAGGATTTTTTCAGTTTTCTATTATTTTTCTTCATTTATCTTTAACTTAAAACTATATTGTTTTTACTCTGTGGTAAAAAAAACCTTCTGTAATAAAAATTATGTACAAGAGTAATTAAAAAAACACAGCAAATATCCCAAAGTGATGAATCCCAAAACAAAAACCTAACTCAGATTCCAAAAAGGTGTATTTGGAGTTAAAGCTCAGTTATATATTACTCATAAATATGTGTAATCAAACTCCCAAAGTAATTTGAACATTAGGACATAAGATTTGATTGTTGATCTAATTAGACCCTATATATGTAACAAAATGTTTTCTTTGCCACAGGGTGCACAAAATTTTCTTCTCTAAAAGCTAATAATTTCTGAATACACTAGGAAACGTGATTTGTTAATTATTACCACTATTGCATTGTAAAAGCTAGAATGTTGGATGAACCATAACCATTCTAATCTCCATTAATACCTCTAGAGTACTGGGTGACCCTGGAGACGTATTCTCTCTCAAAAAAAGAAATGTTATAAAGGTAAGATATCTTTTTGCACAGCTTTATAAGGGCACAGAAAGATTAGCACAGTAACCAATACAAATACCTGCTGTGTTTTTATATTTTCAGAATATAAAGCTCTTCTTTCTGCTTCCTTTCAGGCAAAATATATACAAGCAATATCTTCCTCCTTTATCAATTATGAACGATAATCAGATTTCGGTCATCCAAACAGTGGGCCCAATGAAATTATGGAATTGATTTCTATGAGTCTGCTGTGCTACAATTGGGATTAAATTTGGCCTAAGGCTGTAATCCTGTTCAATCTATAATTACACTAAATTCACCAGAAGCTAATGGAATTCAAAGAGTTAAGTTAAGCAGTCCTCTCTTCCAGGAATCTCACAAATAAGAACAGTTACTGTGAAGCCAGAAGTCTCAAAGAAGCCAAAAAAGAAGAAGAAAGTCTCCCACTTTTCAGCAGAAATAAAAATGACTGAGGAGCACTTATTTACACAGAAGCCCTGCAGTTCTTGACATGGCTGGACTGTGTACAAAAATGTACATAGCAGCGCTGTGAGATATTTAAATGTTAAGTGGGCACTGCCTAAGGTTATGCAACATGAAATTATTTCTATGCTTTTTTCCCCTTTGATAATTACAGGAATCCTGTAGAATAGATACTAAACAAAGGAAAATGGATAGATGTTCAAAAAGTTCATTAATTCATTTGTTGAGGAGCTTATACAGCAAACATTCCAGTAATCAGAATGTGGAATGCAGTTAAAACCAGCCTAATAAACACAATAGCGGTGGGAAAAAGGCAGGGCATTTGGAAGCCAGCATAAACAACATGCCCCCACAGATAATGTGGTTAAAAAAAATCTGGCAAGAAGTAGAAACATTTAAAGTGAAAGAAAAAAAATAGGACCTTGTGAGTGGGGCACAGTTTCAAAAAAAAATTACAGAGACTTCACAAAAGTTGACACCTATCATCCTATGCAAATACTTGTTGTGAGTAGACTGGATGCTAAGAGAGATGGATCAGCATTGCAATAGCTGCCCCTGGCTTCATTTTCATGGCTTCAGCCATGATTCACTAGAACCACATCTAGAAATCTGCATGCACTCTTTAGAGTAGGTATGATTCAAGGCCAACATTTGAAGGCCCGCATTTCATTGGAGGGGGAGTGATTCCTATAGACTTGTCCTCTTTAACAACAGCAAAAAGCCACTGTTCATATCTTGCCAAGGACTACTTGATTGTTGGTCAGGTATTAATCCTCGTGTTAATCTCTGTTTATCTGGATGTTGATTGTTGGCAAGGAAGAGCTTTGGTCTTTTTGCTTTAAAAAAAATGCTATTGTTTACAAGCAGTAAACAATACCCCAATTAAGGAATCACTAACTCAGACAAACAATCAAACAATAAACAACAGACTAATAAAGGAACTACCAATAACACTCCCAATAACATTGACAGGGCAAATTACTTGTACATAAACAGAGAACAAACCCCACTCCCTTCTAGCATACCTAGTTGACTAATGAAATGTCTATAAGAATTCATCCCCACTTAACAGAAAGGATAAAGGAAGGAAGGCTGTCAGGGAATTTCATTCTTTTTGCTAAGATGTTGTTGTTGTTGTTGCTGTTGCTATTATTAATGTTCATCTCAACCTTCAGGATGAGGAGTTGTTTACATTATACCAAGCCAGCTTTCCCTATCTCCTCTCTCCCTAGATCATATTTTTCATCATTCCAATAAAAGATGGCCCTTGGTTTCACTGACTGGGATTGTTGGGACTGGAAGACTGGTTTAACAAAAAGAAGAGTGCAATCCCAATACACTCAGGAGAATATCACCAATTATTTATTCTGCAGCCTTGCTCTTGAAAACAGAAAAAGTAAACATTATATAAAACTTCACATCAAAAAGCACTACAATAACGTTAAATATGATTTTCTATTTACCAGAACACTGCAGGAACTGAAAGGTGAATAACCATCAAACCCTGGGACCCAGGATAGCAGCACAGTGTGGGCTCTTGCACTCAGAACATGAACCTTCACAGGTGGAGATGGAAGTTCTGTGTTAGAAACAAAAAGATATTCATAAATAATTCTCTCATTTATGATTGTCAACTTGTCCAGAAAATCTGTTTGAATATTTGGGATGGATATTTGCCAATGTATTGGAAAGCATATTGGATTCAATGGATCTCCTCAATATCATTTTACTCTATATTGATTTTTCTCTCAGCTTTTTTTTCAAGGAATTGAAGGTGATGAATGCAGCTTTCTTATTCATTGTCATTTTTACAACAAACTTGTGAGTTGGGCTGATACCCAAACTTATTCAGTAAACTTTGTGAGGATTTGAACCTAAGCTTATCCGACAAAAATCCAGTATCCTTACTCAGCCATTTCCAAGCAAGCACTTTCCAGTTGTTTTGGAATATAACCGTCATTCCCCAGTCCAGAATTATCTGGAAATGATGGGAATTATAATGCATAACATCCAAGTTTAAGAAAGCTACTCCAGCTTTCTATCAGATAGCCAATCTAGGAAAGTATGGGAAGTTCACGTGACTGTTTGAGCACCACATCTGAACTTTGCCCTTACCCGGAGCTTTGACTTTTAATTTAGACTTTATCCTGTAGCAAGAAACCCTCCAATAAAAAATTTAAAACAAATATTGAGCAGTGCAGTCTTTTAGAGATCTACTGAAAAGAAAACTAGCCTGAGTTCCATCGATTTTCCTTCTGATTAACAGAATAGGATTGCAAATTTAAGATCACTTCTATATGTTGCTTGACAATGAGATGTTGATATATACATTTAATTAATCAACTTTATTAAATAAAGTATATTGAGAGTCCAGCAGCCCAACCATTACACTGTCACATATTATTAATGAATATATTTCAACCTATGAGATTCATTTATTTTTCCTGAGAAGGCCAGATAAACCAGTTTTAGCAAGTAAAACCATGAGAACTGTTCTTTCCATGCTAAAAGTGGTTCCTTCTATGCAAGCACTGAAAGAGAGTGGAATGTTTATTAGGTAGTTACTGAGTTCAGTTTGTTGCATCCTCTAGAATAGATAAAGCATCCCCAAAATTACTAGTAGTTAGGGTATAGTCTCAGAATTCCCAACTAGTATAGCCAAAGTCCTAATGCATTTATAGGACATGAGTTTGGGAGGGCTGCATCAGGCAAGAAGGAGGAAGAAGAAGAAGAAGAAGAAGAAGAAGAAGAAGAAGAAGAGGAGGAGGAGGAGGAGGAGGAGGAGGAGGAGGAGGAGGAGGAGGAGGAGGAGGCTAACAGGTGTACAAAATTATAATTCCTGCTCAAACATAAATTCTGCTAACTCAGTGGAACTTATTCTTTATTATGTTCAATTAAATTAAATGGAACTTGCTTCCGCACAGACCTGCACAATCAGCATTATTGCATTCACACTTTCTGATGATTTTATCTTTTATTATTTATTTACTGTATATTTCATGTTTCCAAAATTATTTCTGATTTTATCAGATTTATAATAGTAGTGATACAAAATAAACCAGAAACAAATAACAAATACATTTAAACATTAGGATGGATGATTTTGGGTGTTAACAGTATAAATGAATGATTTGTATAGTATAGCATGTTGCATTTGCATCGAAAGTAGACTTTATACACTACTATGGCCAAAAAGAACAATTTATCATTAGGTCATATTCTTTCTTAATTTTCTTTAAGATCTAAGAGGAAAAGGGATGTGTTTAATTTACTGTTAAAAAAAATCTGAAACAAACAGAGTGAATTTTAATAATGCATTTTTAAAAAGCAACATTCTCCTATGTAGTGCTGCAACTAGGAACTAAGGAAGGATGATCTACTTTTATCCAGGTTTGCTGCTGTATTTGGAAAAATCTCTTTCTTAGCTTCTCCAATCTATAGCCCTCTAATCATATTTTAGGACTTCAAAATTCTTAACATCTAGGCTTGCTGGCTAGGAATTTTGGGAGTTAGAGATCCAACTCATCCATTGTAGTATATAGTATTAGAAGAGGCTACACTAAATCAATTCATTTAATTTCCAGAATCTTTCTAAACCAGCCAAGTCTATTCATGCTCCTAATAGTATCACTGAATATTGGATGAAATTTTAGTATGGCTCACACGGAAAGGACTGTATACAGCACTGAAGAAGAATAAAATCTAATTAGGAAATCCAATCTAACAAGTGGACCTGTAACAAATTCCTGAAACTTCAAACATACACGTAAGGCTTTCCAGTTAGTTATTTGACAGTTATGCCTTCTTTTTCCAATACATCTGAAAGGCAACAGTTTAGGAAAAGCTAGTCTAGGCTTAATTCACCGAATAAATTAATCCACAAAACATTTTCCATCTTAACAATTTCATGAATCCACTGCTAGTATTTACTGAATTTTTCTGTATTTCCTCAATCTGACTTGTATCTTTCAGGCAGACCAGATTCCTTTGGGAAATGCAAAGCAATTAAAAAGACAGGGCTTTTCAGTACAGTACTCACTTTTATAGAACCCCTTTTGTAGAAAATACATATGTATCCCTTCCTTGGGAAAACATTGGAAGACACATTTCAAGATTTAAATTTAATTTAAAAGGTACTTTATAGGGTAAGTTATGAAACAGCTATAGTTAAGAGCAGTGGACCTCAGCAGTACAACTTGTTTTTTCCAGAATGCATATTAACAAAATTTTAGAACGATGAAGATATTCTCACACATAAGACTGACCCTTTATATAGATTCGGGCTTCAGATGATGTTGCTAATCCTTTCTTGTTATGAGCTTCACAGTGGAAAACAGCAGCTTCATTAAGACCTGCAAACCCAAATTAAAATAAACATACAAACTAAGAATATGGCTAAGTGGGAAGACATGATCACGGCACACAATAAAATAAATTGCAACTTTATTTGGCTTCTTTCCTGAACAAAGATTATGAACAAACTTTCAAGTGTTATTTTACAGTTTGAGCAAATCTCTCTTGAAATACATTTCTCTGACCACAAGGGTAGTATTTACAAGAAAGCTTGGCTTCTTTGTGTTTTTCATTCTTTTTTAAGAGATTTTCTTTTACCTAAAATATAACTGAATTCTTTGACAGAGCTATTTTAATGCCTTATGCTACCGCTTTGGGCCACAGCAATGTCAAAGCATGGAAAAGCTCAGCAAACCAATTGTAGCGAATAATTCAAAAAGAAGCATACATGACAGAGATAGGTAACCTCTTTTGTGCAGCCTGCATGCAATGTGGCGAATCTTTTTTAAACCACAGGAATTTCAGTAGCAATCTAGCAAGAGACAACTGCAACTTTCATGTTAATTTTTGGTAAGAAGAGGAATGTGCATTGAAGTTAATAATTAACATACTAAATATACTGAAACCATATAAACATTTTCTTACTGCCAGAAATTGAACTTTGACATTCCAGCTCTGCCTCTCTTGGGTGATTTTACTGCAACTTTCTCCAGTGGTTTTTTGCCATTCAGCTGGTATTAAAGGACTATAGTTGCACTCTTAAAAATAGTTTTACTTTTGATATGACTTAAAGTGCAGTTGTAGGCTGTGTATATATGTTTGTGTGCGTGTTTGTGTGTGTAACAATGAAGGCACAGAGCATAGTTTCATACAATGTGGCCACTGAAGTGTATTTTAACCCAAGGATGTCCCAAGGTTTTCCAAGAATATGTTTGCATTCCAAATATCATTCTCCTTTCTCCTTCCTCTATGCAAACCATATATCTCCAACTATATGTAACAACAACAAAATTTATTTAGTTATTTATTAAATTTACATGCTGTCCATCTCTTCAATAAGGCAATTCTGGGCAGCTTACAAACAAAATCCCTTTCCCAGAATATTGCTCAAGAAGAATGCAAAGCATTGATACAAAAGTTTTGGGTTCAAAACTTAAGAGATCTGGAAAAGGCCCCTCTTTGACAACCTGCTATCAGCTGCTGATTATGGTCACACAAGATCTTACTTTGCTTCGGATTCCCACATTTGGGAGAAAAAGCTACTAACTGCACCACAATCAAATTTACCAATTAACTACCCTAGAATCAGCCTCTATCAGCATTATTTATTTATCTATTGAATTTAGAAACTGCCCATCTCCCTCACAGTAGAAACTGCCATCTCCCTCACAGGGGGACTCTGAGTGGTGCATAACTAACATATAAAAATATAAAAAGTGTATGTAAAATTTAGATAAGAGCCAAAGATACTTAAAATTCAATATTAAAAGTTAACTAAAGGCAGGGGGGTGCCCTTCAGAGCACTAACCAGCCCCATGGCTGCATGCTCCTCTATAGGCTCCCAAACAAAATGGCAGGGCCTTTGGGTCTCCCCCCCACCCCCGAATCTATGTTGATTCCTGGTGATTGCAGTTTTGGGGCAAGATTTCAGAAGTGGTTTGCCCTGGCCTTTTTCCTAGGGCTGAGAGTGACTGGCTCAAGGTCAAACCACAATTCTGTTGACCTTTATCTAACTTTAAGCATGTGTTAACCATTAGTGAGAAAACTAGGTGTGATAAGCAATAAATCAGTTTAATTGTACCTTCGCCTGTGGACTTAATTGTTCACACTTAACATTAACTCCATTGCTTCTCCTACAATATCCCCAGAATGTATCTGTTAGCCAGTTCAGTGAAAGAGCAATGATACTGCGCTAGCTATCATTTGAAGGATCTTGTCCTCCATTACCTTATACTGCAGTGATATCTGTGATTTCCCCCCCAGTGATTTTCAGTTCTTGTCAGCTCCAACCATTATGATTTGGGTTAATTAACTGATTATTAATTAGATTATTAATAGTAATATTTCTATTAAGATGTTTAGCCTACTCTTCATCCTCCAAATGGGACTTATATGAGTGACTTACATTCCAGCCTCTGATTGACACTTACAATTTTAAACACACTATGGAAAAAATGGGACTGCTATGTTCATAAAACAATATTAATGATTCAAGAAGAAGAATTAAAAATGGTTGGCTTCTCAGCAGAGCTGATAGCATGGCCATGTTTTCCTTCACTTCTCAACTTCAGAATGAATACAGCTTTTAAATGTTGGCATAACCCATAACTATCATTTCTGTCTGGCACAAAAGATTAGGAGCACACTTCAAATTCCAATTAAACTGAGTTATTACTAATCATGAGTATGCACTGGAATCTTCTCAACTAACAGTTAGCACTGCTTGGAGTTAAATAAAGATCAACAGATTCAAGGAGCCTTGGTGGCTCAGGCTGTTAAATGCCTGCACTTAAGTTCCAGCTGCCTACAATTACTGCAGGCTCGAATCCCACCAGGCTCAAGGTTGACTCAGCCTTCCATCCTCTCGGGGTAGGTAAATTGAGGACCCAAGATTGTTGGGGGCAATTAGCTGACTTTGTAAAAATGCCGCTTAGTAATAAGCAGGTATATACAATGGAATGAAGGCTATTGCTGAGCACACTGGGTTGTATCCCAAAAAAATTGTAAGCCGCCCTGAGTCTTCGGAGAAGGGCGGCATATAAATGTAATTTAAAAAAAAGGTGGATTAGATTTAGTCCTCTTGTGGCTATGTAGAGATTCCAAGCTGATCCCCCTTTTAATTCCACCCTCAGATTCTGCCATTCCTTCTCCTATAGAATTTAATATCACTAAAGTACAGTATTTGCAGATTGCATTTTCTATAAGCACACTATACTCACAGTAATCAAAAATACATACATATCAAATTATATTAAGTTAATTATATTTCATTTGAAATTACATTTAAATAAATATTAGACATGGTAGTAAATCAATTATAATATTGAATTCTGAAGGAACCCCAATGTATACAAAAGCAATCCCTAGTGTCTATCAAGCGTTTGCATCAGATGATAATTTATTAAGAAACTAAACATTTTTTTTTAAAAAAACTGAGGTTGGCAATGTTCATTCTATACTACTGAAATAACTTTTTCAAAGGTTGAGTTAAAACAACAACAACAAATAAGTCATTTGGAAGGATAATACCCTTTAAAACAATCCATAAAATCAAGGAAATAGTATGATTTTCTGAACTTATTTAAAAATACTTTGAGCCCCACATATAAAAACTTTCAGCAATAACCTGAGGAACCTCAATTGTGAAGCTACACAATTTCCAAGTTTCTCCAGTTACTGAAAACTTGATTTGTTTCTTAGGGTTTTAAAATCATTTCTCACAGTACATGTTTATTGTTTATTTCCTAGATTTATATTCTGTCTTTTTTCAGGGACTCTCATCATTTTACATAGGAATTTCCCTTCATTTAACCCCATAACAATCCTACCAGATTGATGAACCCCAAATTATTCTCTGATGTTCCAAAGTGAGGGTACATTTGAACAGATCTCCAAATCTAATACCTGAGCTATCATTCTATACTGTTTCACTTAAATGCATCTTTAATTGATATAATGCACAGATTTTGCCAAATACTGAAGTAGTATCACAAATGATGGGGTTAAATATCAATCTACCAATGCCCACTCTGATAGTAGTAGCATCACTAGTTAAAGTGCTAGTTAAATCCATTGTCTACCAATGGATTCAACTATAACAACCTGAAGGATAGATTGATTTCTAACATTTGTATAGTCATCCATCTTAAAACAACTTTTTAATCTGACAGCATAGTAAATACCCTTTTAGTTTTTTAACTATGACACATCACTAATTAAATCTAGGATCTTCATATAAAATATCTCTTTCCATCCGCACACAATACATACTATATATTATACCATTATGCACACATGCCCACACACACATGCTGACTCTAAAAAAAACTCATAAGTTTTCTGTTGTTAAATTTTTCTCTATAGCAATAGGCATTTTTTTAAATTGTTTTAGTCCATTTGGGCTACTCCTTTTAAAATAGATGTATCATTAATCTGCTCATTTTAAAAACAAGACAGAATGTCCAGGACTCAACTATATGCCCAATTACATGCTTCGGTTATATTTAATGTTCCCCTGTTCCAATGCAGAATAGCAAACAGTTCATGCTAGATTTGTGTCAGGACAAATGGACTTAACTCACCTGGCATGCTCAGCACAGATGGAGAAATGTCAGTTTTCTTTGGGATTTGGTTGCTGTTCCAATGCCAGCGAATCTCAACAGGCTCAGGAGGCCCCACAGCATGACATGTGAGATTGAATGGTTCATTTCGGGTAACATTCAGCCCCTGGGGCTGCTTAATGAAATGTGGCAGTCCTGCAGGCAGCAGAAGTAAAAGCACTACTAAGACACTGAAAACAAGAGACATGTAGAACTACAGTGGCCTTTCCAACTCATGAGGGTTTCTCCACTGTAAGACTGTGAGTGACAGGAGATGTAAGCCATGGCATCTGGATTTCCTCAGATTGGAAAGACTGGACTTATATGATTAAGCTTGAAGCATTAAGTACAATGATTTTTCACTGCAGTATCATTCAGAGGTCTTGGACTTGAGATAATAAGTCCCTTATTTAAATGGGACAAATGGTATGAATGGTTAGAAAATAGATATGGAAAGTAGGAAAAATAGATTAATGTAATTAAAATATAAGGCCTTAAGAGAATATTATTGTAGACATATAGACAATAAGGTATATAAGATAGAAATAATTATAGATACTTATAATAAATCACACATTATATTATTATAATGTGTACATTATGTATTATTATATACATTTTATTTGTATAAATAAAATGTATATAAAACTATAAGATATACATATTTGTCAATGTCAAAATGCTGTCACAGACATGATTGAGATTTGTATTTGTGAAAATGTAATAAAAATTTATTTTTAAAAATAAGTCCCATATTTAATAGTTGTCCAGCCTTAGAGATGAGCAACCTTAATACGATCAAGGGACAAAACAAGAGTTCAGTGTTTCTCAAACTTGGCAACTTTAAGATGTGTGGACTTGAACTCCCAGAATTCTCCCACCACCATGCAATTTTAAAACAAGCAACAGTCAAGGAGGTTGTGGCTTCTTTTGATGCTTCATAGGCTAATCTTCCAATATGGTTATTTTTAAATACTATTTTTTAAAATCACATAAGAAAATATATACATATATGAATGATCAGTGAACCAATTCGCGTTGTGACCAAGTTTCAGCAATCCATTGGTGAACATATTTTTAAAATGGTGAGTTATTTAAAAAACAGGGTAAGGAAAGATTCTTGATATTCAGCACAATGACTAATGGTGTGGTAGAATTGTTTATTTTTATTTATTTATTTATTAACAACGAAGTTAAGTTCACCAGCCAAAACGGATAGGAGCAGTTGAAACTTAAGCTCAAAAATAGTACTTTCAAAATAACTTCCACTGATCTTCATTGCATGGAAGAATTAAGCAATTGAGCAGGATGGAGTAGTAATCTTGCTACTCCCATTCTTTATCATATCAGTTGAGATATATACAAATCTGAAACCTGTGCATCTTTAGAGCATTTCCTCTTTGCCTCCATATTTTAATTAATAGATAATATAAGTGATTATAAAGATCAATCTGATAAGTCTATCAAAGCTTCTGTAACCTGCTTTTTCTATCAGTCTGGTGCTAATCCGGCTGCCATCCATGCCCTGTTTTCATACTATAGAATTTTTTAAAAAAATCTGTCTACTTAGATGGAAATTGTGCATTAAGGAAGAGAGTCACAGTGATTCCCCAAGGCCTTTTTCACTCAATCTAGATGTGCCCAGTCAAGTCAACATCCTCCATGGATCAAGCATTAAATACTAGCTCTTGGCTTCTTATTAAGCAAATCTGAAGTGGGAAGTTCATGGATTGGTGATAAATCTTCCTGCCCATTATTGGAGCAAATCATCAAATGTAATATGCTAGGATGTCACAACCTAAGGCTCCCCAACAGCTTCAAACTGGTGCATTAGGAGCTACAATTTCCAGTATTCCCAGTCACACTTGTAGGGCTTCAGCCTGAGAAAGGTTACTTTAAGTCAGTTTTCTCAACCTCAACCATTTTAAGATGTGTAGACTCCCCAAATACCCTAGCCAGCAGGTTTTAGTAACAACATATAAAGTACTACATGGCTTGGGTCCGGGGTACTTGCGGGAACGTCTCCTGCCGGCATCACATTCCGATTGCCCTGTATGCTCCCACAGACAGGGTTTCCTTGGGATACCGTCGGCCAGACATTGTCGGCTGGCAGGGCCCAGGGGTAGGGACTTCTCTGTGGGGGCACCCACCCTGTGGAATCAACTCCTCTTGGACCTTTGTTTGGCTCTGGATCTCCGCTCCTTCCGCCGTGACCTAAAGACTTGGTTATTTCAACAGGCCGGCCTGGACTGAACCAAGAGGGGAGGAGGGTTTCTTTTAAAAAATTTAATGGTTTTAATGTTTAATATTAGGCTTGTACTGTTTAATTATTTTTTAGTTAACTTATTGTATTGTATTTTTTATTCTGTGAGCCGCCCTGAGTCCTTAGGGAGAGAGGGGCATACAATAATAATAATAATAATAATAATAATAATAATAATAATAATAATAATATCATCTACGGAATTCTGGGAGTTGGAATCCATAAATGTTAAAGTCCCAAAGTTTGCTTTAGAAATCCATTTAACCTAACAAGGCAGTGATTTCTAAGTTTGTAACAGAAATGAGCTTGAAGTGTACTCTAAATACATGTTAGATTACATTAATTACTTGCTCACTAAAGTGGAAGACACTGGTCTCCTTCTTGACCAGTATGTAACAATGATGTTGTCTAAGAGAAGAAAAATATCTTGGGGGCAACCAAAGTAATCTCTATCATTCAGGTAATACCACTATATTTCTATCTCTTCCCTGGCAAAGGAAAATATGAGAATGTAGAAAATGATACTTTTTTGCATTTGAAAACAATACCACCTGCCAATGGAGTTTCTCCCCTCCAGCTAGACAACAAAGACCAAAATGAGGGGTGTTAGAAAGTAGTAGCATCTATGTGTCAATTTCTACTTATTTTCTAAAAGTTGAGAGAGAGAGGGAGAGAGAGGGAGGGAGGGAGAGAGAGTCTCAATATCTTCAATGAGTTAGTATGATGAGTAGTACCTCGGCCACCCACCTCCTTACTTATTCTATAAATAATTTCCCTGTCTTAGTTTAATCCATTTCTCCTCTACCTCTGGATCTCTAGGAATTATCACTGTCAGATTGTTTTGCAAAATCACCCCACTTTAGCCAACAAGTACTTATTCCCGATCTAAACTTACCTTCCAACAAAACCAAAATAGGATCTGATTCAATTTCCTCATTCTCAATTGTCAATTTGCAGCTATAAGACCCTTTATCAGAATGCTGAGCATTGGGTATACTATAGAAGAAAAAGAAGAAAAAAAAAAGACTTATAAGGCCATCAGTGTTCGTTCTGTGACTTAGTCAAGACTCTGGTATTCCTTGTTCATACTGAAATAAATGCTGCAGTATTTTAAGGTTCATTAAAAATAAATATCGTAGGAAGGCAATCCACAAGGGAAATAATTCTCCTTTTAAAAAGAGAATTCTCAGCACTTAAAAATGTTTCCAAGTAGTGGAAATACTGGGGTGTATCCTCATTCTTCATAGTCCCAAAATGGATTGTGCAACTCTCATTAGCTGTGCTAAAGGAGCAAGAGCAAGATAGAGTTTTAAACATGTGGCCTTCAGGCAGCCTCATGGACTAGACAGAGTAACAAGAAAGTAACAAGTTCATGGGTTGGGATGAACTTGTTACTCTATCAATCTCATGGGTTGAGATTTCATTTTGCTTAGTATATATAGAGAGGGGGAAAGATGTATGGGTAATAGAGGAGGATTGTTAGCCTTCTGAAATAGTCCAGATAAGAAGCACACCTAAGATCACTAGCTCTATCCTTATTGTAAGGTTACATTAACAGAATATTGCAAGTCTGAAAAGTACCTCTCGCATCTCACTTTTATGCTCTGAAAAACTAGGGAAGGTTCCTTCTGAGACATTTTTGTCACCTCTCCTCCTTCAGACCCGTATTTTGTTTATCAGATCATTGTTTAGGCTAGGGCTCTTCTTCTTATCTCCTAAGGTCATTCCCACATGCCATTACAAGGTGGGCATCTGCTCACACAATCCAAACTCAAAGTAATGGATGCTGTGTTTGGCTAGAAGCTCTCTAAATACATTTCTTAGATAATCTTTCCTTTGCAAATGCAGTGACTACATTAACCCCATAAGGTACATAAATATTTTAGCAACAGAACACTTGCTGCTATATTGTAGTTTCTGAATCTCTTCAAGGATGTTCAGGAAATAGATGTTCCACAATTCAGGATAAGAAGAGAATAAAATCAATTCATTCACTGTCCCTATTTTGTTTCCTATTTGACTCTTTTACAATAGTCCTAAAATTAGATTTCTTAAATCTGGTTTGCCTTCCAAATGCAAATGTGAAAATCACCTGTAATCTTAGGGTTCTAACATTCCATAATTATTTAACTCCAGAAAATTTTAAAAATTAAAATTAAATGGAATAAACATTGATTACCTGAAAGCAGCTTTCATACTGGTTAATTCATTATCATCAACCTGGTAATAGTGGCTGCCAACATCAAAAATTTCCTTCCCATTCTTCCACAAGGTAATAGGTGGGAAGTCTTGTTTGACCAATGACTTGGGAACATCGATCGAGCAATTAAATGTGATATCCATATGTTCAGCGCTTAGTATGGTTCCTATTGTAGGATTAAACTTAACTGACTGGAGAAGATGACCTGCATGATCTCCTGGTGAGGTGACTGTATTGATCTTCACAAGCCTGGAATCCATAGGAGGTAACAATGAACTGACTGGAGAAGTATAATTTAACCAGGCCAGAAAAGACTGGGCTACTGGTTGTACACCTACTGAGTCCGTCTCATGTGCATATGACTTGGTAGATGTCAAGCCAAATTCCTTCGCTTCTTTTTTTCCACTAGCAAGACCTGTAAATTAAGAGATATAGTTTTATCATTATATTTTGTTTCATGTTCACTTTCATTACCCTCCATGTTATCTTCAAAGCTTCTTATTGCTTTCACCATATTTCAGCCAAATAGTTTTGCCAAATAGTTTTGGTTTTGTATTTGTGTGCTGGTTTCTACTTCTGTTCCTTTTACAACAATTCTTTATAAACATTCTTTCACAATAGTTTTGTAAGTATTCTTTTTTTCTGAATTGCTTCCCTTAACTTCTGATGTGAAAAATTATTACTAAACACCTAGGGTGCTTTTGTGGGGGTGTTTGGGTGAAGGTCTTTATTAATCCATGGTTATCTCTGATAATTAACATCCTATAGGAATATGGAAGAAAAGATCCTCTCCCAAATGCTTTACTTTGCTAGAGGTTTATTTATTTAATTTCATTTTAGAAAATTTATTATCCACATATACAGACACAAAGACACCCAAGAGCCTCTGAAACATTTATTAACATTTTTTCTCACAAAGAAATGTCTGTAGATTGCAATGCATTTATACATGTGAATGTTGTGAACGCAGCATAAACAGCATATATAACCTTCAGCAAAACTAAAGTTCCACATGACCAATATGTAACATGGTGCTGCCCTTCAAGAGCACCTGGAAGTTTCAACTTGTCCAAAGTGTAGCAGCACAGTATGTGAGCACACATATCAGCACACATTACACCTCTGCTCTGTAAGCTACATTGGTTGCCAGTTTGCTTGCAAGTTCAGTTCAAGATGCTGGTAATCTATATAGTACTAAAACTGTCCTGCCTGCTCATCTGTTTGTAACCTTTAATTATTCCAAACTGTGCATGATAGCACAATAATTTTTGAATCAAGGACCTGAAATCCACTAACTTAAAGAATGCTGATAAAATTCAGGATCACTCACTCCTGTGTAATTGAAATTTTCAGGATCCTCACACCAGTTGCATTGGCAAAGTTGTGGCCATTGCAGCACTGCCACGCTAATATGATCATGTGATTGTGACTTCCAATGCTCCCTACCAACTTCCCACAAAATCAGAGGAGAAGCAGGCATGAAATTGGAAATCATTCCTGCTCCCAGAATAGGACTTCTATAGAAGACTGCATGTATGAAACCATTAACTCACTGTTTTAAACACTGTGATTAATTAATCCCTGCACATTTGCAAACTTCACCTACAGAAAGTTAACTGCATTTTTCCTCACCTACCTTTCAAGGTCACAGACTTCTCCCTTAAATGTTGCCAGAATGCAGAGGAACCAGATAGCTGCCAGAAAGAGGCACCACATTTCCCTTTCTTTTCACATTAATTGCATTTCTTTACTTATTCTTCAGAATCCATGATCTTCTGAACGTTTGCTTTCCCAGAATTTGTCCCCGGATATATCTTATTTTTTAAGGAACTCTTAGTACGGATTTTAAATGTTTATGTCAAAACTTGACTGCATTTTCAGTTGTATTCTAGTGTATAATTAATATCTCATCTTATTTGGAGATATGACATTGACTCATTCAATAATATGTGCCTACATGGTAAAAAAACTAATCTCCCCTATCCCCATTGTTATTTTGCAGCCCATTTTTGGAAATGGAGGGGTTACTTTAGAGTTTCCAAAAAAAAGTGAAATTTATAGGACAGATGAGAGGAAACTTTATCACATCACCTTACTCAAAATTTAAAAATATGATCATGTTAAGCCTGCTTCTTTCCAGCTCTACTGCATTTTGACTGTTTTTGATTTAAAGAAAAATGAAACTGGCATAACTTCCCCTTAATATTATTGCTGACAGCCCCACTACAACTGAGACAAAAAAAGAAGGGAAAACTAACAAAACTAAAACATAGAATATATCGTAGGGCTGAAAGGGACCTTAGAGGTCTTTTAGTCCAACACCTTGCTCAAGGCAGGAAACCTTATATCATCCCAGTCAATTAGTTATCCAGTCTTTTTTTGAAAACCTTCAGTGATAAAGCATCCACAAGTCTGGGAGACTATTTATTCCACTGATTAATTTTGTTTAATGTCAGAAAAATTCTCCTTACTTCTAAGTTGGATCTCTCTTTAACAAGCTTCCACCCATTTTTTTTCTCTCTGATGCTTTGGGCAATGCCAGTCCCTCTTCTCTGGCAGCCCCTCAAAAACTGGAAAACAGTTATCATGTCACTCCTAATTCTTCTCTTTCATAGATAAACATACCTCCCTCCCTCAATTGTTCATCATATGATTTAGCCTCCAGAGACTTTATCATCTTTATTGGTTTTCTCTGCAACTATCTAGGGTAGAGGCCCCCAACCTTTTGGGCACCAAGGATTGGTTCCAGGGAGAGAGGTTTTTCCATAGAATGGACAGGGGGTGCTTTCGCATGTTGCCTGTATCCTGTGGATGAGCTTTGTTTGTTGTCCAGCCCAGTTACTGGTGCCAGTCCATGGACTGGGGGGTTGGGTTCTAGGGTCTTGGCATTTTATTTTGTATCATGGTGACCAGAACTGTATGCAGTATTCCAAGTGTGGCCTTATTATTGCAGTATAACATGGCATTATCATTTCTCTTGATTTGTCCATGACTGTATAGTAATAGTTTACATTCCTTATGGAACAGGAATTAATAAGACAGAAAATCTTGAAAAGTTATTCTTAGGAAGAATAGATGAGATATTCTAATTAAAAGGCAGGGGAGCTGTTCTCCATAGCAGCAATAGCACCAATAAGCACATTTCACCAGGGCAAATCATGAATCTCCACAGAGTCCTGGACCCCACTCTAATCAGATTAGCTAGCATGGCTAATGGGGTGATTGAAGATGCAGCTTGTATTACTCTACTTTAGCAGGAGATGGACATTGCTTGAAGATGTCTTCAGAGGAGAACTAGCAGGCACTTTGCTTTTAGAGAGCATGAATGGACAAAGCATCTCTGACATATTTACCATTTGTGCAGACAACTCACTGCATAGGAAGTATGGATTTTGCCTTTAGGGAGGAATCCATGGGGACTTGCTTAACAAATCATTACTATGATTTGGAAAAAAAACTAAAGGCTGAAGAAGCACATGTTCCAGCCTCACTTCCAAATTCCAGATTTGATGACTGTTATTCCAGAGGACTTTTTCAAGGCATACACCAAAGGAATCAATTTGCTTTGGTTTTTAGGAATAGCTGCATCTTAACCCCAGAATGGTTTACTGTAGATTAGCCTTTTAATGCTGCTATATTTTTCTTTGGCATATTTTTCTTCAGATAAGAATGAGTCATATTATCAGCTGACATGCATTTCCTATACCAAAAACAGTACCTGATCTCATCCTTCTTGCATACATGCATTATTAAATGCAGGTTTGGTATATGTTTTACCATTCTAGCTCACCACATTTGTATCCAAGAAATGCAGAATAAAGTTTTGTAAGAATAATTTTATCAGCTGATAAAACTGAGTGGAAGATAATTTTATGAGATTTAGAACTGGGATTTCTACATTGTACACCATTTACCACATCACTGTGGGACACATCCATTATTCCTAATTCTTTATTTTTATAAGGAAAGCTAGCAGTGAAATCAATGCAAGCACAGTTTATAGAGTGTATTTATTTGTGTAAGATCTAAGATTAATTTTAAAAAATACCTTAATCTAAATCATCTCTGTTTAATTAGGACACTCAGCCCTTCATGACAAATAATTTCATATAATACAAATAATTATCTTTGTACATATCTCATTCATGGTGCTGGTGTTGACCTATAAAACCCTTCATGGCATTGGACCAGGATATATGTGGGAGACCCTGCTGCCAATAACAGCTTCCCTGAGTCCGTGTGCTCCCATCAACATGGCCTTCTCCGTGTGCTGTCGACTCAGCAATGTCAGCTGGCGGTTCCCAGGAGTAGGGCCTTCTCGGTGGGAGCACCCACCCTGTTCAACCAGCTTCCCCTGGAGCTCCAGGTGGCCCCTGACCTCTGCTCCTTCCGCCGTGACCTAAAAACCTGGCTGTTTCAACTGGCCTACCTGGACTGATTGGGGGGGGAGGGTTTTTAGCATAGTTTTAATTGGTATATTTATGAGACCTTTGGTTTAATAATTTTTTAATATTTGTATATTTGTATCTGGATTATTTTATTTTGTAAGCTGCCCTGAGTCCTTCGGGAGATAGGGCGGCATATAAGTCTCATAAATAAACAAACAAACAAACAAACAAACAAATAAATTCTCACCCTGACCAAATGGTTCTGGAAACACAGTATTTGTCTTACATAAATTTGTCTCACTCAAAATAGGCACAAACAAAGCATTCTTCAACAGCCCCATCTACCATTGTCCTTTACTGATTAAGCTGCCTTTTTGAACATTTACTCGAATAAAGAAGTGGAAGAAGTATTAAGTAACCAGCTTCAGCCTCGTCATCCATCGAGACAGGCTTCAGAGGGGCTTACTCTGCAAATGCCAGCTTCCTCTTTACAATTTCACCGAGGATTCAAGTTCCCCGCTGCCCATTGGATTCTACAGCGCCTGGCTAAGTAGTAGAGCTGGAGGACTAGAGCCTCATCCAGAACAAGGAAGGAAAAGAGGCGCCAGGCAGGCAGCTGTCTTCGCCCAGTGCATTCCTAGAAGCCTATCGCGCCCCTCCAACTGAGGTTTGCATTTGGACTTGGCTCCCCGTAGTATTGGGAAACATTTGAGAATTTGGTGAGTTCAGACAAAACCCACGTCCTACTTTCTGGTTCTGCATAGCCCTGTCTCCGCGATAGAATCTAGTCAGGGATACTTGGTATGTGGGAAATGGAAATCAGCATTCGTACTGTGTCCTAAAGGTGCCTTTTCAAAAGGATCTGGATTTCTCATGACAAAGGTCCAGTTGTTGTTCTTTTGAAAAAAGCAACTTTGGGACAACCATGACCCGAATGAGTAAGAACCTCCATGGACATTCATTATGGTGTTTTAAAACCCCTGCGTACTCTGTCCATCAGCCTCTGCGGAGAGGACCGGTTTGTAGCCTTTTCTCTTTATACAATTGCAGGTGTCAGATCGCGACCCATCAGCCTTCCACCCTAACTTTGGGAAGTCTCTTGGGGCACCCTCTGATATTCAGGATCGCCCCCCGGTGAGGCGCAGTGCCTTTTTGCCACCTGTGCGGAGAGGAGGACCCAGGGACCCCCATCGCCACCTCCATAAGAGGGAACCAAAGAATTGCTCGCGCCCCGCCCGTGGGAGCCAAGCAGACGGGAGGAACGCCTTACCTTCCTCGGGGGAGGCTAGCAGCAGCAGCAGCAGTGGTAACGGTGGCAGCCCCCAAGACCCTTCCATGGCGGCCAGGCAGGCTTCTTTACAATCCGATCCGGGCACCCTGGGGCTCCCCTTTCTCACCCCTCCGACCCGCGGTCGCCTTGAGCTCGGAGCTGCCGCCACAAAACTTCCCTCCGGCCAGATTGCTGGCCCAAAACAAAGTTCTCGGGCAACTCGCGAAGAGGCGGATCCAAGGAGAAAGACCCGCCTCCAACTCGGTACTGTTGGCGAGAGGTGGGTTACGCGAGGTGGGACGGACCTCTGCCCTGCGACTGAGAGCGGATAGAGGACGACGGGGGGGCGGGGCGAGGGGGGCGCGAGGAATTCTGGATAGGGATAGCGGGATTGGATCCAATGTAGAGAAATAGCATCCAGAAGGAGAGAGACAGAGGGAAGGAGCGAGCGAGCGCGCTCTTGGAGAACTGTAGCCACCTGATGGAGCCTGATGGAGAAGGATGATAAGCGTCCTGGTATTCTGGAGGCTCTGATGGCAGAAGACTGCAAACGGGGTTACCTTCGTGAAATGCAAACCACTGATACTGCTTTGTCAAGCTTTAATCTTGAGATTGTAAATGATGTATGATTTAGCTGCCATATTAAAAAAAAGTTTACCAGAGAACTATAAAGTAATTCAAGTGAGACTCGTTATGCAAATCAATGTTGTCCTTAAAAGTCCCCTGAAAAAGATTTTGAGGTTTTCAAATCTAAATTATTAATCAGGAAAGAAAAACCAGCAGAAAATAAATGGTCAAAAGTTTTCTCTCAGCTTTCACATTCAAGACCCAATCCACAATGTTTATTTTTCCATAAAATGGGGAATGGTATGGCAGGGGTGAGGGGAGAGAATGAGAGACATGGTTACATGTTTATTAATGGTACATATAATTTAAATCTGACCTGAACTTTCATAGGATCTGAAATGTTTACTTTTTGACAGGAAAGATTTTCTATAATTTTGCTAGATTAGCATTACATTAGGTATCTTTGATTTAGTAATAAATATATTCGTATTTTAGGGGTTCCAAGACTCTTTTATTATAGTTGCTGGTATAGGTTAACATATATTTCTGTCCCAAAATAGAAGAACATCGAAGATATGGGGCCTTGTAAAGTGGATGGCAAAAGCAAATAAATAAAAACGAGGACAGGAAACCAATACATTCTTTTTTTAATTTTTGAAAAATGTGCAGTATATATCCCAATTCAGTATCTATTCCAAGATGTACTTCTGGCAATGTATTGAGTTTCTGCTTCTCTCCTTTGGCCCCAGCAACAGTTTAACATCTTGAAGTAATCAGCAGCTAAGAAAAGGCACACGCTGCTGCTACCGCCGCTAGCAAAGAAGGGCCAAGCTAGACGTGATGGCAGCAGCCATATGTTACTGCCAGGTTCCTCTGAAACAGAGGGAGGGGAAAATAAATATAAAGCAGAGAATGCAGGGATGGAGGGGGGCTGTTGATCCTCTTCAGAATTTCTTCTTCCCTTTCCTGGCTGTTTTTCTTTGAGTGAGCTAATCTGTACCATAAGGAGGGAAATGCACATTTTGAGAAAAGCAGTTTCAACCAGAAAAAGGCAGTTGGGGAAGGGGTAACTGAGCACCGATTCTTATGCTTTAATTCCACTCCTCCTCCTGTTTTTTTTTTTTTTTAGAAAATTAGGCAGGGACAGTAAACTGACATGCTGGCTCTCACAGATGAGAAATCTAGTTAACAAAATAATTGGAAAACCTATGGTGACCCTTTTCTTTTCTTTCCAAATTAGGTTCCCTGTTTTCCTGTGTCCTTTTAATTCCCAAGTAGTTTACAGATTAACAGAGTTGGAAGGGACCTTTTAGGTCATCTAGTCCAACTCCCCCCTGCCCAAGCAGGAGACCCTACACCATTTCTGACAGATGGCAGTCCAATCTCTTCTTGAAGGCCTCCAGTGATGAAGGTCCCCAACTTGTGAGGGCAAGCTGTTCCATTAGTTGATTGTTCTCATTGTCAGAAAATTTCTCCTTATTTCTAGGTTGAATCTCTCCATGATCAGTTTCCATCCATTATTCCTTCTCTGGCCTTCGGGTGCCTTGGAAAATAGTTTGACCCCTTCCTCTCTGTGGCAACCCCAGATACTGGAATGGTGCTGCCATGTCTCCTCTGGTCCTTCTATTCACTAGACTAGCCATGCCCAGTTCCTGTAACCATTCTTCATATGTTTTAGTCTCCAGTCCCTAATCATCCTGGTAGTTGTACTGGAATCTGAAAATTCTTAAAAAAAAACAATTGATTTATTGTTACTGTTGCCTGATGATGATGATGATGATGATAATGACAACATTACCAAAGGAGACAACTGCCTTCTACTGAGTCAGATTCTTCATCCCATCTATCTTGAAGTAATGTACACTGACTTCCAGCAAACAACATTTTATCAAATCATGTGGGGATAATATTATCCTTTTAACCAAAAGTAACCAGCTTTTGTGCAAAGACCATATGCATTTGGAAAGTCCCATTAGCAGGCACTGTTTTCATACCTGTTTGTGCAGGTGTATGGACTAATGCTGGAATGTGAAAGCTTTTCACAAAAGTGTAAAGTGCATAATACTTATCTTTGAACATTTTGGGGAGTTAGTTCAAATTTCTGATCATACTCACAAACTGTGGTAAATGATTACCACAGAATTAGCATTCATGCTTTATAGATAAATAGGCTTTAGAAACTCACTAACACATACAAGGCAAAAAAGCAAAATGAATGTCCATCCCTTAAAACTCAGATTAAAAAAAACACCTCAATTACTTAATGTTTTTAAGAAAAACATTTTTCTGTGGGTATCTGAGACCATAGTATGGTAAAAAGAAAAATGAAGCTGTCAAAGTGGGTGATGCAAAGAATTTCCCTGGAAAAACACAGATAATCTAGTCTATATGCACAATTTTGAACAAAAATCTATAAAGGGCTTAGGGGTTTAAGGCTATTTGGGAAAGGGCAGGAACAAAGAAAGCAATAGATACAACCTGGAAAGTGAAAAAATATGGAGAGACGCTATAGGTTTCCTTACAGTATTTTAAATTTTATAACATAGCAAAGCTTGCTAAAGATAAACAATAAAAGGATTGAGACTTTCAGTTTCATGATCTGCTGGGTGTGGGATGTTAATGTTAATGTTTCAGGGTTGGGCTATTTTCTTCCCAGGGCTCATGATTGACAAATTCAAAGGTTTCTTTTATGGGTTTATGACTGAGTGAATGCTTGAAATTAGATATACATTTAAAGTTGATGCATTCACTCAGAATTATTTGATGGGATTTTAATTTTCTATTATTTTTTCAACATATGCTGGCAAATCGTTTTGATTTTGTGAGCTCATGAAAGGGTTTTGGACCATACCTTAAGAAACACTGGTTTATATCGACTCTTCCAGTTCAGTGTTGCTTTGTTACTAACCTGGATTTCTTTTCTCATGATTGTTTCCATTTTTTACTGCTACAGAAAATTTGTCAGGAAGGAACGTATGGGTTGCTACACATTCATTTTGAGAAGCAGATCAGAAATTGTCCATCAAGGATAAAAATCCTTTAGTAAGAAATCTTAGAGCAGTTATGGTGAACCTATGACATGCATATCAAAGCAGTTATGGTGACATGCCAGCAAAAGCTAGGCATTTTCTGGATTTTTGACACGCCCAGCCCATCAGTGCTCTAGGGCACGATGAAGATTGCCTGACACCTAGTGGAGATGAATTTAATTGTTCATTATTTCATTGCTTATTTCAAATCTTTTTCAGTCACTAATGCTTGTCTGCTTACTTGTCAGGAGTTTCAGAGAATTTAATTTGATTTAAGTTGATTAATATCTAAAAAATACCTGAAAACTGATAAAGACTCTTGTAATAATAATATTAATATCAATACTTTATTTAGTGGAATTTCCAAGCCAGATTTTCTAGAATTAGCAGCATATGTAGATTCCAGGGTTTTTCATTGTTATCTTGTCAAACTAGCAGTCATTTTCCTGAGTTTCAATGTTTTCATCTGTATTTTCATTTGCTTTGATTGAGTGAAACACATATGAGGTGAAAATCATGATCTTGATATAACCCCAGCTCATATGATGGAACATGTCTGCCAGAAGAAAATCCTTTCTAAGCTTGTGCTAATTAACTTACTGACAGTTAGGAATTGATTTTTTTGCACTATATCTGAAAAGTGAAACACATTTTATTGCAAACGAAGGTGAAAATCATGCTAATCTTGATATAACCCCAAGCTCATATCTTTAAGCCATGGAACTGTTATGTCTGGAGCTTGTGATCAAGAAGCCCCTTCCTCATTTTGGAGAACTTTTAAAATCCTTTCTAAGACTTTCATTGAATTTCTACTTGATTTCCAAATCTATATGGCAAATAACTTACTGTATTACATTTACAGAACTCCCTAAAAACATTTAAAAGGAATCTGATCACATCTATAGAGATTCAAATGTCATGGGGTGAATCTGTATGTGTATTTATATATAACTGAAAGTAGTGGTTAGAGTACAAACTTTATTGAAGGGGATCTTTGGATAAAGACTCCCTAATGCTTAACCAGTTTACCTCAAATATTAGAGTGACACAAATTAAGAGCACCATACTGGCTCAGATGTCACATGGATTAACATGGCCTACATCAGATGTTGGGGAATCATGACAATCTGCTCATAAATGGGATACTGGAACAAAAACGTTACCATTTTATAACATTCTCTCAAAATTTCTATTTTCTAAAACCTTGAACAGGAAATTCTAGTTAAAATTCTCACAGGTTTCTGTATCTAAGAAAATAATTGTGACTTGTTTTTCATTGTGTTGCTTCAAATATTTTAAAATATCCAGCACACTTGACATTGTTTTTAATGGTTTTTTAAAGGTAAAAACCCACATTTATTCTCACAAATTCTTCCAAAATTATTTTCAGTATAACAGCTAGAATGGTTGTGAATAACTTGTAACAATTGTTCAATAATTATATCAATCTAGGATTTCTTTTAAAATAAAACATTGTCTGTATTACTGCTATATTGGCTTTTCCCCAACTTTCTGGTGTTTTTCCTCCCAGTAGGATAGACCGCATTATGTATTGATAGAGACTGTACAAGCTCATCCTCAAAAGCATTTATTAAATTGCTTGTTGAGGCCCTGCTTTTCTGTATTTCCATTCTACATATATTTAATTTTCACTGCTGAATATGGTCACAGGATGTGCCTTCAAAAAAAAAGCCAACAGAATACCAACCACATAAATAAAATAGCAGCATCCAAGTGAGAAATAATAGTACCTCTTTAGGAAGGGTCATCTTGAGAATTGTGCTCTGGTTCTGGACTCTTTAGTTTAAGAAGGAAACAGAAAATATAATTAGATTCAGAGGAAGGCAACAAAAATGAACCATACCACGAGAAGAGAAGTTGAAGGATGAAGGGAAGTCATTACACTTGAATGGCTGTCACACAAGGAAAAAAAAGATTTAATGACCTCTGCTCTTGAGAATAGAATCCTGACAAAGGAGAATTTGTGGTAGGAAATGAACTTCTGGCTGAACATTAGGAGAAGCTTAACTGTAAAAGCAGTTCAACAATGGAACTAATTATAAAATGGTTATACGATACATTTTCCTACTTCCAGAGGGTTCTTACCAAGGGGAGATGATTGCAGCAACTCAATTTCTATTCTTCCATCACTTATTATTTTGCATGTAACTATTTTACCTTTTCTCTTTTCCTACTTAAAAAAGTAATTGGAGGCAGGCTGCAGTTTGGAAAGGAGGTCTCCATTTATTTGGTAGCCAGAAACAACAGTGACAGCAGCATGTTTCTGGGGTGGCTGACAAATTGGGATTGAGAGTAGATGGGCTTTTATACAATTTTGGGGTGCTTTGTGATTGAGATGTCTGTTCCTATGCAAGAATATGTCTTTTAATATTTTAATGACTGTTGCCAGATTCCTATGGGATCGTGTAGGTGTCATGGCTTTACAGGCAAAAGGAGAAATGCAAATCCTAAGTCCGTGATGGTGAACCTATGGCACACGTGCCGGAAGTGGCACACAGAGCCATCTCTCTGGGTACGCCAGCTGTCACCTGTTGCTCTTCTGAGTTTTGGTGCGTGCATGCATGCCGGCCAGCTGGTCTTCGTGTGCACATGCATGCCAGAAACTGGAAGACCAGGTGATCGGTGCACATGCACACACTGGAAACCAGAAGCTCAGCTTCTCAGCATGCGCATGTATGCCAGAGATCTGCTCTTCTGGTTTCCGGCAGTCCCACATGCATGCTGGGGAGCTGCTCTTCCAGTTTCTGGTGCTCCCGCATGTGCGTGCCAGGGAGCTGCTCTTCCGGTTTCCTGCGTTCCCCTGCACATGTGCGCACGCTCCTGTTTTGGCACTTGGTGCTGAAAAGGTTCGCCAACACTGTCCTAGATGTTTTGTTTTGTAGGATGTTAGCATCCACCCCACTCCTAGAAAAATGAAATATCCTAGGAAATATTAAAAAGGCAGAATATTTCCCCTAAAAAGAGTAGAAACTCATAAGCAGAAATTCAGCCCCACCCAATCTTTGCTAATGGGCCATTACTCTGGCCTGAGTCTATTTTACATACAAAGATCTCCAGGTAGAGCTATAATAGGAATTGCCCAAAACCCTTTCATTACGTCATCATCCAGCAAGCCTGGGACTCAGGACAGCCTACAGTGTTGCCCCTGCATGGCCCAATGAGAGTCTGACAACCAATCAGAATACAAGCTCAAATTCAAATCCCAATAGAGGGTATAAAACCCAGGCACACTCAGCATATCAGCCCTTCCTTCCTTCTTTTCCTTCATCTTGAAGCATGTGATTGTTCTTTTCACTTTGGAGCTCCAAGGCACGTGAGCTTGTCCACCATTAAATCATCTTTCCAAACAGTCTCCATGTTTCCAGTGTCTTTTTCCCCACTTGGAACTGAACCCAGAAGGATATTTCTTCCTAGTTTGTCTGAGCTAATCTTGTCAGTTTTGGCTCCTTGCCTATTGTGCTGCTTATTCAGAGTTGCCGGCTACCCTTTGTTTATGGACAAATGGCCAAAATGTCCATTCATAAAGCCTAGCTTCTTCAGGCTTCTGCTTGAGGCTGTTTTCCCATAGCAGAAGGCTGGGGCTGCTTTCTGCCTTTGTTAAGGAGATTTTTTTCTTCTTTTCTCCCTTAGGGGAAATATTATATTCTCCTTTTAATATTCTGTAGAATATTTTATTCTGGGGAGGGGGGCCTTCTCACAAAACAAAGCTAGATTCTATTTATTTCTTGTGAGATTAATTTATCTCTCTGTATACAAGAGAGGGGCATATACTTCAGTACTACAAGGTTTGAGAATTTAGACCAACAAAGTTCTGTCCCACAAGTTCAGCAGTGCCACTAACCATTGATTAAAGACTCTCTAGTTCTGAATTTCTTGGATTCAATTATATGACTTTCCAATTCCAATTTTATAATTCCCTGGTCCTTCAAATAAAAAGTCATCAAATTAGCTCTTTAGCAACAAGAGACTAAACTGTGACTCAGATTTTCATATCCTTTTTGTAACATTGTGCTACAATTATTTATTCTGAAGAATACTTCCTTCCATTTATTATAGGAATGAATGGTTATTTGTTTATTCTAAATTTAAAAAATAGTCCTGAGGACTCTTCAACAACCAAGGAAAATGGTAGGACATATAATAAAAAAGCAACATACTCATTACTGATTGCAAAAGTTTCCACTGGCTTAATGAATCCAACAAACAAAAAAACAGGAAAGGGAATGCTAAAATTATTCTTGCTCCAATCCCCCCCTCCCCAAAAGCATATAGAAACGTAATTGCTTCGAGCAGTGCAATTTCCAGGGCTAAATAATTTCCATATTGAAGAATGATTCTCTACATACTAATTTGGTACAACAATGATGTATTTCAGAAAGCATCTTCTTGTACAAATTTAAAGATCATGGTGGAAAATTGATTGTAAACTGCTTCAAATATGGGCCCTTTAGTGTTTGATTGGTCATCTGCAACATCGGAAACCAGGCCTAGAAGAGTATAGAGACTGAAGTACCAGTGAAATGTTCTTGTAATCCATCTTTTTAAAGAAAAGTCATAGAATTTCCCACATTTTGAAATTTCCAAAAGATCATCAAGTGCTTTTCAACAACAACATAAACAGTGCAGTGATTTTTCTTTGAAATCTCTTTGAAGTTATTATGGGGCTGCATCTCTGAGAAAAACATGACTATTTTATATTGAGTGGTTTTAAAATACCAATCCATAGTTGTTAGTTATTTAAACTTATCATGGAAGAACTGAGATCAGCCCTCTGTTGGGGATATCTGTTCTATTAAATGCTGTTATATTCTGTAGCTTAATAAGCTGATTGATCATTCCTAGAATCAGGTTGATATGAAAACATTAATTTATTTGAAACATAGCAGTACAACCAGCAAACAATATTGTAATGTTTAAAAAGCCAACACATTTATTATAATACATTTGCACATAGAGCTTGTCAAAAAATATGTGAAAAATTATCTTCAGTGGCAAATGTATGCATTCAAAGGGAAAAAATAAAACAAATTAGATGGACGTGACATGCAAAATTAATAATAATGCAGTAGAGAAAGTAAAAATCTCTTTTGAGTAGCCATGCTATACCTGAAGAAAAAGTAAAGTTCCTTCCACTCTCACATGATACTAGTAACTAGATTAACAGTTACTGTCTCATCATTCCTATAAAGAGTGAACTGTATTCTGTTCTTGGTTAATGGACAAAGAACATCAGAGTGTGAACTTTTCAAAGGGTTCTTTGTATTTGTGCAAAGTGAATTTATCGGTACATTTAGTTCTGCTCCTCAACAATATAAAAAAGAAAAATGTTTTTAATCGGTTCATTTTTTTATATGTCTGCCAGTTTTACAATAGCGGTGCTTTGGGACTGAATGAGACAGCTGCTGCACTAGAATAATTGATTTATCCCACAAGTTCTGAATGAGTTGTCTCAGTCCAAGGCACAATTTGCAGGAAGCATCACTTGGCATATTAATGTGCTGGATGATGTCCAGGGACTTGTCACTAAGAAGAGGGTTCGTCAACAGATGAGCCTTATTGAACGCTTACATAACTCTGGCATTTGTATTCATTTGGCTGAAAACAACTTGCTCTAATAATATAGTATTTGAGAAAATAATAAGAACTTGCTTTGGTGGGTTTGTTGAAATTTGTGAGGTTTGCTTGTTAGCCATTTCCTGGAACAGTAAGTCACTGAATATCAATTTAATGAATGTGCTATTAAAAATAGAATAATACACTTTTAAAAAATTGTTATTTTTACAATCTAATAATTAAACAATTAAGACATAATTGAAGAACATATTTGGTTTGTTTACTTAAATGTAGGCGGACTGGCAAAGCCAGAAAGAGGAATAAAAAGAGGAATCAGTTTAGAGTTGTTATGTGGTCCACAATTGGTAAGTCTGACCCCCCCCACTTGATTGCCATCAACACTTATCTAATTCTAACCAAATCCTGATCATTAACTGAGAAGATTCCTGTGTATAGGCTTTAGCAAAAAAAAAAACCCAGCGTGCACATGGTTTTCACACCTGATATTAAATTTGTTTGATTTCTAAATTGTATAATTTAGAATTGTGCTGAATATTCTGTGGGGTAGATGTTAACAAGAATAATTTCAGTGGGGTAGAATTCCCTCATTCCAGAAAATTGATTACAATATTTATTTATTTTTAGTTTTAATTTTTACAATATTGTTTTATGTCGTTGTTTTCCTAGTTTTGCTGCAACTGGTTTCCACAGAAACAAAGATGATCATCGCTGGATGCAAGCAGAGTTTGCAACATTTTGGATTTTAAAGAAAAGCTTCTTAAAGTAGGGATGGTATATAGACCTAGCACCTGCTGCAATCTCTTAAAACCAAAGACACATTTTCCTGAAACCATACTGCTAATATGCAATTGCGGAAAAACATTTTTATAATATAGTACTCTCCTTGCAGAGGACAAGGTACAATATAATCAACTTAAACCAAAGAATGAGTCTTTTCTCTATGTAATTTAGATCCTCGAGATTTATAATATATAGCTGGGATTATGATTGAAGCCTGTATAATAATAATAATAAGAGAGGTAGTATACTTTTCAAAGTAAAGGTAATTTGCTCCATGTATGATGTCCCTCTTATGTACTACCACAACCTGTGAGTTACAGACATCACTAGTTTGTCCCTTACATTTATTCAAGATTTTAAAAGTTTTATCATTCCAATCATTCAATGAGATTTCTCTGTCTTTAGTTTTTAGGCCTGATAGCATTTTGGTTTTCCTTGGCCAAACTGTCTTATGTAGTTTCTTAAGAATTTTTGAATCATATTTATATGAATATGTAAGTTTATATATATGAGAATTACAAGCATAATAAAACTGAATAAACTAGGTACAAATGTTCAGATGACTTCTGCATATCTGAATTCTTGTATCATTTTAAATTACAGATGTTTGCTAAAATCATGTTTATATGCAAGTATCATACTTATCAATAGCTAATCTGCTCATAAGTAGCAAGAGAGATATATATATATATATATATATATATATATATATATATATGAGTTGCGATGGTGCAGTGGTTAGAGTGTAGTACTGCAGGCTACTTTGGCTGACTGCTGGCTGACTGCAATTTGGCAGATTGAATCTCGCCAGGTTCAAGGTTGACTCATCCCTTCCATGACGCTGTGCTGACTGAGGGCTGTAAAGCACTGTGAAGTGGTATATAAGTCTAAGTGCTATTGCTATTGCTATAATAAGATCATGGAGGATCCATTTACGTTGTTCAGTGGTCAAATTCCAGATACTAGGTATATAATTCAAGAAATATTATTCTCTGAAAGTTTTAGCTTTTATTGCACAATCACACTTATATATAGTCCACTACTTTCTCCCAAGATGCACTCAGTATGCGACATTGTAATAACATGTTTTAAAGAAACATTGTTCTTATTACATCTCCAACATAACACTGAGTTACAGGCTAATATACGGCATCTGTTCCAGACACATTGGTAGAAATAGTAATTAAAGAAAAAAAAATAGCTACATACAGAAGATCATGAAGGACTCCTTGTTTTATTACCATATATGGCCATAGAGTGGGGTCGGCTAACAGACTCCACTCATTGGCCCAGCCACTGGTGGGAGAAATAAAGTCCCGTCAGTGGCTGAAGCTTTGGACACGCCAGCTACAAAAGCCAGTGCCTGCCGCGGCTGAGCAGCTTTTTGCTTAAGACAAAATAAAAATACTTTTACCTGCTCCTGCCGCATCCTGCCTCTTCATTCTGTGAGTCCACTTAACACTCCTTCCTTGAACAGGGTGTTGGACTAGAAAGACCTCCAAGATCCCTTCCAGCCCTATTATTCTATGATTCTATGTCTTGTTTTAAAAAAATCAGAAAGGATACCATCAAAGTAAACCTTGCTATATCAAACAACTAACTTTTTTGAGTGTCAATGCGTATTTGGATGGAGGTGATATTTGATAACAATACTTTAATGTTCGGATTTTTAAAATCTGTTGATGAGGTTGGATTCTTCTTTAAATAGATAGGAAAAAGATATTGGAGTAATAGCTAATAACTTAATGAAGATGTTAACTTGATGCATGGCAGTTTTGACAACGGCAAATTTGATCCATCAGTGGGAAAAGAACTAAAATTACCAATATAATAATGTTTACTAAACAAATTACATGTATCTGCAGTATTGCATATAGCTCGGGTCTCCACATTTGAAAGAAAATATAATATAGCAGGGAAAAAAGTATAAAAGAGGCAATTAAAATAATTAAGGGGCTCAAATAGTTCAATTTAAATGAGAAAAAAGGCAAGTTATGTAAAATCATGCATAGCTTTTGTTCATCTTATGAACTAACACATTTATTATTGCCTAATCTTTAATGGCCTATACTCTATTTTATCAGACGCATTCAATTTTGTCCATAGTACAATTATCTTTTCCAATGGCCAACATTCTCTTGATTAAGTTAGATTAGATTACAATGAGACCAAAGGGAAGTAAGCTACATGGGAAGTAAGATCCCCCAGCACTTGTCCCTTAGAATGATGTTTACCAGAGATTTATGAGACCTCTACCTGACCTTATTTAAGCCCCTAAAATCTGGTCCCTCTAGCCTGATTGATATATCCCTAGTGGGAGTTGTTAGCATGGTTTCTTGGACATGTTTTTGTATTCTTCTATTTTTGTTTCATGTTGTATTCCATGCAGAGTTGAGAGTTGGAGGTTGATAGGCCTATACATTTATTAAATCAGGACCCCTTGAGGACCCAAGATTGTTGGGGGCAATAAGGTGACTTTGTAAAAATGCCGCTTAGTAATAAGCAGGCGTATACAATGGAATGAAGGCTATTGCTGAGTGCATTGGGTTGTATCCCAAAAAATTGTAAGCCGCCCTGAGTCTTTGGAGAAGGGCGGCATATAAATGTAATTTAAAAAAATCAGGTGGAAGAAGCACAGACAGCAGTAATTAGTTTTATTGACAGTTGCCATATTGATTGGATATTAAAATTGGATTTTTTTCTGAACAGATTGGTTAAAATGGACCTCTGCTAATTTACCCAGCCAAAAATTCTATTAGTATGGATTAGGTATCATGTAATTCACTGAACAAACTGGTACTTTCCAGATATGTTAACCTACAGCTTTCATTCACAGCATGGGAGCTATAATCCAAACAAATCTGGTGAGGATGCATACATATTAAGGCTTGAGACCATTTCTTTTAGAAACAGAATATGGCAACAAACTACAGTGCCCTCACTGCTTCGGGTGCAAAAAAATCCAAGTAACTTTGACATGCCGCATTTTAGAAATCAGGCCTAATTTACACAATCCATTACATTCTGATGTGCACTCCTACCATATACCGGTATTGTTTCAGATTACAAGAAGGTCTAATTTATTTTAAAGAGCATTCACAAAATATTTTTTGCAAATAACAAAAAAGAAGCATGAAGCACACCAGTGTAGATGTAGAACAACATAGATGCTGATTTTAACTGCCCAAATTCCCAAGCCTCCCTTTCTGGAAGTTGAAATTCACACAACTTCAAGCTGCCAGGGATGAGAAAAAACAGCCTTAAGAAGATCATTCAGTTTATTCTGAGGAGTCCTTGATCACTGATGCTACCTAGTTTGGGTAATGAAACATTTGCAAGAAAAACAAGCAAAGTCAGAGAGCACCAAGGACCCCTCATGTCAACCCTGAGCTACAAATATTCTCCTTTATCAGTTTATTCTATTGTCTCAGGCCAATATTTCAACAGTTTGCATGCATCACTATTTGCATATCAAATAACAGGCGGGAGGCCCTCTCTGAGTTATCACTAAGCGGAGATTGGACTGTGCTATAACCAACCGCATCGTCCTTCCCTACAGCTAGCAACCAATTGCCATAGAAACAGCTGATGGTGCAGTATCATCCTTCTTATCACCATAGTAACAACCGAAAGACTCCGTTCCTTCGATCGCTTCTTCGTACCCAGCACCCTGTTCCCGATAAGACGAAACGGAAGAAAGGCGCTTTCTAGGCTTTCTCTTTCGCCAACCGAGAAACTCATCAATTCCCGCTGTAGTCCCCGCCCCTCGTTCCTCGCGGAGGGTGATGGGAATTCCAAGATGGCCGCGCCCGCTTGAGAACCTGGAAGAGGGGAGAACTTGCTGCAGCAACTGCAATCGCCATCTGAGGGGAGGCACGGGGAGAAGCCGCTGCAGCTTAGGCCCGCAGCCGATCGCCCTTTCCTGTGTCACTCAGGTCCGTGGGTCCCTCTGCCTCCCACAGTTTATCACAGTTAGTTCCCGCCTTCCTTTAGCTTTCCAGTCCATCAAGGGCTGGCTTGCACGTTGCATACCCAGGGACTCCTCCGAGTGTTTCTAACTCTTTCATTCATTCGTCATCAGTAGTTGTGACAAATTTGTGCTCTGATACACAAGGCAGTTGTAGTTATTTTTCTTCTTTTGGAATTGGCATGTGTTGGCATTTTCAGGCTTTCTTTTCAAAATTTTCAAAGGCTGTACCAAAGAGGGGAAAAGTGACAATGTTTTTATTTGAATCTGCAAATGAGTAATCATAAGTAGAAACAATATCAACAGTTGTACTGAAAGGAAGTGAGGAAGAATCTCACTCTTACGATTTTTAAATATAAGGTAGCCAGTAAAATGGTGTAACAATTTTGCATTTTTCTATAATTTATGCCTTTTTTGCAGTGTTTTTTTAACTCATTGGATCCTTCTGAGTGTTGTACATGGTTTATGATTATTATAAGGCAACTTTATATCTTAGAACAAGGGTCTTCAAACTTGACAGCTTTAAGACGTGTGGACTTCAGCTCCCAGAATTCCTCCTCCAGTCATGTTAGCTCAGGAATTCTGAGAGTTGAAGCCCACAAGTCTTAAACTTGCCAAGTTTGAAGACCCTTGTCTTAGAATATCAACATATATTGTTTTATTGTATCTCTGAAGGATTGTCCTGCACATATAATGAGTGTGTTATCGTGAATACTTTGTCGAATGAAAGGCCTATAACATCTTTGGAATTCAGCAATCCATTTCAAATATTTGTGTTAAATCACTAGAGAGAACAATTTGCATCAATTATTTGGTAGAATTTTTATAAGAATATTTTGGTTGATGGTTTCCAGTGCAATGAAAGATGGACTTTGCGATTAAGAGATTTAGTTTAGTTCTTTCTTTAGTTACAAATTTATGATTTTCAGGGATATTGATATCAATAAGGCTAACAAAAACTGTAAGAACTGTACAGTATTGTGTATGCTTTGAAGGATCCTATGTAATCTGGTTTCTGTTTTGGACTTGCTTTAGAAATAATGTTGATATTTGGAACTCATGTCGAACATCTATGAAGAGAGGTTAACAATGATTGCAGCAGGGGATTTGCAGGAGTTTGTCCCTTTTGGCCGTGACCACTGCAAACATCATCCTAATGCGCTGAACCTGCAACTACGGCAGCTGCAACCAGCCTCAGAACTTTGGTCATCAGATGGAGCAGCTGGTTTGGTGGGGTCACTTCAGGAGGTTACCATCCATGAGAAACACAAGGTAGAAATACGTTTGAAAGCAGTATTTTATATTTAGCAAACTTATACTTAGCATAGAATGAGAAAGTGGTAAGACTGTGGATAGGATAGGGGAAATACATTCTGTTAAACCTGTTTCTGGGTTTTTAGAAATACATACGTAAATACTGATTTGATAGAACATTTAAAAAGTGAAAAAGCATTGATCACACAAGTAGAACATAAATAGTAGGTTTTAGAGCTTAGAGAGCTTAATCAACAGATAAACGACTGCACTAAAGACCAATTCTCTATTTTGGGAATGCTTGCTATCTGCCAAATTGCTCCTATACTTTTAATCTCTTTTGTTCACTCTCTTCTACCAAAACAAAATTTAGAGCTGGCCCAGAGCATTCATATATAAACTAAAGAAGAAGGCTATCACTTTTTTTGTTAGGACTAAAATATTAAACAGTATAGCAACATTAAAATATTAAGTACAATAATGATTTGTTGAGAGACTTCATTGAGACTATTATCCAGTTTGGATAATAATGATTAAGACATCAGACTAGAAACTAGGAGACTGAGTTCTAGTACTGCTTAGGACTAGATGACTTTGGGCTAGTCATTTTCTCTCAGCCTAACCCACCTCTCAGGGTTGTTGTGAGTAAAATAGGAGGAGGAAGGACTGTTCATTGCCTTTAATTGTTTATAAAAATAATAATGGCAGGATAAAAATAAAGTAAATGTTTTGTATCTTCTGCATTCTATTTTTGACTATAACAACAGTTCTGTTCTGAAAGAAATATTCTGAGTTTTTTGTCAGATTTTTTTTATCAGATTATTGTAGATTATTTCTGTAATTGTGCTGTCTCACCCATCAAATGTATTTTATCCATAAGCATACTGTATTAGAACCAAAAATTGCTGAGAAATTCAGGAAAACAGGGTGATACTTGATTGAACACAGATTGCTTTTGTAACTGATGCTAGAAAAAACCTAAACATTTATGGTTATTTTTTAAAATAATTTTTGCATTAGCCTTTTTAGAAAGCTAAATCCACTAATCTTCAACAATCACCAGAACCACCAGAATAAGTTATGCAGTGTATCATCATTTTTTTTCAAATCACACTTATGATCTAAATGAGCATTACCGGACAATAATAGTGATATTCATTTTTTTTCCTTTTAGGAAAGTTGGAAGTTAAGGAAGGGCATCAGTGAGGTTGGGGAAGAAGTAGAGTATGATGAAGAACTGTATGTGGCTGGTAATATGGTCATTTGGAGCAGAGGAAGTAAAAACCAATCTTCAGCAGTTTATAAAGCATTTACTGTTGACAGTACTGTTCTGCAGGTACGAAAAGTGGTACAGTATAGAAATTGTTTAGCTACATTGCCATGGAAAGTTAAGGTCATGCTTGCTTTTATGCTTTATGTTTAGGATTTGTTTCAAATTTGTTTTGAAAATAATGTCCAAAGAAAAAGCTTCATTAGCACAAATTGCTTAATGTTCATGTGATCTATAATTTCATTTCCTGATTTTTATATATACTTCAGCTTAAAAAGTGTCTGTCCAGAAGAATGTGGGATGTGAGAACAAGGTTGCATGACTTTTAAAAAGGGATTTTTTCCTCAGCTTGTACCCTGCTTAAAAAAATTTCCCCTGAAATTAATAATGAGAGCATTCTTTCTTCTACTTGGAAAAAAAGCATGAGATACAAATGATTTTTTTTTAAAATTACATTTATATGCCGCCCTTCTCCGAAGACTCAGGGCGGCTTACAATTTTTGGGATACAACCCAATGCGCTAAGCAATAGCCTTCATTCCATTGTATATGCCTGCTTATTACTAGGCGGCATTTTTACAAAGTCAGCTAATTGCCCCCAACAATCTTGGGTCCTCAATTTACCTACCCCGAGAGGATGGAAGGCTGAGTCAATCTTGAGCCTAGTGGGATTTGAGCCTGCAGTAATTGCAGGCAGCTGGAACTTAAGTGCTAGGCATTTAACAGCCTGCACCACCAAGGCTCTTTTTTTCAGGAGGAAGATAGTGAAAAAGAAGAGGATTTATCATTTCTTATAAAATCAAAGTCCTGACTTAATTTCAAGGTCCCACATCTCTGCTTTTAAAAAAAAATCAGGCAAGACAGCCAATCTTCATGTAAGGTCAGCAACCATTCAAAGATACAAGTTCTTACAATGAGTCCTCACAGATGTGGCTGTCACAGCATCCTTATGATCATGTGATTGCACTTCAGGTGCTTAGCAACTGGCTCGCAGTTATCACATTGCAGCATTCCATCCTCATGTGATTGCCATTTGGAACCTTCACTGTTTGCTTCTAACAAGCAAAGTCAAAGGGGAAACTGGCAGAAGGCCTCAGATGGCAATTACATGGCTGCAGGATGCTGCAACCACCCAGGAATCAGCTAACAATAGCAACTTGTAAGTCAGTCATGTGACATTGCCACTTACAACCATGTTGCTTAGTCATTGCTTAGTTTCCAATCCCAATTACTATTGAGAAGTGAGAACTTTCTGTAACCTGCACATTTGGCCTTAGTCTTCAGGACAGAATGTTGGCATTCCAAGCTTAATGGAATCATAAGAAAAGCATGCAGCTTCAGAACAACGTATTTATCTCTTTCCCTCATCTCTAGAGTAGGATGTAACTATGTAAAGCACCATGTTACTCAATGGATTAAGAACGTTTTGGTGGAGTGAGAGGTTTTTTTTTCTTTTTCAGGATATTTTTTTTTCATTTTGTTTTGCCTTCTAATAGGTTACTATTATGTAGGGATGTTGCCATTTTAGCGGAGCTATATTGCCAGAATTTGAAAATCAAAATGATAATACCATAGTTGATGATATCTAGTTTTGAATATATAGGACTGTTTTCAGAACATAGAAGAAAACAAAGCAAATTATTTATTTCACTGATTTTTATTTTATTTTAGGCGTTGTGGTGTGACTTTTCAATACCCCAGGAAAAATCTGAAAGAAATAAAGGTAAAAGTAATCTTTTAGACCATTTGATTTAAGATCTGGAATTGGAAAAGCATTGTCCACGTTGATATGAAGCTGCTCCAGAAATCAGTGCAGAAAATGCAGCCTTTTTGTGACAAAAATAGATGAATGGAAGATAATTTGAATCTCACTTGTCTCCCAATTTAGATAGCTGTCAGTTAGTAGAAAAATGTATCTGCATATTACAGAGCTCTTGCATAAATATCCACAGTATTGAAGGAAAGGATTACACTGCTTCTTTACCCTTTCAGGTAAGCTGTATCAAAGTATTATTTCACCTCTTTTCTAACAAGAAAAGCAGCTGTAGTATTAATGTGGTGTTGTTGGGCTTACTTTGTTTCTTTCACAAGGTAAACTGGCGACGGCGGTATATAGACTGTTAGGCCAGAATGGGTTGGGTTAATCGTGGATTTTTTGAAATGCTTTTTATAATTGAACACGGTTAAAGGACAATTTTTCAGTAAAATAGAAATTATGGATAAATAATTAAAACATGAAATTTCTGTTAGTTGGATTAAATTGGATATTTTTTCACTATAATGAAATATTTTTAATGTAACTTTTTATAGGTAGCGAATGTCTGGCCAACAAAATACGGCTTGTTATTTGAACGTAGTAGTTCATCGCATGAAATGTCTCTAAATCCAAACAGGTAAAGTAAGATGCTCATTGCTTAGATCAGAGTTCCTCAACCTTTTCAGTTTTGTGGACCAACGGTGGGGATGATTCCGCACACACGCATCCCCATTTGTGTGAACAGTGGGCAAATGCAGGACTTGTCAATCACAACACATCTCCCAAGATTGTTGTTATAAATTAAGGAGATCCTCCCAAATAGGCTACATGCACTGTCAGAAAAAAAGTGAAATATAAAGACAAAATATCATAATTGCCATATTCCTAGTTTTCAAGCTATTGTTCAGAATAATGGATGGGAATTATGCAAATGTTCATATGTGTGTAGCATCATATTTCCTTCCATTAACTTGTATGCCTAACTTACTAGAACATTTCTGATCAAATCACAGTTCATTGCTAATTTGCAAATTGTCACATTGGAGCTTATGGTAATTTTGGACATGACTTCAATTTGAAGTTGTTGTCAGAACATTTGTGGACATACTTAAACTTTTGTTCATTTTTTTTAGAGAACCTTTGCCTACCATGTTCAGCATGCTTCACCCATTAGATGAAATAACACCAATGGTTTGTAAGTCTGGAGGTAAATTATGTAATGCACAAAAAGAAAGATAATTTTAGATCAGCTGTAATCAGAGACACTTAGCTTTGTTGACTGCTCTGCATTTGATAGCTTTTAAAAATATGAGATACTGGAATACATACTGAATTATTTATAAATACATGTTCAGATATACATATTTGATATTTATCTTGAAATTGAACTCAGAACAGTAAACTTGAATTGTTTAGATTTCCCCAATCTAGTGCCATTTAGATATTTTGGCAAAATCCCATAAGTGCAGTCACCATACTGTACTCAGTGGATTAGGATGATTAGAAATATAGTGCAACACATCTGGAAGACATTAAATTGGGAAAGGATTATCAGAAAACAGCTCAGCAGCTGACTAACCTTGTTGGAAGCTAAGGAGGACTATACTTGGTTAATATTGGGATGGGAAGCCTATAGGGAATATAGGGCTGTAAGCTAAGCTGGAAAGCTGAAAAAATATTGAAAAAGACAGTGGCAAATCACTTCTGTATTTTTGCCAAAAACATGGACATGTTCATGAAGTCACCCAAAGTCTAGCTAGACTTGGAGGAGGCTAATCTTCACTTTTTATTTAAAAATGTTGACATTTATCCCATTTTTTTAGTAGTGGAATTTAGTTACAAAAGAAAAAGGGACATAACAGATATACCAAGGAGAAAGATTACAGGGGCATAAGTTGAAAATTGATTTATTTTATTTATAACTGAAGCTATTTAAAAATGTGGCAAAGTATGCAGATAATTGTTTTTAAACCATGTCTCTTGACAAGTAATTAGTTTGATCCTCTCTCTACATAGCAGCCTTGTTTACCACTGCCAGAATACAGTATGTTGCTGATTATTCCATGAGAATTGTTTTCGTCAATGCTGAGCCCTCCATTCTCATGACATATGATGCCTCTCAGTGCTTGCATTCCATATGGACCCTTCGAAGAGTAAAAGCAGAGGTAAAAAAATTAAAGGTGAAGTGAGCATGGTGTCATAGAAAACAAGGAGGGTAATTGATGGCTAGCCTATTTTGTGAGTGGTTGTTTGTAGCTTGTTACATTGCACAGTCACCCGAATATGTTGGCTTCTAAGATTTATATATTGGATAGAGGCCAGCAACTTAGTGGCCTCCTAAGGTTTTAGATTATATCTCTCATAATTAATGATCATTGGCTGGATTACTGGAAATTTATGGAAGTGATATTGAGAACATCTGAAAGGCCACTTTTAAAAAATTCCTGTCTTAAAATGTGATGTTATTTGAATCACACAAACACATTTCTTATTTATCTGTAGGAGCAAAGTGCAGTCTTGAAGGTCTCTGAGCAGGCATGGACCCCACAGCATGCAGCTGCCAGCAGTTCCTTCACTGTCCATCTTAAGAATCTATCTAAGGTTGACTCCCCTATGGCTTCTCCATTCCAGAACTATTCCTCTATTTGTAGCCAAAGCAGGTCGACATCATCTCCCAGCATCCATTCCCGTTCACCTTCCATTTCCAACATGGCAGCTTTGAGGTAGGTTGCTTACTTTTCCTGTCCTTGTACTTTCTTTTATTTCAGGATTGTAATTATAGCAGGGATCAGGCATGTTGCTGAGATCTACATTTCCTTTATTTATGACTATTTTGTAAACAATGAAACTGTGAGATTTCAAACATTTTAAGTTTTAGGATTTCTTGCTGTAGTCATAAATACTTGATTTCTTAATTTCTCTTTCTCAGTTTTTGAGTAACCCTGAATAATTTCAGTGTCACAGTTATATTTACATATTGCCATAAATTCATATAGTATTTTATTTCATGAACAAAGGCAAAGATGCATGTCCCAGGATAATGTTGCAGGATACAATCTGGGTCGGTCACTGGGACCAGAGGTTTAGTCATGTCACATTCTGGTGAGAAAGAAGTTCCATGAGGATGGGCTCCAGCATGAATCCAAAAGCTCGGAAGATTAAACTTCTGGTCCCATGACTGACCCAGATTGGATCCCACAGTATTTTATTTCATTTAGTTTATTGGTATATATGAATCCTTGGTCCGTAGTAGTAGTTAACATGAGGTATGGTACTGGCTACTAATTTGGTTGGCTTCAGAATTGGATTGGACCAATTTATTAAAGTCATGGGGATTTGGCAGTGTTCCTGCCTCTCCATTGGTTGACAGACTAGTGGTTCCCTTGTATAGTTGGTTGGCCAGTGTGAGAACCAACTGCTAGACTAGGTGGGACAGGGTTCCAATACAGCAGGGCATTGCTTATGTTCTTATGCTATGTTCTTAGTTTGTAGTGCTTGAAATCCTAAGATGTAAGAATTTGGGCTTGTAGTGGAAAGGGAAGTTAGCTGCTGTACATGTATTCTAATAGAGAAAATAAATATATTTCTCTGTCTTTGCAGCCGATCTCATTCCCCAGCCTTAGGGGTACATTCTTTCTCAGGGGTACAGAGATTCAACTTCTCCAGTCATGTTCAGTCGCCTAGGAGGCACAGTGCCTACCATTCTCCAAACAGTGCTACTGAGTCATTTCTTGCCCCAGAAACTGAACTCATTGTTCCAGAGCTTTGCATAGAGCATCTATGGACAGAAGCCTTCACTACCCTGAGGTTTGGAAGAATCTATTCCATCTAAAAGAAGTCTTTACAGAATCCTGACTTCCTCAAACCAAATGATTTAACTTTCAGAGAAGAATACTTTATGTGGCCATATTTTTGCATCGAATGATAAGCCAGGCATTTGGGGGAACAACAAGCTCTGACTTGAAACTCTCTTGCAACCATGAATGCATTAAACCACTACCTCCGGTTTTTTTGGCTAATAAGTTTATTTTCTTGTATAAATGACAGGACAACATTGAGTTCATATGAGTGAACATTCACATTGTGATTTAATAAGTTACTGTCATAAGCTTATTGTGAAGTAAAATGCAGTTATTGCACTGAAATAGTAAAGAGCATTAGTAGTGTTTCCCCCCACAACTTAAAGCAGGGGGTTCAAATTCGCGGCATCACATCACATGACGTATCACGACTTTACCCCTGCACTAAACTGGGGGGTAGGTGTGGCCAGCACGTGATGTGTCTGGCCCTTGGGCTGCGAGTTTGACACCCCTGGCTTAGAGAATGCTGTAAGCATTATGAAGCAATATATAAATCTAAGTGCTATTGCTAATTTGTAATTATCTGGGTGAATCTGCTCAGAGGTTTCATTTTAGAGCTATATGCTCTATCATTCAGTTATGCCAAACTATACTTAACAACTCATGGCTTATAACCTATGTATAATTCACATTTCTGATTATCTTAGTCTTAACCTAAATCCACAGTATAGCTACCCCAGTCTGATTGAATTCTGTGGTTTTCTTTTGAGTTCATAGATACAAATATATATTTAGCACTTAGACTGATAGGACAAATACTTAATTTTTTTACTTGAAGAAGTCTATATTTATTATTTTTTGCTTATAAATATTTATAGAGAGAAGAATTGTCAAGCCTCCAAAGTATTTATTACAACTGATTTTTGTGGGCAAAAGTTTTTGTGCTACTTAGTGGAATCCCAGCTCCAATTGCGGTAAGTATGTTTTTATATTTATTATTTTTATTTATTGTATACATTTAAAGATACAGTTTAGTTTTCCAAATGCATAGGAAAGTATTGTTTGGATTTTTTTCACATTTAATTTATTAACCAGCTCAAGGTTGACTCAGCCTTCCTGTTGGGCTCCGTTAGGGATGATAGATGATCTGAGCCCGTCAGCACATTTGTAGGAGCCGTCACACCCTGCCTGGTAATTGTGACAGCTGCAGTGTTGGAGAATCATGACCTGCGAGGGGATCCTCAGTCGTCTGTAACTTGAAAGGAAACCCCTGTCTGTGTTTCATGGATTGTTGGACTTAATTTAATGATTCTGCCAAAGCTGGTGCAGCTATTGAATCAACTGTGATGGACAGGCGATTGGGGGGGGGTTAACTATTTAGTTTACTCACGAGGAGATAGGAATCATGAGCGATGGATAGGTAATAGGGAAGGAAATAGTGGACTTATTAGGTAAACTGGATGATGGGAATAAGGGGTGATCAAGGGAATAATTAGGGGTGTGGATAGGAGATAGAAGTGTTTAGGTTGGGATACCGTTCTTGTCGGATGGAAAATTTGTTGTTTGACATTAAAAACCCCTGAAACCTGCTTTCTGCTCTGCATGGTGGTTTGTGGTTTGTGTGCAAATCTGCAAGTTTTCAAAGACCGGTGGAGACTTCCATCCTTCCGAGGTCGGTAAAATGAGAACCCAGACTGTTGGGAGCAATATAAGATGAATCTGTAAACTGCTTAGAGGGTACTGTAAGGCACTACAAAGCAATATGTAAATCTAAGTGCTGTTGCTAATTTGTAATTATCTGGGTGAATCTGCTCAGAAGTTTCATTTTTGGAGCTAAAGTGAATACCCTATGCCCGCAGGTGGCACACAGAGCCATTTGTGCTGGCACGTGAGCTTCAGGCAAACTTACCTCACAGCATGCACATGCGTAGGGGGCATGGGGGCGCACACATTGCCTTCTGGGTGCTGGCATGCGAGCGTGGAAGCGCACACAATTTTTGGCACAGGAGCCCCAAAAGGTTAGCCACCACTGCCCTATGCTCTACCATTCACTTATGCCAAACTATACTTAACAACTCATGGGTATGAGTTATATGTACCTATGTATAAATCACATTTCTGATTATCTTGGTCATAATAACAAAGCATAACCTGCCAATTGAGACATTTGCTCCAAATCAAAGGAAAACTCTTTTTTTTGGTCAAGGCTAAAGGATTGAGTCTCTAGTTCAGGTCAAATATTTATGCATATTGTATTGTATTTCATTGACAAACATTTTTTGGTTTCTAGAAAAAGTTGCTCCTATTATGTTACAGTCATTTTTATGTAAGATTACTCTGTTTCTCCCCCAACTCCACTTTTAGGTGTGTAAAGTTTCAGCAGAGTAATGACAAGTCACAGTTGATCTTTGGTGCCATTACCAACATCCAGGCAAAGGATGCAGCTGCAGTTGATGTAAGTATGAGTATGTGAATTACATGTAACTTGTATTAATTGACAGCATTTACCCAGATAATTGAAGATTAATGTGTTCTCTCCATTTGACGGATTTACAGAACGTTGATACAATGCTGGTTCTGGAAGGCAATGGAAACTTAGTGCTCTATACTGGAGTGGTTCGGGTATGTATGTTATTTTTCTTCATTAATAGCTTATGTATGTTTTATTCATGGTTTCTTTTGTAACGTTTCTCTCCTTTTTTCCATCTTATGCAAGCCCTTTCTATTCTGTTTATGTGCCCTCTCTTTTCTTTATATTTCCCCTATGTGTAATAGCATCTCTCTTCTTCTTTCCATATCCCTTTCATTGTATCGTTTGTGAAACTTGTTTTCTTCAGATGAGTGCTATTGTATTCAGTTGCCTCTATTTCAATGAGCAGTAGGGTCAGACATGTGATAGTCATGTCTGTTTCTTCCTCTTTCCTACTCCCACTTGTTTTTGAAAACAAGAATATAAAAAATGAAAACTGCAATTAACAATAAAAAAGGAAGTGCCTTTTAATTTTTCCACTTTGGCAGAGCTTTTTCCCCTTTTTAGAAATCATATCGCTCAGGGAAAACAACACAAAAAGGGCAATTTCCAACAGAAAATTCTCCAGAAGAAAGAAAAAAAATTAAAATACGGGAACAGGAAATTTAAAAGCTGATCATTAAATCAACTGCTGATAAGGGAAAACAACATTTACTTGAAGGAACCAGATCCCCTGTTGTACTGTAGAGAATATCTGTTTCTTTCAACTTAATAATGAAAGGAATAAACAAAAGTTTTGTAAGATTTTAAAACATACATTATAAACATATACTCTTGCATAGTCTTAGAATGAGAGGAGACAGATTTGGGGCATTATTTATTTATTTTGGTACGTCTTGGGTGTGCAAACATTGCCAGTTCTTTGAGTAGGCACTAGTAGGTTAAGTAGTAGTTAAGGTAAAATCTAAGGTGGCTGCATATTATCAGGATTTATTCAGACTTGAAGTAGAAGATCTGCATCTAGAGATTTAAGAATACAGCTTGATTAAATACTTTTATTGTAGATATTAGAAAACTCTTAATAACAAGGTTCTTAAGATTTAAGCTCTATATACAGGTTATTTTTTCACCCTTACCATGTAATGATAATTGTTCATTTCTCATTGGGAGAAGTGATTGGCACCTGTGTATGTTAAATCAGAAATCTTCAGATTTTGCTTGTTTTTGCTCTCGCACATGAGACATTATTATCCAATTCTACATTGGACATTTTTCAATACTCAGTTTACCACAATAGTTGTTAGGTATAGATCTTGTTCCAAGCATTCTAGATCAGTGTCCTTCAAATCTGACAACTTTAAGATGTCGGGCTGTTCAATTGTTCTAAAAATAATTGCTTAGGCTTAATGTTTTAAGAATATTTCACCTTTAAAAGTTACCTATATTGAAACAACTGTCTGTTTTGTTTCCTATTAAAAGGTAGGAAAAGTATTTATACCTGGTTTACCAGTGCCGTCAATGACAATGTCAAATCAAATGCCTCGCCCAAGCACTCCTCTGGATAGTATCAACACTCCTTCCAAGCCTTTGAATAAACTCCTTGGTCCCTTAGATGAGGTAAGAAATAATGGTATTTCTTTAGATGGCAAGGCTTACATTGCTTATTTTCCACATTTCTCTATATTAATATTAAAGAAGCAGTTCAGAAATTTTGCCTTACTGAGTGGTCTTCCCCCCCCCCATAGGGTAGCTTTGTATTGGCAGTTATTCAGACTTATTTGTACATACAGTAGATTCCAAATCACCTCTTCCAATTTGTCAATACCCAAGATTATAATTTATGTATACAAGTGCTTTTCAGACTTGGCAACTTTTAAGATATGTGGACTTCACCCCCAGAATTCCTAACCAGGCAGAGAAGCACTGGTTTATACTGAGGATTGCACATAATCTTTTATTACAAAGTCCAAAAATGATAAAGTTAGGCCTGATTACAGGTTAAGAAAACTACATGGAAGTCATCAGAAGCCAAACTCAACTAGGGCTTCAGGCAATGTGTTGGTGGACTGCTGTTTCCATTGCTACTCACCATTGAAGTTCAGAATGTTCACTGGAGCTATGTGTTAACTCATGCTTGATTCAAATAGCAGTCAGGGTTGCTAATTTAAGAGAAGGCTGATTTACATCATCTCAGATTTTTTCCAACTATGATTTCCTGTAATGGATTTTACAACTGCAAAACATTTTCTCCTTTTATAGCAAGGGGTGCTGTCCCCTGTTCCAGAGTTGAGGGATTCCTCCAAACTTCAAGACTCCTCTTATATTGATGATTGTACTTTTCAGCAACTTTCAACTTTTATTCATTCTGTAAGAGATCCTGTTCAGAACAGAGTGACTCTGGTAAATTTTACTCTTTAAGTTGAATGATTTGCTCAAATATTACCTGTATTTGAACCTCTAAAATATGGTTTGAAGCAGGGGTCGCCAACCTTTTGGACCTCAGAGATCACCAAACTCATAATTTTAAATCTCACGGACCAGAGACCCTGGGAAAATCCCAAAAAAGTCTGCAGGAAAATTCCCCACCCCATTTTCCTACCGATCGATCATTATTTGGGATCGCAGGATACCATCTCCAGCTCTGTCCTCGGGAGTGGGGGAGAGAGGGAGGGGGGCAGGCTTTTGGCTTCATGCAAGGAAAGCAGCAGAAGCAGCAAAAGTCTTTCTCTCCCCCAAACGCTGCCACAAATGAGTGTTTGTAAGACTTGTTGCGCCGCTGCAGCCTCTTGGAGCAGGATGCCTTGCAGGGTCCCAAAGACTCATTTCTGGCAGAGTTTGGGGGAGAGAAAGAAAGACTTTTGCTGCTTTCCTTGCGTGCAGCCAAAAGCAGAAGAAGAAAGAATTGGAAAGAAGCAGGCTAGTGGCCAAGCCAGGCGCATGGGGCGAGTGGGGCAGTTCCCCCCCTCCACCCTTTCCCCCCTCCCCTCACTACCTCGTGTTGTTCGCAATACAAGCAACACAACCTTGTGGTCCTGTGGGCCATGTGGGCGGCACAGCCTTGTGTTCCCGTGCAGTCTGGATTAATTGCTTTGGGGGTGCTTTGGGGTGACATTTCTCTGTAGACCACCAAATTTTTCTCAGACCACCAGTGGTCCCCGACCCACTGGTTGGCGACCACTGGTTTGAAGGATTTATTCAAACTTCTTGTTGGCTTGGATGTAAATATTAACCCAATGTTTCTGTGTAAACTGTCTTGTATCTGGAGGAAATCAGAGAGTTGTTAATACTGGGACATACTGAGAACTGGAAACTTATCTGAATAGAATTGTTGTCTAATAGGTTTGAGCCTAAAATTGCTTTGATATACACATAGCATTATATACACATAGCATATATCTACTATGATTATCTGAAACAGAAAGATCAGAACATTTGAAAGTTTTGGTTCAAGGAAACCTGTCTGTTTCCTTGTCATGTTAGTATTTAGGTACTTAGGCAAGTTTCTTTTACTGTATTTAAATGCATTTTACAACATGGTACAATGTAGTGAGTGATTTATAGGATTGATTGATTTTTAATCCCACTAGTTATAAAAGTATCCTACAATTAATATCTGTATCATTAAATTTTATAAAGAGATGGCTCTTTGTGCTTTAGTTAGTTTACTTGGCATATTAACTGTCTTGAACAATTAAAATGGAGGATGACAATGAATTCTTTCAAACTAAAACCCACACAAGGCTGGTGACAACAGCTTTCTTTGGGATACCTTAAATCTGCCATAGCTTATATAATAATATATATTGCAGATGCTGAATGTATTCCTTGTGGGATGATGTAATCTATCTTTCTTCTTTTAGGAATTTAATAATGGCTCAATGGTTAGAATCACCATTCCTGAAATTGCAACTTCAGAATTGGGTATGATGTTAATTCCATACTCGCCTTTTCTTTTTTATTAAAAACTGCTGTGGAATCGAGCAAATTAAAAGCAAGCCATCATTAGAACAGCTGTGGAATCTGAGACCTTAGCAGTTCATTTCTCTGTCTAATTAAGTTCAGAACAAAACAAAAGCAGCTAATGTTAAAAATGCTATTGTTAATCTCATTTCATTGAAAACCTGTCACATTCTTCCACATGCAATGTGAAACTTAATTATCTTGATTTTATTGAAATATGCAAGCTGCTCTTTTGCTGAAATAATTGTATTGGCCTCAGATATGCCAAGTGAAGCATAGAGCAAGTCTTTGGCTTACAAATAATCGGTTCTGGATTACTGACTTACTGAAATTCATTCTTGTGTTCTTTCTGCCTTACCATAAATAGTCAGAACATGTTTACAAGGCATTAAGAGTATCCTGCCCAAAGAGATTGCTGTCCAAATACTTGTCAGATGGTATAATGCCTACAATGCACCTGGAGGGCCAAGCTACTATTCAGAATGGACCTTATTTGTGACCTGTCTCTTGAACATGATGGGTTATAACACAGAGAGAGTGGCATGGACACGTAATGTAAGTAAACTTGCAATCTTATAAATGACAGTGGCTGCCTTGAAAGTGTGATCTTATCTTTACTATAGGTGTTTAAACAAAGACCAAATGACCATTTATCTAGAATGCTTTAGTAGTGGATTCTTACTAGTAGTGGGCTGATATCCAAGTTCCTTTCTAATCCTCCCATTCTGTGATTCTTGACTTTGAGTCACCTGCTAAGAAAAGTAATTATCCATAAGTGCTTATTATTTTCAGATACCCTCAGTAAAATAGTACTTGCCTTGCTAATATTAATAAAAGAGACTATTGAAATAATGTTGCACTCCTCTTCTTCTTGTTTCATCTCTTCCCCATGTTTTATTTTCAAGTCCTATATTTTACAGGAATATTCTAGTGCTTTTTATTTGACTGAATACACTGTATTATTTGATATTACATGGATCTTATATTAAAAGAAATCTTGGATGCATATGAATTTTTATTACAGGAACATTTGCTCATAATGATTTTTTGTGCATGAATAGAAGTAATCAATACATAGAGTTACTATTCATTATTTTGAATTTAATGTAAGTGTAACACTGAAATATGAATTCTCTATCTTTTACAATTTACAAGTATTTTTCTTGTGAGTGAAACATAGGAAAATGTTTGTTATAAACAACACCAGCAAGTCTACAACAGGTCCCCAAACTTGGCAACTTTAAGACTTGTGGACTTCAACTCCCAGAATTCTCAGCCAGCATAGCTGGAGAATTCTGGGAGTTGAAGTCCACAAGTCTTAAAATTGCCAAGTTTGGGGACCTCTGGTCTACAACTTGATGTGAGCTTGCTGTTTTTGTCAGAGGTCAGATCTCAACTGCAATTTCCCAGTGGCTATCCCTTAAATACGTTAGCATGTTAGTCTTATTATAAATTCTTCTCTTACTGTCCTAACCATTCACACTAAATTTGTGTTACTATACCAAAAATTGATACATGAAAACAATTCATAAAATTCCTTTTTTACATAAATAATTGTGTGTCCATTTTTGCTGCATCCTTTGTGGTCAAGGACAATGTAGTAAATTGTTCTCTGGAGGCAATTCACCAACCAGTTAAGATGGTTACATCTGATTGCTTCTCATTGCCCATTGGGTCCAGTTTTTTTATTTCAAGGTTGGTTCCCTTAAACTGGGGGTGTTCAGTTTTCAAACAGAGTTGCAAGCATCAATGGATATATTGAATTCTTACATCCAAAATTTGCGGACTAGGAGATACAGTAATATATTCATTCTTTGAAATCACTTGTAATAGAACACATGTAAAGGAATAATGGCAAATTGTATGTGGAACTTTTGAATTTCATCACAAATGGCTACAAATATTCCTGTGAAATCCTGAATTTCTGTGTGATTATTTCTTTTTGTTCACTTTAGCTTGATTTTGAAGGATCTCTTTCGCCAGTCATTGCTCCCAAAAAAGCTCGGCCTTCAGAGACAGGATCAGATGAAGTAAGAGAAGAATTATTTAGTTAATCATTCCAGACAGGTTAGAAATGTCTGAATTCATATTATTCAGGAGTTTTTTTAATGGATCATATATATGCACAGCAAAAAGAGACTTGTTTTTGTCTGAAGGCTAATATAATTTGTTGATTTATGATTTAATGAATAACAACTTTATTTGTAATCTTCAGAGAGGTTCAATCTGTTACTGAAGGAAATTGACATCATTTATGAATAGAGATGTGCAAAACAATTATTTTGAGTTTGAAATAAGCTATGCTGACCTCGAGACCAGTTTGGTGCAGTGGTTAAAGGTGCCAGGTTAGAAACTGAGAGATAATGAGTTCTAGTCCTACCTTTGGCACAAAGCCAGCTGGATGACTAATCTAGTCACTCTGAGCACGAAGAACTGCATGGACTGCCAGGCAATTGCCAGGAACCAGGACTGACTTGAAGGCATATGTATGCATGTACAAACCCACCCCCCACACCTTATAGGAAGTTTTTCTAACACTTTTTCAATTAACACAGAAATATGGTGTTCTCGTGGTGTTTTGACCTTACTGAAAAATGGTACAAGCTTTAAATAAATAACTGTTTTGAACTACCGTAAGAATGCTTACAATAAAATCAGAAGAGTTATTCAAAACAATAAATAGTATGCATATCTCTAATTATAAACGTATGTACGTATCATACCAAGTCAGGCCATAGTCTACCTAGCCAAGCAGTTTTTACTCTGACTTAGTAAGTTCCCTCATAGTGGGGAGTTCTATCAAATATTAGGGAGTCCCTGCAAAAATCTATTTGAAATCCAGGCATTTCAGGAGAAATGATTTGTTTTGATTCATTGATCAAATTTATACAGCCCCCCTCATGTCACAAGTGTTTGAAGTTAAATGAATGACCATTACAGGGATATGGTTCCCCACCATCTTGCAGACATGTAGGACCAGCTCCACAGTCTCCGCCATTTGAGTCAATAAGTGTAAAGTTATGTGAGAATGACCTTGCAAGATGAGAGGAAGAGATGCTGCCTAGGAAATGATCAGACTCAAAGGTGGGAACCCCCAGTGGCTTAAGGCTCAGAAGAAGAAAGTTAAGAAAGAGCCATCTTGATTGATCAGGCAGTTAAAAGTGGCAGTGGGAGTAATTGATTACTGCAATGCACTCTACATGAGCTGCCCTTGAAGACCATCGGAAAGTCTCAACTGGTCCAGAATGTGGGCAGTGCAGGCAGTGATGGAAATGTCGGAGTCTGCCCAGGTAACACCTATGCTTTATGAACTGATGCCAGTTTGTTTCTGGGTGTGATTCAAGGTGCTGGTTGCTACCTATAAAGCCCTATGTGGCATAAGGCCTGGTTACTTGGAGGATCACTTGTCTCCCATAGTGTGTACCCAGCTGGTTTCATTTGGCAGGGTTGGTGTACTTTGGGTTCCATTGATTAAAGGATGCCACCTATCAGGACCATGGAAAAGTGTCTTCTCTGTAGTAATACCTGCTGTTTAGAAGAGTTTTCCCCCAGAGATGTATATGGTCCTCACCTTATTGGTATTTTGAAGGCCCTGAATGTGTAGTTCTTTGCCCAGGCCTTTGATGAGGATAATTGACATGCCTTTTCTTCCTTTTCTATGTTATTTATTTATTATTCAACTTATATACTGTACCCCCATCTTGCCTTATGAAAACCAATAAAAACATTGAAACAGTATATAATAACATTAAATTAATTTAAAATTAAAGTGGGATGAAGGGAGCAAGAGGCACATGAGGGCAGGTGGGATCTTAATTTAGTCCATTAACCACCTCCAGAACATTGCATCCCTATTGGGATCTCAGGCCAGTTGGCAGAGCCAGGTCCTCAGGCCTTTTTGGAATGTCAAAAGGGTGGATGCAGATCTCACTGGGGGCACAATGCTTCAAAGGGCAGGAGCCTTGGCAGAAAAGGCTCTTTTCCTGGACCCCACTAGCTGGAATTCCTTGACTGACTGTATCCATAGTATGGCCTTTCTGCCGGCATGAGTGGGATGGGCAAATTCTGTGTCGGTGAGACAGTTCCTCAAGTGAGCTGGACTCATGTGGTGATAACCAGCACCTTAAATTGGACTTAGAAATAAACTGGCAATCAGTGTAGCTTGTGGCACAGCAATGTAACATAGGCTGCCTTAGGGATCCCAAGAACTGTACTTGTGGCTGTATTCTGTGGCAGCTGTAGCTTCCAGATATTCATTAGTCCAAGCAGGAGATGCCAGTGTTCCCTTCTGAATTTATTTTCTCTGCCATCTCTGTTCTTTTCTGTTGTTCTTATGTTTTTGTGTTTGTTTTTGTTCCTTGTTTTAAATGTTTTTAGCAATTTATCAACTAAATTGTTGATAAATGCTGGCGGTCAGACAGTATATACATTTAATAAATTATTATAATAATTATTATTCCCAATGAAGTACCATGCTGCAGGATACTAATTATAATATTTATTTATTTATTTATTAAATTTATATGCTGCCCCACTTAGAAGTTATTCTAGGCAGCTTACAACCAAATAAAAGCAATAAGATCAAACATTAAAATATTCAAATAATAAGTATTAGCTAAATATATTTAAAATGCCTCAATTTTTTAGGATTCCAGCATTTGATACTAATATGTACATTTTAAACATTACCTTTGTTACTTCTGACTTCAGTTATTGTGTCAAAATGCTAACAAACCTAACAATCCAGTATGAAGTACTCTATTACTTGTTATTTTTGTTTTACCAGGACTGGGAATATTTACTAAATTCAGACTACCATAAAAATATTGAGTCTCACCCTTTGGCTAAAGCTCTGCGACTGGATCCATTGGAAGCCAAATTCCCTAAGGATAATCCTTCACACAACCACTGCTTGGATTCCACCACTATCCTCTTCCCCCACATCCCTGTAATTTTCTGTGTGCTGCATTTAATCTATGAGGAACTCAAGCTGAACTGCTTGATGAGTGAAGGAATTCGTTCTCTTGTTGTTCTTTTGGTACAACTGGCAAGGTGCGATCTCCTTGAAAAAAATTTGGGCTAGTTGTGTCTTTGGCAACAATTAAGTTAGCTTGGAATGAAACTTGTAAGCCGATATAACTTACTCGGAGTTTTACCTGCTACATTTCAGTCAGCAGGGTGAATATAAGAGCTTCAAAGAGAAAGGAGATAAGGCTTCTTTTGCTAGGTCCATTTTTATTTGCCTCTTCATTGTTGAGAACTTCAAGAAAAGTTTTTTTCCAAATGCTTCCTCCAGTGAGACAATTCCCCTCCACAAAAGAAAAAGCCATGTCAGCAATGTCCCAGACAACCTCATCTGATGCCTTCATTATGGTCTGTCTGGCACCAAAAAAATATTTTTTGTTTACCCCAAAATTAAAAAAACACAGTTTAGAATAATTGTTTTGTTCCAGTTTTACTGTATTTTTTGCTGCTGCATATTGTTTTATTACTGTTGTAATCACTACTTTTGTTTTGATCTATATAATGCTTATATTTTTTGTATTCATCATTCAATTTTTATATTATTCTCCTTTTAGGGATTTAAAACTGGAAGCGTATCTTGATTATTATTACAGAGATTATCCCATGCTTGTCAAGGATTCTAAGCAAACTTGCATAATTGATTCCAGTAAGTATCAAAAAATAATTAGAATTCTTGACAGAAGATAGTGTGCATTATTAATAATTTTAATAAAAATATTTGATTTCCCCCCCATGTTTATCATAGAGGTATTAAAGTAATCAAATCTCACCTGATGTGAGCTTTCTTCCTGACTTTTGTGTGAAATCTAGTAACATTGTTTTAGCTTAGTGTAAAGTTGAACAAGAAATATATAATATTTTATGGTTATTATAACCCATCATAAACAATTATTATATTTCTTCAAAGTGTATACACATACATAATAGGTTTTTTCTTCTGCTTAAAAATAGCTGCTGCTCTCAGAATGTTTATTTCATAAACCTGAATTTTTGGAAATGAAGAGAATCCTGTGGAGTTTTTTGGGGGCGACACTGTTTTGTCTTCTGAGTAAATGTGGGAGAAAGTTCAGTCTTTTTAACCTCTGTCAGTAAAATAACCCATCTTACCACAGATGAAATGAGTATTATTATAATTTAAGAATGTGCCCACACTGTGTATGATAGGTGACACCCAAGAAAAACAAACAGATTGCCATTATCATAATCAAAGCAGGGGAAATAAGTACCCCTACCATCAAATTAGCATTGTTTATGTCCAGAAACAATGACTTTTTTCATTCAAGACTTAGGTATCACCAATGTTAATTGATATCAGTGCTTTTCAAAGTTTGCATCTTTATGTGAACTTCAACTCCCAGAATTGAGTCTGTACATTTCAACTTCCATGGTGGCTGGGGAATTCTGGGAGTTGAAGTCCAGACATCTTAAAGTTGCCTCCTTTGAAAAACGCTGGGTTTATATATAGAAAGTCTAATGCTCAGAAAAAGTAGCTTCATTCTCTGTTTTTACAGGCAGTAAGGCAGCTTTGATATCATCTTTAAAATGGTATATGAATGACTCCTGTTCTCTATGTTTAAGCCCAAACAGGCTTTATGCATCATCCTTCCTTTTTTTCGGCTGAGCCACCAAGTGTCTTTCAATGGCTGTGCTCTTGCTTGAAGGGAGAAAGTGTGCCACCTTATCCTTACTTGCCTGGAATTTGTGAAAGGAGCAAGCTGGTAGTATTGGTATGTATTAAACTAACAATCTAGAGAAGTGTTATGATACATTGAGTATGAATTCAAATGATTAAGAAATGAAAAAAAGTTTTCCGCTGCAAACCACCTAGAATTTTCTGGATATGAGAAAAAAAACAGATTGAAGGAAGGGAGGAAGACTGGCTGAATCCACAGAGAATTGGTTTGTTAGGAACTAATTACTCAACAATCAATTGCTGTTAGGCTGTAGTTCTGCTTCAGATAATGGAGTAAATATATTTGTGTAAACTACTCAGATATGTTTGACTACAGCTACTCAGCATGTGCTTTCAGATTATATGTTTATGCATAAAATTATTGTGATATCAGTGAACTGTTGGAGGCTTTTTTAAAAGAAAAATGTAGGCAGGTGCCACTTATATTAGTTTGTTTCACAAAGATTTATTACAATTGAATAGATTCATAATAGAATAGAATAGAACTCTTCATTGGCTAAGTGTGATTGGACACACAAGGAATTTGTCTTGGTGCATATGCTCTCAGTGTACATAAAAGAAAAGATATATTTGTCAAGAGTCAAGAATCATAAGGTACAATGCTTAATAATAGTAATATGGTACATTAAGCAATCAAATCATATTAGGAAACAGTATAATGTACCTTTAAATAGTTTTTTTTCTATTCTTTGAGAGAGGAATACATATTGGAATTTGGAATTTCAATATATATTTTATTTCTTAAATTTTGATGCCTAATATAGAAATGCACCTGTTTTCCTTAACAAAAAAACAAACAAAAAAGTACGTATATTTATTTGAAGTAGGATTTTGAGCGGTAACATTATATCAGCTGTGCTGAAGCCAAAATTCTGGAAGCATAATTTAGGTATTAGCATGGATACCCTTCCTAAATTATAGCACTATTATGTGAGCTGTGAAGTTGATGCAACTCCCCAACAGTGTCTCCTGCCTTTGGCAACATTTGTTTTTCGTACAGATTTCAAATAATACTCTTGGCACTACCAGCTGAAATGATCTGAAGATGCAGAATTAGAAAGACCCTAAGGTCCTGAATGGTTACTGCTTATAAATAATATTGATTTTAATAGGATAATATCTAAATAATGCTGCTTTATATCTTGGTGTAAATTTGCCACTGAGTCTGGCTTATTTGGCCTTGAATATAGAAGTACATCCTCATGTATATTTAGTAAAGATGTCCAGATTCTTTTAAGCCCAACTATTGGCTCATCTCTTTTCCTGCTAAGATGAATTTGTTGACTCTTATGTAATGCAGCATTACTTTCTCCCGAGCAGAGCGTTGCACTGTATATTCTTGGTGATGAAAGTGCTGTTTCAAATGAAGCCTCCAACTATTTGTCCAGGATAACTTCAGGTAATATAATTTCAGAGCTACACAGTTTGTGAAATGGATGTTTTTGCTTATTACTGGTTGCAACGCCCCTTGCTATAAAAAGCCAGGAGTGCTTGCATTTCCATGGCTTCTCCTATTCTCTTTCAGGACAGCGAAAGCAGCAGACTGAACTGGAAGAATCTAGGTATGTTATTTGGTGGAGGAAAGAGTGTTGTCATTTGTTAGCTCTCATGAATAACGTAAGAATGTAGCTCTAAGGATATTTAAGGGGCTCCCTTGTATTTTTGCACCCTCTCCTTCACTATTTTTGTATGCTGTACTTCTTTTCCCTGCAAGGCTGCAGGGAAAAGGAGTTAGGGTGAACAGAGAGACTGAGACTCACATATACTGCTAAGAAGAGGGATCTTGCCCTTATTTTTCTAGATTGGCTTGCAGGACTCCATCCCTGTGGAGGCTCCATCTCCCCTTTCAGGCAATTTTAATTAAAAGTGTTGGGACTCAAGGTTTCTTGAAATTGTGTATTCTGACATGTAGTTACAGCCCTTCTTATCAGCTATCTATTATATAACAGTAGCAAAGCTAGAAGAAATTTGCCTTCTGCTCTCTTCAGCAGCACAGATTTCATAGTTATAAATGTCTATGGAGATTCATAGTTGTAAGTGCTTGGAAATTTTTGTAAACATTTTTTCTTCAAGCATCCTGATTTGCCTTTCCCTTATTTCCCATTTGTAAATTTCTGGGTACTTTATTTATTCCAGACATGTTGTTTTATGACTCCAGTAATGCCTGGCAAGCATACAGTAAAAGTAGGGAATTGAGGTCCTTTTGAAGGGGCAACATGTTGGGAGAGTATGCAGCAGATATATCTTTGGGTGTCAAAAGAATCAGTAAGTTATATTTATTACCTTGTTAGCAGATGCAGTGTGAAGAACAGTCCACCTGCTTCTAGTCTTGCAGAAAAACTAGTTGTCTGGATGGCAAATGTAGGTAAGGAGATCTATTTTTCTGTTTGTTTTGTTTTGGAAGAGGGTAAGGAGTTAGTACATCAAACCAAAGACATTTGAATAGGTTTGACATGCAATGTTAGACTTCCTAAATATATTTGGAGACTGGAAACTTCATTTTTAAATGGCTAATATATAAAGTAGAAACAGGCAGTAGTTTTAGTGAACCAGTGGCATTTGAATGGTAGACTGCTGCTTGTAAAATATCCTATTGTTGTCATAGGCCAAAATAGATTTTATAGTTTAGTAATTCCAATTTGGTATAGGACAATACTGGGATATAAGAAATATGCTATCCAGCTTAAGAATAGCCTTTGCAGATCTGTTCTGTGGGAAATTTTCTCTCTTTGTTCCTGGGGCTTTAAATGGACTTATAGAATATTCTGTAAATATGATTTGCAGAATGAGAAATGATTCTCATTCTCTGTTAAAAAGGATTCACTTTAAGAGACCTGGAGTCTTTGCCATTTGGAGTTGCTCTTCCTATCAGAGACGCAATCTATCACTGTCGACAGCAGCCTGCCTCTGATTGGCCAGAAGCAGTCTGCCTTCTGATTGGTCGTCAAGATCTTTCCAAACAGGCTCGTGAGGGAAACCTTCCAAAATGTAAAGCAGTAAGTACTTGAATTTCAAAAAAGCAAAACCAAGAAAATCATTTTCAAGTACCGCGTTCTATAATTTGATGTAGTTAGATGTTGATTAGAGGGTTTTTGTCATTTAAATAAATCTTAAATTTTCCTGGAAAGAAGATCAAACAAATATTTGAAAATAAGATGACCTTGATGGAGTAATGCAGGAGCTATTGCCTAGGCAAAAAGGGCTGTAGCTATTTTTAAGTTCAGAACAACCGGATAATATTGGGAAGCAACTGACAGATGTCTCCCTAATTCACTGAACAATAAGAACGAGGAGGTACATCGTGATCAGATTTGCAAGTTTCTGTTGTAATAGCTCATCTCAGTAAAAGTAGATGTAAGCTTTCTTGTAGAATTGATTCCTTGGTCATGTCCATCTAGTGGGGATGACACAATCTTTCTTTTCCACAGTCTGACCCGCAAATGTTGTCATCTGATATGCCTGCCACTGTGGAGTCAGAGGAGGAAGATGATGGGATGAATGATATGAACCAGGAAGTGATGTCACTGATATGGAGCGAAGACCTGAGAGTGCAAGAGGTGCGCAGGCTTCTACAAAGTGCCCATCCAGTTCGTGTGAATGTAGTTCAGATGCCAGAAGTCAGTGACCATGAATATATTGAAGAAAAAGAAAACCGGTATTTTTTTTGCCTCTTAAAGTTTCTATATTTTATACAAAGTACAAAGATCTGTATTTTGTTGCATTACAGAACATTATACTAGGAAGTACTGGTTCTTATACTTTTGCCAGAGTGAATCATCATCCTATCTAAGATACTGCATAAATGCCTCCACTATGGCAATTACAGCCCTTGCAGTGTTAGGTGGTTCTTCCCACTTTTTCCCTTGGTGCTTAGACAACAGAGTCCACTAATTGGCAAAAAATAGACCTCTGTTTTTGCTGCCATTAATGGAAGGAAATTCAGCAATCTGATCTTCTCAAATTGCCATCACTGACTGGCAATTAACATTTCCTCCTTGTTGCCAAAACAGAAACAGTGACATGCAATGAGAGCAGAATAATGGGACTACCCTAGAAGCTCAGGCTCTCTGGGGTTTTTTTATGGCTTATATCCTTGCAGGGAATTAGAAAATGAGAAGAAAGGGATGGATGGTGGCTGAACCACTTCCACTACTACTCATGATAGCTTTTACATGTGAGAGGGGGGGCCTATTGAGGGACAGAAGGCAGAGGGAGAAGGAACAGATAGCTTCCCAATCAGACCTGGGAGGACTGATAATAGGTGTTCCCCGCCTTGTTAATGTGTTGCCTATGCATGGGGTAAATCTTTATGCCAGGGAGATTTGGTTGTCTGCATGATGCCGGCCACTGCCAAAGTTTGTCTGAGGAAGGAAATGGATGAACTTGAGGTCACAGCACCTTTAAAGTATGAAGATAAAAAATACACTGAAGTGACACCAGTAGTGTTCACACAGCACACACAGCACACACAGCACACACAGTGTTCACACAGCCCAAATTAACCTGTTTTAGCCTAGCGTGTTGTGGGAATCTGGCATAATGTAACAGAGCATAATATAAACATGCTAAATGCAGTAGATTAAAACTCTACTAACTTTGTTGTCATTTGATGTTTTTTAAAGTATTTGACAAACTAAAAAAATTACTCTTAAAATTTGGTCTTGAAAATGGGATTTTGAAATAAGCATCTTTCCATAATGAATCAGTGGTAGTCACTATTGAAAGCAGCAGTTGGTATCAATGAATAGGATTTGGAATATTTTCAGATATACAGAGGTAACCAATGAAGATGCTACTGAGCTTTTAGCAAATATTTGGAGAGTTATTCAAGTTATTCAAAATGAAATATGAAACAGCTTCATAAAATATAAGCATATAGTCATGAAATTAGTATTTCCAGAGTATATGTTTATATTTTTATGAAGCGTAGTACTGATGCACCTCAAGTTATAATTTGAATTAAACCAATAACTTGTTTTACAGTTTTACTATACTCTCTTGTTATTCATTCATATTTATTGGATTTTTAAAGAAATATATATACTGCTTTTCCCATTTATAAAACAACTTGCTCAAAGCAGCTCACAAAATAGGCATTTTTAAATGGAAGAACTTTGGTCCATATATATGTTGTGAAACATATTTATTGAGAACCAGTTTGGTGTAATGATTCAAGTACCAGGATAGAAACTGTGAGACTAATCCTGCCTGAGGCATGAAGCTACCTGAGTGACCTTGGGCCAGTTACTCTCTCACACCCCAGGAAGCAGGTGATGACTAACCACTTCTGAAATGGTTTTGCCAAAAAAACTGCAGGGACATCTGCTCGGTGTCTCCTTGAGATGCCAGCAATGTCTCATGGAAGCCGATGGGTGCTTGAGTACCATTCTCCCTGACATTCCATCCATCACCACCACCCCACACACCCGTTATTGTATTTACAATGGTTTCAGCATGGTGGATTTCAGGGGTGGGCTTCAAATTTTTTAGCAAGGGGCTCTCTGCCCTAATGACTGGCTAGGTGGTCGTGTGGCTGGGTGGGCATGGCCAACTTGACATCACTTCTTTGCCCTAGCTACCTGAAAAAAAGATATATACCAAAAAGTTGTTTATTATTTCATGCATCAAATGCTAGGAGTCAACACTAACTTAAGAGCACAACCTCCCTCTCCCAGCCCTGCACCATAGTTATTAATTGGTCCTTAAAATGTTTCCATTTGTTTTAAATATTGTTGCTTATACCCTCTTTTCTATTACAGGCTTCTGCAATTGTGTCAAAGAACTATGGCTCTCCCTTTGGGAAGGGGGATGTTTACTTTGTTTTCTTACCACCCAGTTCCAACGGAGCCGTTGCCTATTCCCAAATTGAACCTGACAGGTATATTCAGCAGTGTGATGTATAGGTTTGATGCATGCTTGGGTTAAGACATGAAATTACTTATGCTAAAATGGTGTTTTATCAACAGTATTTTACCATGCTAGCTAAGGAATAGTAATTGTAGTGTGATGCCTAAAATAGGCATTTTCCTATTAAAGGACACCCCAAATTCCAGCGTTATTTACTTTGTAGTGCCAGCCTACCTCTGCCTCCAGCCCCATGTTAAGTACAGCCACTGGCTATCGCACATTTGTCCATTCCAAGCTTCAGTACATTTGGGGAAAGAGGTATTTATGAACCAGGATCTTTAGATGTTAAACTGATGAATGTACTGTGAGGGAGAGAGCCAGCCAAGACAGCTACATCGATTTAGCAACATCAATTGCTAAAACTATTTTGTTTACGTATGGTTTACTTGCTTTTGGGACCTGAGAGGTGTTTCATATCCTATAGAATTGGGAGGTTCTCCCTCGTATATCCACACTGTATTTTGTGATGCATGGAGGATGTACTCCTTATGCTGCCTCTTCCTGAACTCTGCATGTGTAGGATGGGGAAAAAAACCTGTATCCAAACCTGTTCTGTTATTCAGAGTTAATCTAACATTCCTTCATTCTCCTATCTTGCACTTGTAATTGTGATTTCCCTTTTTATTTCCCCTTTGTATTAAATAATCTTTGGATTATTTTCTTGGTTTTGGACTGCATTTTTTGAAGCACCGAAGCTCCTTGTGTTTAACAGAATTTCTCAAAGTAATTTGTAAAGGGTTGCTGTCAGCATTTTGGAAGCCCTATTGTACTCAAAAAAACAGAATTAGAAAATTTGTCGTGTTGTTTTACACTTCTTAAAAAAATAATAATCCTTCTATGTAGGCCGGGCTCCCCCTAGGAATACCACAGTGGATCTCAACAGTGGGAACATCGATGTGCCTCCTAATATGGCTTGCTGGGCAAACTTTCACAATGGTGTGGCTGCTGGATTGAAGATTGCTCCAGCTTCCCAAATAGATTCTGCATGGATTGTCTACAACAAACCAAAAAACGCTGAACTTGCCAATGAATACGCAGGCTTTCTCATGGCTTTGGGTTTGAATGGCCATCTCACAAAGCTTGCAACTCTCAATATCCATGACTACTTAACAAAGGTGAGGCCATAATTCAAAGTAAGAGGTAGACCATGTTTTCTTTGGGCCAATATATATGTTATTTTCTTTATATTGAGATAGATAGGATTATCACACTAAAAACCACTTCACAAGCTGAACAGGGCCACTGATTAACAGAGTAGTGGATTTCCTAACCATTTAATTCACTGTAGTGATTTATTTATTTATTTATTTATTTATTTTATTTGACTTGTATGCTGCCCCTCTCCAAAGGGACTCGGGGTGGCTAACAACTAAAAACCAACAATAAATTAAATTACCTAAAAATAACATTAAACATTACAAGCCAAATTGTGCTAAAACCCACCAATCCTAACTAAATTTAAAACCCCTCCCCTGAGGTCAGCACAGCCCAGCCTGTTCGAAGAGCCAAGTTTTTAGATCATGGTGGAAGGTATGGAGGTCGGGCCAAATGGAGTGATTGGCACGGATGTTGCATTAGTCATACAATTGTAATATTATTAGTTGAAATGCCAAATCTGTACTGTGGGTAGTTTTCTTGTATTGACGGTAACATGATGGTTCCTAATGCAAGTTTTACAAATATATTACACTGAATATTAATGCTTTTATGAATTTTTACAGAATATGCTGCAATTTTGACATTTGTGGCAGATGTAGTAAGCTACTATTAATATATTATTAATATATTAATATAAATTGCAGTGCAGTTTAAGAACATGTCACTAACCCATAAAATAAGCTCTTGGGTTGTTTCCAGTTGTAGCTTGTAATAGTAAAAGTACTTCTCTTCAGTATCTGATTTTTGTGGATCTCCTCCTTTCCTTTGTGGTCTTTCCCCATCAGAAATCTCTCCAGCCAAAAGAACTACAACTCTTTGGTGGAGATTATTTCACCTTACATGAGCATGTTTCCCATGAGCCAGAGAATCCCCATTGCTTCCAAGGATATATAAATGTTTAAAAGCTAAGAACAATAATTTTGCAGTTAGTTTTAATTTTGAGTATATGATGCACAGTAGGTGTGCTTTCATGTACAGATAGACCTCATTTAGCAACCACAATTGGGACTGGGAAGTTAGTTGTTAAGCAAAGCAGTCACTGAGTAAAACCATGGCTATGCTTAGGATCTTACATCAGCTTTGCTTTACTGCAAATGTTATAAATGCAATAATTGGTTGTAAAGTTACTTTACCGATATAACTGTGAATGATCAGTAAATGAGGTAGATATTAAATGAGGACTGCCTGTATTGCCTTCATGCTTCTGATCAAGATGTTTTCTCCCCCCTAATGGCAGGGTCATGAGATGATGAGCATTGGGCTGCTGCTAGGCGTTTCTGCTGCCAAGTTGGGCACAATGGATATGTCTATCACCCGGCTGCTCAGTATCCACATACCGGCTCTTTTGCCTCCGACTTCCACCGAGCTGGATGTTCCACATAATGTCCAAGTGGCGGCTGTGATAGGAATAGGCTTGGTGTACCAAGGGACAGCTCACAGGCACACTGCTGAAGTTCTCTTGTCAGAAATAGGTAAGGAGGAAGCCAGTTGGGATTAGATCTGTATTCTACACAAGGCAACCATGGTCTGAATGATTTATGTGCTGCTGTCTTACTAAAGGTGACCACTTACGTTAAGACAAGGGAAACTCTTAAAAGTGGCTGAAGCGATTAATCATCAGTCAATCAAATGTATGTAGCTGCCCATCTCATGAGAAGTGACTCTGAATTACATGCAATGATCTAATAAAAAACATACATAGAGGCAAGCATTAAAAGTTTAAAATGTCAACATTAAAAATAGAAGTTAATTAAAAGTGCACAAACCCCAGGCAGTGAAAGAATGAATATATTATCCACCTCCATAGTGGAGCCAAAGATATATCAGGTTCCCTGGGACCCCCAAGCCTGCTGAGGAGCTCTTGAGGAGCTTCTGGAATATCAAGAGGAATTAAACTAACCAGGGGTGAAATTCAAAACTTTTCCCTACCAGCTTGGTGGGTGTGGCTTGGTGGGCGTGGCTTGGTGGGACTCAGTCTCTAAAAGGAAGAAGGTGGGCAGGCTTGGGTGGGGCCAACCAATTCAAATCATCCCTACCATCTCTCCCGAGGTGGTGCGAGGTGGTTGAATTTCACCCCTGAAGCTAACCCAATCTTGGTGTTTGTGTGTGGAGATGTTCCATGAGGTGGGTGCCATGGCAGCAAATGCACACCTCCTGGGACCTACCAAATATAAGTCCCTTGCTCCATCCTAGCTGCTTTTTCCATTTCCATTGTTTTTCTTTCCTCTTCATTAGTTCTTGGTAGTTCCTTGCTTGTTTTTAATTTATTTGTAATCATTGTTTCTTGTTCTTAATATGGGGCAAAATACTTAGCATAAAAACCCCAAGATTTCCCATTTTACCAGGATTTTGAAAGAGATGTTGGATAGTTCCAGTTATCTTACAAAATGAGTTGAAATGTGAAAAATGGTTAACATAAATGTAGTGGTAAAAATAGTTCAGATATATTGAATATAAATGGAATGTTAACTTGCTCATTTTAAAAGTTGATTAATAGTTGGATTTATGTATATTCAGGGCGTCCTCCAGGTCCTGAAATGGAATATTGCACTGACAGAGAGTCCTATTCACTGGCTGCTGGCTTAGCTTTGGGCATGGTTTGTCTTGGGGTAAGTGTGCTTTTTCCCCTTCTCGATTTTTATGTCATGTCAAATTGTTTGCTGTATTTTCCTTCAGAAACTGCAAATACCAATTTGCTGACCAAGTTGCATATTTCAGTTACCCTGCAAATACGTGAATTGAATTGGATCACATTTTTTTCGAGTACAGAAAGTAAATAACATGAGTTTCTTCGTCAGCATGGCAGCAATTTGATAGGCATGTCTGACCTGAATGTGCCAGAGCAGCTTTATCAATATATGGTTGGTGGCCACCGGCGTTTTCAAGCTGGAATGCACCGTGAAAAAGCACAAATCTCCAAGTTATCAAATTAAGGTAATGTTTTTATTTTTCCAACATTGTACCTTACAGAGAATCAATCTATTTACCTAAGTAATATCTACATCACCTGCCATTAACACTAAAGAGAATGCAATATGGGCAACATAATTTTTTTGTCCATTTCTGCTATTTGTCCCATTCACCTTTTTGGTACTTAGAGCCTTTATTTATTTGCATATGTCACAAAACAGTTTCACTGGATCATCCATATTACTACTTGTAAAGCTCAGATATGTTCTATTTAATATGGAACTTTCTCAAGCATCTTCCTTGCTTTTTAAGCCTTGGTAGATTCTTCCTGTAATTGACACTGAGAATAATTTCAAAGAATAGGGGAAGGAGTTGCAACCACAGCAACCGTGAGATAAGAGAAACCTGAGTCCAAAGCAAGAATAAAGCTTGAAAAAGTGTCTCTCCTTCCCTAGTTCTCTTTAGGATAAAAGCAGAGAGTGGGAAAGCACATGTAAATTGCAAGATTCTGTTACTGTAATCCTATAAATGTTGTGCATTTAATTTTCAATGCAGTATTACATCACACACATTTTTTGCAAACACCTTCCTAATTACAGTATGCAGTTTTGACCTGAGGACTGCTTCATAGACTTCATGGAAAAGTAAAGAATATGGTTCCCATATTGAATTAGGAAATGTAAATTAGTTCACAGCAAACTAAATGGAAGTATCCCTCATCCGTATAGGATTTAAACTGAATGTATAGGATATAATATATGTAATGTATAGTATAGGATTTAAACTGAATGTATGTTTTATTAACAGGAAGGAGATACTATAAATGTGGATGTAACTTGCCCAGGTGCAACTTTGGCATTAGCCATGATCTATCTCAAGACCAACAACAGGTATGAGGCTAGGAGATATGGTTAAATACAACATATGGCACACTTAGGATCAGAGGATAGTCTCGTGTTTAGATTATAGCAAGCTACAATAGTACAAACATGAATGGTTAACTGCATCGGTTAGATTCAATTTCACAGCTCTGCTTCAGAGCATGCTATTGCTCAAGCACCTTCTGGAACTTTTTAAAGTAGCAATCTTTTTCCCCCCTGGGATGGTGTGGAAGCTGTAGATGGTGAAAGAGTGCAGTACAGAATTTGCCTAAAACATTCCTTTATACAGCATTTCCATTGTTTATTATATACAAAATTAGCATTTTGAACCACTTACATTTTTGTTAAAGTGGTAATTTAAAGTATGAATGCTTAATGCTTAAGGGTAGTTCCCTTAATATGTTGGAATATGTTGGAGGCTTTAGCATTCAGTAAATATAAGAAAAAATTGCAATTCAGGCTGAGCAAGAAGCACTGACCCCATTGTATCTTTCTGAATGTGCAAGGACTGTAGTAGCTGGGCAGTGGATCTGGGAGATTAAAGGAAAAATATATACCATATAGCAATAGCAAACTCAGCCACTTAAGATGCATTGAAGCATTTTCCCATGCTTCATTAGGCAAACTACTTTAATTACAATTCTGCTTTTATCTTATATTTTGTTAGGTCGATTGCTGATTGGCTTTGTGCTCCAGACACAATGTATTTGTTGGACTTTGTAAAACCAGAATTCCTTTTACTGAGGGTATGTATATAGTTTGCCTTTATTCTATTAGGAAAGGAAGCCGCTCAAAACAAAGTTAGTGTGCACTGTTATATCAAATCTGTTTAAATGTGTTACAGATTATCTTGCCAGGTAGTTCAATCACTCATTCCAGTGTTCCTCTTTAGGCTTTTTATTGATGATGTACGCACACAGAGTTCCATCCTGCCACAGTTCAGCTCATTTTGTGTTTTATATGCAAGACTTGCTATGGCTAACAGAAGTAATAGGCAGCAAAGTACCACAAGTTGGCAGTATCTTATACTCATATTCCATGTGATTCCGTGTGTTCATACCATTTAAGAAACCATCCTTTTAAGTTTTTCAGCAACAAAAATTTAAATCCGATAGAATCGCATGGCTTAGTTGAATCTAAGAAAGCTGTTGCCTGAAAAATAAAGCATCGTGTATATTGTATTCCAAAATGCAAAACGCATTTCTGTGACCTGATCTGCTTGGCAAAATCACGATGGATCCATCTGTGTCATTACAAAACCATTAGGCTGGGATTGGATTCTTTCTGTGAGGTTTATGCTCAAATTTGAGTTACACTTAAATTAAACTTAAGGGCTCATTGCTGGTTTTAAAATTTTATGCTGGCAATGACAGAAGTGTATTTAAAACTTTTTTAACCATAAACATTTTAAAAAAACTTCCCCACAATGATGTTGGCAGTTTTATCTTAATTATTTGCTTCCAAATATTTCTAGATAATTCATGACAGTTTGATATTTCCCCACAGTGAGAAAAGAAGCACAGAAATTGGTTTATTCTAATAAAGGATTAAATTTAGCCAGACGTATCTTGTATCATTTTTGACTTAAAAAACTGGTTATGATTTGGTAGAAATAGAATAACAACTCACATTTGTTAATTAACAATGATCAATCCATAAAATTCAGAAGTGTGGTAACATCGTTTCAAACTAACTTATTAAATGTCATAAATTTTTGGGAACTGAGGTATATTTCACAAAAGTGTATATGCCTTTTAATTAAGTGTGTGAGCCTATAAAGATGTTACCAGATGACTCCTGATTTGGGACTACTGTAGATTAACATGACTCTCTGTAATTTACAAAATGAAACACTAAAATAACATATGTTCAAAGAGGACATTTTTCATTTATAAACATAAAATGGGTATTCTCTCACTTTTCAATGAATTGATTCCATGTTGATTTCTTCAGTTACATTGACCACCAGGAGACAGATATCATGTGATTGGTTTTGTACTGCTTGGAATTCATGGGTTCAGTTTTCCAGTAGAGAATTGAAGTCCAAAGAATAACATTTGGCTTCTTATATCTAATAAATCCCAAATAGGACAAAAACTGGTTATGTAATGCTTGTCTCCTAGTGGTCGATGTTTTATTTATTTAAGTATAAACATAGTTATGAATACATGAAATGGATACATATAAGAAAAATAAAAAGAAACAATAGGACAGGGACAGTAGGCACATTGGTGCGCTTATGCAGACCCCCTACAGACCTCTTAGATGTGGTCAATAGTAGACAGTCTAAGGTTAAAGTTTTTGGGGTTTGGGGAAGAAACCACGGAGTCAGGTAGAGTATTCCAGACATTGACCACTCTGTTGCTGAAGTCATATTTCCTGCAATCAAGTTTGGTGCAGTTTACCTTGAGTTTGTATCTATTGTGTGCTCTTGTATTGTTATGGTTGAAGCTGAAGTTTTCATTGACAGGTAGGACATTGTAATGTATAATTTTATGTACTATACTTAGATTGGACAGAAGGAGGTGCAGTTCTAGGTTTTCTAGGTCTAGAATTTCAAGTCTGGTGGCATAAGGTATTCTGCAACGAGTAGAGGAGTGGAGAACTCTTCTTGTGAAATATTTCTGGACTTTCTCAACTGTGTTAATATCAGATACGTAATGTGGGTTCCAGACTGATGAGCTGTATTTGACTATTGGTCTAGCAAATGTTTTGAATGCTCTAGTTAGTAGTGTGATATTACCAGAGAAAAAGCTATGTAGGATTAGGTTAACAACTCTTAATGCCTTTTTGGCTATGTAGTTACAGTGGGCTCTAGCACTTAAGATTATTAGAGATGAGTACTCCAAGGTCCTTGACAGAGTTTGGATCATCAACAAGGTCTTGACTATTTCAGCTTATATTTTATTTTCTGATTTTTTTTTGCCAATATGTAAGATGTAACTGAAAACAGCAAATAGATATGCACTGTGCAAAATTAAGAGGTATTTCTCCCTGTTCCAAAGTGCATGTATGTGAGAGTCTGAAATAACGTAATACTCCATACATGGGAGCATGACGGAATGTAACACCTGTATCTGCTCCGAGAGCTCAAGGATAGGTGGATTGTATATATCATTCTAATAGATTTAATTTTTCTGATTTCTTAAATCACTTTAGTTTCTGACCTCATTATCATAACTTAATTTTTTAACCCTCTTGATTGTCATTTTTCTTGCTTGAAGACACTTGCTCGATGCTTGATTTTGTGGGATGATATAATGCCCAGTTCAAAGTGGATTGATAGCAATGTGCCACAGGTAAGTTGTTGCTTTTCAATATGCTTGTTACATATAATCAAGATTTTCTGCCTTCCAAGAATGCTTTGTCCACTTGTGTCCTTAGATCATGACTATCTGCTTCTGAACCTCAATCTATTACAAATGATTTTTTTTTATTTAGCATGTACCACTACAAATTAATAGGAGGGTAGGAATACTCCATGGCATTTAGTTAGTTCATGTGAAAAGATATTCAGCTTCTTTAGGTCTTAGCTGAATATACTGTATGCATATACTAAAGTATGCATATACCTTATTAAGGAAGCGACTTCTGCCGACATCGAATACCAACCGCCCTGTGCGAGCACATAGACAAGGACTCCTTGGGGTCCCGTCGGCCGGGCAATGCCGGCTGGCGGTCCCCCGATGACGTGCCTATTCTGTTGCGGTCCCTGACCTCTGGAATCAACTTCCCTTGGAGCTCTGCCTGGCCCGTGACCTCCGCACCTTCCGCCATGACCTAAAGACCTGGTTGTTTAACCAATCTGGGCTGTGACCCTCGGGTGGGGTGGTTCTTATCTTTGAATTTTGTAATTATGTCCTGGGGCTTGTTTAGTTTAATTCTTTTTTAAGTATTTATTGTTGTTGTTTTAATTGTGAGCCCGAGTCTTCGGAGATGGGGCGCATACAAGTCCCACAAATAAATAAATAAATAAATAAATAAATAAATAAATAAATAAATAAATAATTTGCATTTTAGAACAGCCTATGTGACTGTCCCTTGCGGAATGTTTAGAGTAACAGTGTGGTGAAATGATTAAAATGTGTGATGGGCATTGGGGAGACACAGCTTCAGGTCAATCCTCAACCAGGGAAGGTGACTAGGTCACTTTAAGTCAATCTCTCCTGGCCAAATCTACCCAAGAAAGTTTTTATGAATAAAATGAGGGGATGAAGAGCTTTATATGTCGCCTTGGGGTACTGAATAAATGACTGGATATAAAGCTAGTAAGCGGACAAACTTATTTGGGCAACAATTGTACAATGTCTGTTAATCTCCCAAGAAACACTAGAATTTCTTTCAGCATAGACTGAAAGTCACTTTTCTTATATGGAGTCAGTTAGGCAGGATTGTACATAAGACCCTATTGTGATTGTGGCTCTATAATGTAGACTTGCAACATGCTGAGAATCTCACTTTATTCCCATCTTGATAAACAGTTCATAAATTGAAGAAAATGTGAGTGGTTCTTTCAGAAGTCAAACTTCTAGAAATCTGAGAAACCTGCCCATCTTTTTCCCCTGTAGCTTAATAATTTAGTTGGAAATAACAAGTTCCAGACTATGTTGCTTGCATTATCCAGAATCTTCCCTAAACGGAACTCAAGGTGGCAGCAATGAGAGAATGTGATTTTTAGGTTCAGAGAACCTTTCTTGCAGAGGATGTTCTGTGGTAGGACAGGAAAGAGTGAATCTGTGAAAATTGCTTCCACCCTTGCCCTTGACAATCTGGTAACTTATATTGCATTGCAATATGTACCATCTCTCCTAGCCACAGAAGGCTGGTTGATTGTGTACTTTTTAATAAAAGATTAATTTAAGACTGTGGATGCCTTTTGTAAAATTGAGTCACCAATTGCAGTTATTACATTTCCATAGATTGTGAGAGAGAACAGTGTCTCCCTTCATGCAACTGAGATGCCGTCATCGGAAGATCTTAATTTGGAGACCTTGGCGTAAGTAATTGTGCTCACTCTTGCAGAATCCTTAAGCAGCTGAAATAAAGGACAACTCTCATATAATAGAGGACAACTCTCTTATAATAATAGCAATAAGACATATATACCACTTCATAGTGCGTCACAGCACATTATAATCTGGGTCCTCATTTTACTGACTTCAGAAGGATGGAAGGGTGAGTCAACCTTGAGCTGGGTAGGATTGAACTGGCAGTGTGCAGAGTCAACCTGCAATATTGCATTGGGCCACCACGGCTCTACACACACATTCATTTCTATGTAAAAATTGCTACAAAGTGACTGTTAATGCCAGAAACTTGAAAATATATACTAGTCCTGTTTTTGAAATCGGACTAGTGATGCCATGTGGATTAAATAGAGGGCAGCACTTATTATATTGCAAATACAATGAGGAGGTACCCTTGGAGATGATTATATACAGGTATTTCTGTTTGTTGAATTTCTGGAAGAGAATAATACATGGAGTTGGTATTTTGCCCTATATTAGGCATTCCCATCTGTTGATGTTAGCTATATCAACTATCAATGCATATCCCAAGGACATCTCCCCTGCTTGTGGCAACATAGAGACTCTAGGCTGATTCCTCTTCTGACACACCCTCAGGCTTCACCACCCCTTCTCCTATATTGTAGTCATTATACTTTTCAAGTATTAAATTATTATGATACTTTTCAAATGTTATTACTGAGTAGAGAAAAATGCTGATTTCTGGCTTCGTCTCATAATACAGCTGGAAAGGTCTCCCAGTTCAAATAGGAGGTTTCTATAATACCTCTGATAGTTGAGATGACGACTTGTGTGAATCCCAAAATTGCTTGTTTACTTTCACATTTCTCATTGGATGGAAGAAACCTTTTCATTAGAAACCTAGTAGATTGCATATCATGTAATAGATTGCATACCATTTAATTTGAAGATAAGGGTAGATTGGTACTTCAGGACCTGATGGGATTTGTAAAATCCAAACCTGTTAAAAGAGAGGTGTCCGGTGGCCATTAATCTAATATTTCAATGAATCTGTTTGAAGATGGCTTTTAAAACAAATCAGATTCATATCTTTGGAAACAACAGTCTGTGTATGACTCAGCTACTTTCTGAGCAAACAGAACTGTAGTAAGTAGTAAACAAGAATGAGGTGTAGAGAAAGTGGATACATCTCTTAAGTGATTCTTTGCAGTAGTAGGAAATATTTTTCCACCTCTTTGTTTAGGACCTCTGTTTCTAAATTTGCATTAGATGAAATTAATGCAGTTGGTCTAGGAAGACTCATAGAGTAATGAAAAGGGAGCTAGATGGCTCTCAATATTTCATTTTCTTGTTTTCTTCCTGGACTAGTCTTCATTCCATTTCTCCTTTGGAAAACCAGGATTGGAGCCTCTGTGGCGCAGTGGTTAGAGTGCAGTACTGCAAGCTATGTCTTGCAGCCAGCTGCCTACAATTTGGCAGTTCAAATCCCACCAGGCTCCAGGTTGACTCAGCCTTCCATCCTTCCGAGGTGGAAATGAGGATCCAAATTGTTGGGGGCAATATGCTGACTCTGTAAACTGCTTAGAGAGGGCTGTAAAGCACTATTAAAGCGGTATATAAGTCTAAGTGCTATTGCTATTAACTATATAAAGGGTAATGGAAGATCTTGTCTAATTAAATAGTCACTGTATCTTGTACAAGCAAAGCTATTTCAAGGCATTTCCTCAGAGAATCAATTCATGCCTTAAGTATGCCCCTCCAGAATTTAAGAGAAGGCAGCTTACCTATTGCAGGAGAATCTGGAGTCATTGCTGTTTCCCCCCTCTTTTTTAACAGTTGAGGAAATGCAGGGACTATAATTTATCCTTCACAATATTTCAAAAACTTTTATATTAAGTGTTTCTTTCTAGGCAGGCTCATGTCTATATCATTGCTGGTTCCTGTTTGTCCCTGGGTTTTCGATTTGCTGGTTCAGAAAATCTGGCTGCATTTAACTGTTTGGTAAGTAGATTAATGCCTAATTAGTGTTTGATGTGATCTATGCAGCTGGGACATTTTGCAAGTTCAGAATACATTACTATGATTCGAAAAACTCTGTTTCCATTTGGTTGAAAGACAAATGAGCATGTCAGGCTTCATGAATGCAAGGATACCTGTGGAAATCTAATGTCAGCATGCACAAAAGTTGAAGAGGCAGCAGAACAAGGCAGCCCTCTTTTAGCTCATGGCTAAAGTAATGGTAATGTCTGAGCGTCTCATGACTGGGACAAATGCTCACTGATGTTTTTAGCTTATTTGAAACAATATTTTTAAAAGTCACAGCAAATAAATCTATATGTAACTCTTTTCAAGAAAAGTTTGAGGGTTTTCTTAAGGAAATATTTCTAGTATTAATTTGCTTGATTTTTCATCAACTTTTGATCCCTGAGTTTTTGCTAGTTAACAGATAAAAAGATACTGTGTACATCTGTTTTTCTTAATACATAGCATTGTTCTATAGTAATACAGTTGCCTTCTTTTAAACTCTTCTCTCTTTTGACTCTCCCTAGAGTCTTTCCCCAATGATTAGTTATTTCACGTTTCCCCAGTCAAATTCTTGTTGCTGTCTAGGGATAGTGGAAATTCCAGTCCAGAACATCTGGACAACACTGAGTTGGGGAAGATGGAATTAGTATTTTAACTAGCTGTATTGTTGGACAGCTAGCTAACATAATAATCTGTTCCTTAACTATCAGACAACAGTTTAAAATGGAGTAGAAATGACAATGCTTTATCTTTCAGTATATTTAAAAACACAACACTACAAAATGTAGTATACAATATTGTGCCGCTGAATGTTTGTATTTTAGAGAATTTCATGAGACTGGGACCATAAATGAGAAGACATTCTTCATTTGACTGATAGAGATTCTTGCCTTAGCTAGATGAGCCTCAAATATATTTAACACTGATTCTATGAAAGAGGGGAAATTCCTTATGGGTAGCACTGTAGCAGAAGGTCTAGTTTGCATGACTGGAATCTCTCAGTTCTCTTTCCATTCTGTGCTTGTTTTTTTTCATTGCCATAATATATTTGCTCATCTTGAATTTCTCTTTCTAGTTTGCATTTGCAAAAGACTTCATGAAGTGTTTATCGTCAGCTACAGCTTCTATTGTAAGTTTTTAAAAATTCATTATGTTATTAGTAAAAGTGAAGTTTTATACTAGTGTTCTTGTTTAAATTGGTTGTGGTTTATTAGATCAAACTAGCTCACAGAAGATTCTATGCTGCCTTATCTTCCATGTCCATGCACACATACTTAAAATACTAGTAATAATAAACTACACAAGTTGCTTCAGTAATACGAATGCAAAAAACCATATGTTCTTTCTCGAAAGTATCAGATTTTTTAAATAGATACGGTGTAAGCCATATACTATGAAAGAGAGAAATTTGTGTCTTAACATTATTAATAACACTGTTCCTCCATTTTAGTAGGGAAAATAACTTTGGGGATTCTATCAAATTATTAGGAAAGCCTTGTTATACAGGATAATCCTAGTAAAGAAATGTTGAGTTCTACTAGACATTCAGTAGAACAAGATGCCATATAAAACAACTCCTGGTAGTGGGGGGGGGAGGGAAGAGGCAGGAGAAATGAAAATAATGCATTTAGGATGCATTATTATTATTATTATTTATTTTTATTTAATTTTTATTTAACAAAAAGAATTAAAAACATACATATAAATAGAAGACTACAAAGTTATATATATACATATATACATTTCACAACTTGTTTGAGCAATGTTTTTATTCTTCATCACTTAGTATATGACGTGATCTACCTTGTCAGATTAGCTCCTCCGTTCTTTCAAAGTGTTAGTTTCTCTATATCTTTACCATCAATTACACGTCTATTAGGATGCATTATTATTAGCAACTAGGATGATTAAAGGCCTGGAAACTAAAACATGAAGAACAGTTGCAAGAACTGGGTATAGTTAGTCTAGAGGAAAGAAGGACTAGGTGTGACATGATAGCAGTATTCCAGAATTTGAGGGGCTGCCACAAAGAAGAGGGGGTCAACTTATTCTCCAAAGCACCAGAGGGCAGGACAAGATAGAGCCTTGGTGGTGCAGGCTGTTAAATGCCTAGCACTTAAGTTCCAGCTGCCTGCAATTACTGCAGGCTCGAATCCCACCAGGCTCAAGGTTGACTCAGCCTTCCATCCTCTCGGGGTAGGTAAATGGAGGACCCAAGATTGTTGGGGACAATACGCTGACTTTGTAAAAATGTCGCTTAGTAATAAGCAGGCATATACAATGGAATGAAGGCTATTGCTGAGCGCATTGGGTTGTATCCCAAAAATTGTAAGCCGCCCTGAGTCTTCAGAGGAGGGCAGCATATAAATGTACTTATAAAAAAAAAGAAGATACAATGGATGGAAACTAATCAAAGAGAGAAGCAACCTGGAATTAAGGAGAAATTTTCTAACAGTGACAACAATTAACCGGTGGGACTATTAGCCTTCAAGAGGTTGTGGGTGCTTCATCACTGGAGGTTTTTTTTTTTTTAATTCATATTTATATGCCGCCCTTCTCCGGAGACTCAGGGCGGCTTACAATTTTTGGAGCACAACCCAATGCGCTCAGCAAAAGTAATATCCATTCATTCTTTTTTCCCCCCCAATGGTTCTTAATTTTAGTAGTTAATTTTATAACTACTACTATTTCTAGTTTGAAATAATTGGCAGCACAAATCCCTTGATGATTACTAGTAGAGACAATTTTTCTTTTAGCTGCTCTGCTTAGATTGCGATGGACATTTTTTGTTGGCTGGGAGCTGGTGGACTTAGAATGGAATAACAAAGTTGGAAGGGACCTTGGAGGTCTTCTAGTCCAACCTCTTGCTTAGGCAGGAAACCCTATACCATTTCAGACAAATGGTTATCCAATTTCTTCTTAAAAACTTCCACTGTTGGAACATTTACTTAATTACTTAATGGTGTTTTTATTATGTTTACCTGTCAGGGGCTGTAGTTATATGACTGTAATAGGGTAACATTATTGGAGTGGGGATAGATTTTCAGCTTGTTTCTTTCAGTGTTTAGGTGATGGGGAAGAACTTTTAACATTTAATACAAAGCTTGATTTGCATCCACAAAAAAGTACCTGACTGTTAAAATCAGTATTTTCCTGCTGAATGATGATGGAGTGATTCTGGGCACCGGGTTTGGGTGCCTAGGTACAGGATGTGGGTTGCTTATTATTGGTATAAATGAATTTTTTTTCAAAGTAGGTATTGCGGAAGTTGGTATGCTTTATATAGTCTGTCATTTGCTAAAATTAGTTGCTCTAAAGATTGCAATCTTGCCAGCTTAGAAGCATATTTAGAATGTGCAAAAGTAGGTATTAAAAAAACAATCTCTTCCATATTCCTTAGGCTGGACACTATAATCTAGAGACTTGTCTGAGTGTGGTATTGCTTTCCCTTGCAATGGTGATGGCAGGATCTGGGAACCTGAAGGTCCTTCAGCTCTGTCGTTTTCTACACAAGAAGACTGGTGGAGAAATGAACTATGGATTTCATATGGCACACCATATGGCTCTGGGACTCCTCTTTCTGGGAGGAGGAAGGTAATCTGTGATTTGAAAAAGAATCTTCTGCTCCTCAATCCTTTATATTTCCATGCATATAAACATCCAAAATACAAACCAACCAACCCTGAAGAATCTAAGATCTCTTTGCGATTAACCTTGGTATACAGATAGGCTGCAAGGAAGGATATATATCTTTGTATCCACAGTATTGTTTAGTTATATGAATTTAGGATAATCATAGTATTGCGAGAACACCAGTCTTTAGATTGGTTGTTTTGTTCAAGGAGGAACAAAAATATGGAAACATTGAAAGGGATCTCATAAGAGCATTTTCAGTAATGGCACTTTCCCCAATGGTCTTTCACTGCTTTGTTAAGACTTGACTTAATAAGACAGTATATACATTTTATCTCGTATTTATGTGTTCTACTTTCGCACCTTTATGGTGTAATTCTTCTTGGTAACTTTTAAAAACCACATCCCCTTGTATTGGTTTTATTGTTTATCCTCATGCTGCGTAATCATAAGTACAGGTACAAGAAAGACAGGATATAAATTATTAGATATATATAAAAAAGAATAAAGAGCAGGACTGAGTGACATTACAGTGACCCAGAAGGTCTGATGATCTAAGTCTTCCCATGTGTCTTGCTATAGTCATTCAAATTCTTTCAAAAGCTGGTTTCCTACAAAAATAAAATATTCAGAGTATGTTTCTGTAAATATGTTTAACTAAAGCAAGTCAATCATAAAGAAGAATCTATTTTAATCTAAGAGCTGACAATGACGATGGCATATAATAAATTTTAAAAAATAAGCCAATCAGGATTGAACTATTCTTGCATCTGTCCATGTAAAGACAACATATTTTGCTTGCACATTTTGAATAAAATCCCTGTCATTTCCATTTAAAAGCTGTTGGCTGATAGGGCTGACAAAACCTTTTTTCTGTGATGCCTGTTAAATTAACTGGGCAAGATGACTGAATAATCTTGTAGCTCTTTATAGCTTTTCATTGGCATAGAACTGATATTATGGGTCATTGTAAGTTGGGATCATATTTTGGCTTGACAAGGAAATGCTTTTTACTGACTCATGGGAAAATATTATTTCTTTCCAGATATTCACTTAGCACTTCAAATTCATCAATTGCAGCTCTTCTTTGTGCACTCTACCCTCATTTCCCAGTTCACAGTACTGATAACAGGTAAAGGGACCTGATTGGGAAGTACATCTAAAAGTGTCATGCTAGAAAGTGGTTTGGCGTTATACGTTTGTCATTTGGCAAACAGGGTTTCAACTTGTAATGTCTAGTGCATACAAATTTGTTAAAAACAAAGCAATGTTGAAATTTTAATGTAGTAAAATGTAGTAATTGCAAAGATCTAGAGAAAGCCTACCATTCTGATATCTCTGCTAGGTCTTCAATTATTTATTTAAATTTATTGGCTGCCCAATTCCATATTTATTTAATATTGTATAATTAACAGAATAATTTTCATTATGTGTAAAGAAGACCTGGGACAGATTGTAGAAGGAAGAGGAAATATGAAAAAGCTGTAAAACACCATGGAATTAGAAACATCTTATTTTTTATTCTTCCCCATATGCAACATGCAAAGAGAGACAGAATCTAAACTGATGACATTAAAGTTCTACTGTCGGAATAGTCCCATTGAATTCTGTGTGCCAGACTGGCCGATGATATTCACCAACTCTAAAATTCAATTCAATTTGTCTGTCTGCCTGCCTGTCTGTCTATCTACACATCTTATCACAAGATGACTCTGGGTAAATACCCAGCCTCTGCAGTCTATAAATACTAATGAGCTGAAACCACAACAGTTTTGTGAAAAGCTTTATAGGTTTTTAAAAATGAATCTTTCTAGGTAAATGAATGAAGCATATATTTTATTTCAGTTAAATGAAACTGAAGGTCTAATACCTATCAGTCTCCATGCCAGCACAATTGTCCTCTGGCTAAGAAACAAATGTGTTCTTGTTCTCTCTACCTCCCTCATAGAAAAAAAAGTTACAACTCGGAAATCTTTGTGGTGTGCCTGCCCTGTACCCATACACATCTACAAATTCTAATTTCAGAAGTTTTAATTCTGAATTTGATAACTTCTCAAGGCTCTCCAGAGCCTAATCCTTTTCTCAATAACTATGAAATTTGGATCACTCTGAAAAAAGTGTTTCACAGACTCAAGACCACCAAAAGTAGGAGGGAAAGGACATTTAAATGGATCTTTGGCTATTAATGAGAGCTGGGTGGATTTGTACAGAAAGAGACAAAGCCTAGATTATTTCTTCTCTGCACAGGTATCACCTTCAAGCCCTGAGGCATCTATATGTCCTGGCAGCTGAACCCAGACTCCTTGTCCCTGTGGATGTAGATACAGATACCCCTTGCTATGCTTTGCTGGAGGTTACCTACAAGGTATATAACTTCTGTGACACATGGAGAAAAAAAGGGCTTATTCTCTGAATTGCGGGTGGGGAAAGATAACTCTTCCACAGTTGCTCACACTTGTTAGGGCAGGTGAAATTACTGCACAGTGCTGGCTGACCTGGAGAAAGCCAAGCTATCTATCTATTCTTTGAAAGGATGGTAACTCACAACTGCTATTTTGAGTTGGGAAATCAAAACTTTCTCAAAATGAAAAAGGATGTTTCTATAAATAATCCAAGTTATGTAATAGCTTTGTAAAACTTTACAGTTACTACATATCTTGTTGATGTAATGTAAAACATTAGACTATCAAAAATTGTTATGTAGCTGGTACAATTTAAATCACTATCCATCACCAAAACTTAATCCCAAGGAGCAGACTGCTCAATCTTTTTACCCTGGAATAACCTTTGAAATAATTTTCAGATCTCAGGGAAATCCTGCATAAAAATATCTATAATTTACAGTACATTATTGTGATCATTAAATAGTGGATGTAATCATCCAATAATAATTGTCAAAGTGGAAGGTTTTAAAAATGGGTATTTTTTTTCCCAATCAAAATCTCTCAAAGGAGCACTTCTGATCTCTTGCGGTATTCTAGGGTCCTGCAGATCCTGTTAAGAAAGGTTGACTTAAAGGAACAGCCACACTCCATATATAATTTGATAAGATAAATACATGAAATGAAGGATACGATTCTGAAGAACAGGATATCTGCAGGATCAGCTCATTATTTTATAGTACTGAGGACAGATTAAAGCATTCTCCCTTTAATCTTATATGGCAGAAATATCCCATGACAGGAAACCTTAAAATTAGAAGATTTTTCCATGTAATCCACCTGCTTTCTTGAAACCTGATTGTTCCATCTCATGCTATTTAGAAAACATCTTTCATGCCTGTAATGAGAAAAGTAATAATTTGAGATGGGGGCTCTATACATTCCATCTAAGCTTATGAGGTTTGTGAATGTTTTCTACTTCTACATTTCATAATTTTTGACTAAATGGTTTTGTATTTCAAAGGGAACTCAGTGGTATGAACAAACATCTGAGGAACTTATGGCACCTACCCTTCTCCCTGAACTTCATTTACTGAAGCAGGTATGCAAGACGAGTCTGTTTTGCAAAGTGACTGAGATGTAGCTGTAGCTCCTAAACCCCCACACACAGAGACAGCATTTCTGAGAATGCATGTTTAAGAAGAAGATATTTTCTTCAAGGGCAATACGTCATTATACCAGACTCCCTTGACTTTGCCAGGAGGAGGGATTCTTTAGAAAGTATGGGGACTTCCTCTAAAATAAGGAACTTGAAGGTTTTTTGTAATCTTATCAATACTTACAACTTCAATTTGTTATGCTTCCAGATCAGAGTGAAAGGTCCCCGATATTGGGAACTGCTGATCGATTTAAGCAAAGGGGTGCATCATTTAAAGTAAGTGTCATGGTGAATATTCTGCATAGTTGCACGCTGTCTTGCAATTTTACTGGCTCTGGAGAAATGTTGGCACCCAAATATAAACGGCTGTTTGTCTATGGAGATTCTCAGTCATCCAGTCAACCAGAAGGTGCCTCTTGAAAAAGCACCTTTGAGGAATACAGCTGTTTGCTTTTTAAGCACGCTTCAGATAGTACTCAACTTATTGCCATTCCCTCAATAACTTATTGTTGGTCCTTAAAAGTTACAGCTATTTTGACACCCTCACAGTCACATGATCAGAGTTCAGGCACTTAGTGTATATGCTTAGGACCACAGGGGCACTTTAATTCCCTCCAGCCACTATCTTCTCCCTTGTATGCCTTGTTGGCCCTCTGTGCTTCATGGCCCCTGCTGCCCTATCCGACTTTAATTGTATATACTGAAGTATTTAGTATTATATTGAAGTATACTTCATGGCACGGGGCCGGGGTACTTGCGGGAGCGCCTCCTGCTGACATCAAATACCGATCGCCCTGTGCAAGCACACAGGCTGGGACTCCTCAGGGTGCTGTCCGCATGACAATGTCGGCTGTTGGTGCCCCGGGGTAGGGCCTGTTCTGTAGCAGCTCCCACCTTATGGAATCAACTGCCCATGGAGCTCCGGTTGGCTCCCGATCTCTCCTCTTTCCGCTGTGATCTAAAAACCTGGTTGTTTGTACAGGCTGGGCTGGACTGACCTCCTGAGGGGGTGGGATTTTAAATGGGTTTTAATGATTTTTTGGCTTGGCTTGTTCGGTATAATTTCTTTTTAAATTATTTATTGTTCTATGTTTTTATTTGTGAGCCGTCCCGAGTCCTTTCAGAGAGGGGCGGCATACAAGTCTAAGTAAAATAAATAAAATAAATACTTAGTATACAGAAATATTTGTACTGTACCACCCATTCTTAAATTAAAGAGCATATCTTCTTGCACTGTTTGTACAAAAAGGATAAATAAAATAGTTCAACTCAATAGTTCCCTCTTCCCCCTCCCCCCAGATCAATTCTTTCAAGGGATGGTGTCCTCTATGTAAAACTGAGAGCTGGGCAGCTTTCATACAAAGAAGACCCCATGGGCTGGCGAAGCTTGCTGGCACAGACTGTAACTCACCGAAAGACAGATGCCTACGCAGTAAAGGTAGTTCTTCTCCTGGTCTGAAATTACCATGCTATGCGCTGCCATCTAATCATACCAGCGATAACGCTAGATGACACATTTTCCATTTTGAAATAATTTTTTAACAAAAAGATGTTGGAAATTTTTTTAACTAAAAGATACTGGTAATGGAAAATGAATTCAGAGATATGGTAGAAAGAAAGGCAGTTGCCAGAAGATTAATATTATCTGCCAAGTACAGGCATGCCTTGTTTTATTGCTCTTTGCAGATACTGATATTTGCAGGTTTGTTTTACAAGAGCCTATACTAGCAAAAAGATTCCTTGCTGAAGGCTGACATAATGATTAGCATTTTAGTAATAATTTTAATTTTTTAATTAAGGTATGTAGTCATAATGCTATTGCACACCTAACAGACCAAAATATAGTGCAAACGTAACTTTGACATGCATTGGGAAACCTGAAGATTGTGTGACTTGCTTTATTGTGATATTTGCTTTATTGTGGTGGTCTGGATCCAAATCTGCAATATCTCCGAGGAATTGTGCCCTGGCATCCAAGCAGAAATTTCTATTGACCTGCGTCACATCCCTGTTTTTATTATGTAACTTTATTATTTGTATCTGTCTAGATCAGTTTAAACTAATAACTGCTCTGAATAATGTACAGTCACAGCAGCAATTAGCAATCCATAACCCTGAATCCTTAATTAGTGGCAAAATGGCCAAATTTTGTAATGATTTTTTTTGACTAAACACGTAAGAGGGTGTGTAGGACCTCAGTAATCTGTTCTGTTCAAAGTCTGTCCCTCCAAATACATTATCTGGCTTAAATTTTTGTCTTATCTCTAAAGCAGCACAAAATGTCAGCTTTATTTTGTCCTTTAGCAATATTCCTAGAGAATGTGTGTTTCTCCTTCCCCCTTCCCCTTTCAGTCAAATTCAATTCTACTGAAATCATGACCCATTCATATAGTTTCCCTAGGAACAATATGTTTCCAATTGTTTTTCCCAGTATTGAGTTCAGGTGAATTCTAAAAGTCTTGTTATTCCAGGATGGCTTTGGAATTGCTGACAAGGTTGAATTTATGTTGAATTTATCACTACAAATAAACAAATAAGTAAAAGAGCAGAACAGGAAAGACAAAATAGCCTGAAACTCAAAAACCAGAGGGGACCTTCAGCAGGCATTACCTTTTCACTTTGGTAAAGAGGGTAGCATTTGCTTGGGGGGTGGGGTTAAGACTAGATGACCTACAAGGTCCCTTCCAACTCTGTTAATCTGTTTGTTAGAGGTTATCTCTACGATCCCAAGGGCCTGAGTGAGCCATATAGGGTTTAATAATCAGCACCCTGAATTGTACTTAGATAACAGAAGTGGAATGCTTGGGGGGGAGGGCAGATACCTCTTGACGGTGAGAATTATGGAGGATTGGAACCACCACAGAAAAACCCCACCTGAGCCCAGTTCTTGAAAGGTTAGACTCTAAGTAGTGTCTCATGATCTCATGGGACAGGAAGAATAATTTTGAATATATCATGTCCAACATAGTACTATGTAGACCTTTATATGTAATAACTACTATTCTGAATTGGGCTTGGAAGTTTATAGATTACTAATGCAATGGCTTAAAAAGAGGTGCTATGTTGTCGAAGTGCATTTTGGGCATCAGCAGTCAGATCACTGTATTCTGTACTGACTGCAGCACCACACAGAGTGTACTCCACTAGTTTAAACATGTGGAGATGAAGGCATGAGTATTTTTCAAAAAGTTCTTACCAAGACACTGATGGTGCGGCTGGTGTAAAATGTACTTTCTCATAAAGAATAGTTTGCAACCAAAAAAGGGAAATCTTCTAATTTCAAATATCGTTTTATTTTTAGCCAGAAGCTATTTCTGCTTTCACATCTGATCCAGCGCTGCTTTCATTTGCAGACTATTTTTGCAAGCCAGCTGCAACTATGGGGCAAGTACGTTGTCAGGTGTAAACCTAGCTGGGAAAATGGGTAGGGTGTGTAAGGGAACTGGTTATATTGGTCAAAAATTCTGAAGTATCTAATGACATACATCATCCTTATCCAACCTGGATTTCCCAGCTGTATTGGGCCACAATTCTCATAATTGGCAGCCAGAGGATATGCTGACCAGAAATGATGGGAACTGTAGTCAAAGACATAGGGAGTAACGAGGATGATCAGCAGTAAAGTGAATAGATTTAATTATAATGGTGATGAGAGCATAATTGGAAGACTTAAGAGACAGGTTAGGGACATAATGGAGAATGTCTATCTATGTCAGGGCTGTTAAACTCACGGCCTACAGGCCGGATGCAACACCCGTTGGCCACGCCCATGTCTGGTTTAGCAAAGGGGAAAAAAGTAGTGATACGTCACTTAACGATGCTGTGATGATGCGAGTTTGATACTCCTGATCTATGTGATTGCCAAGTCACCAATGACTTCATTACTGAAGCTGTGAAAATGCCAAGAGAATTGGTTTCTCCTAAAATAGTTCACAACCCATGATGAAAAAGTTAATATCTGTATACACACTGCATTTTAAATAAACGAATAAGGGACTCATTATTTTGCATTTAATTTTAGCTTTCTGATATTGGGATCCAAGAAGAACACATAATTCAAGTCTATAGATGGAAAATAATTGAACTGAATGCTGTGTTCTATATACAGTATAAAACATAAAATACTTTGCTGTTGTGCAGAAACTTTGGGAAGGTCTCCAAATATGTTTTTGAATTGGACTAATTAGAAAAAAGCACAAATGTTTAAAACAGTAGTTGGCGTACTTTGTAAAATACGTTTTTCTTGTTTCAGAAACAGGAAGTTTTTGACCTCTTTTCATCGATTCTGTACGAGTGTGTTACTCAGGAGAATCCAGAGATGTTGCCAGCTTATATAGCAATTGACCAGGTGTTTTTTTTCCTCAGCATGTATTCTTATTCATACATATACTTATTTTCTTGTTTAAAGAAAACAAACATTAAGTGCATTTGCAATCTATGTTTATTTTGATCTCTTGAATTATGCTTTAAAAAGCTACTTGTAATAATTTATCCTCAGTCACACTTTATTTTTATGCCTTCTAGAATTCAGCAAGTTTCCATTATTATATATAACAAACATATATCTGAGGAAAAGCAAATTCAGCAAAACATTATTACCTTGTGATGATTATCTTACACGTAACTCCTTTGTCCCTACTGTATTAATTTAATTCCATCTTCATTTCCTTTTGTGCTAGGCCGTGAGAAGATTAGAAAAAAAGGAAATGTCTGAGACATTTGATTTGTGGCAGATAAAATTGGTTCTAGAGTTTTTTAATTCCAGAAGTCATCAGGAAAGAATAAGGAAAAATCCACATGCAGGTCTTTTCATGAATTCGGAATTTTTACCTGTGATGAAATGTTCTATAGATAATACCTTGGATCAGTGGCTGCAAGGTAAATCTTTCATTATTTACTTAGGTAGAAGGCTACAATAAGTTCTTTAAAATGAAAATGGTTTCTACTTTAATTTTGACTTTTATCCTAGAAAGGAAGAAAATTAACGTGGTAATAACAAACTCAGTTTTCTGTTGGTATATAGTAAAGATGGGGGCATAGGCATATGAGGGAAGTATCAGTAGGTACAAGGCAGTTCCAAGATTAGCCAAAGGAAAAAACACACTTTGGAAAAAATTAAGAGGTGCTCCTCTATTAATGATGTGGAATCCATAATTAATACTTTTTAACTGATAATTGAGAGAAGAAAGAGAAAATGATAGTGAATGGTATGAAATATCAGAGAGATAGCTGGTTTGCTAGAATTTTGAACACAACTCTATTTTCCAATATTTGGTGCAGATTCCATTTTTATCCCTTAAAATATCTCCCTTGTGTGTATTTCAGCTGGCGGTGATATTTGTTTACATTCCTATTTAAGTGGACAACTTATTGATGAATCTCAATTAAGTATGTTGGCATGTTTCCTTATATATCATTCAGTCCCAATTCCAGGACAACTGTTAGCTGGAGGCTTGGAAGGTAAATTTGCCATTTTGGTTCTTTTAAACATATTTTAACACTAAGGAAACTCATATTAATTATTTGGAACAGTTTCCAATTCTACTGATTTGTATTACTTTATACTTTCTATCCCTTTAGCCCAGTGGCTGTCTCAGCTTTCAGATGAAGGTCTTAGCATTTCTGGTAAATACCAGGAACTGAAGCAGTTACTGAGACAATCCAATAAAATTTATTTCACTGTGTTGCAATACATCATTAAATACAGGGGTGGGATTCTAGCTGGTCCAAACGGTTCTATAGAAACGGTTGTTACGATTCTGCACAGTTTGGAGAACCGTCAAATAGCGCCACTGCCTGGCCCCTCCCCTCCCCGCCCACTCACTCCTTACCTGGCATGCACACCATCAAACTTGCCTGCAGTTTGGTAAGTTGCTATTTTTCCTTTTTTCCCCTGACCATCAGCTGTTCTGCTGTGCTGGGAGATTTAGATTAGCTAGAAAGCAGGAAATAGTTGGATGTCTTGCTTTCTAGCTAATCTAAAAGCAGAGCTGAACTTTCCTTAGGACTGAAGCTTCTATTTTTCAGTGTAGACTCAGGTAACAGATGGCAGAAAGATAGATCTCTAAGTGAATCTGTGATTCTGTAAGCAACTCAAACTGCCTGCTTGCTTTGCCTGATTTTGGGTAAAAGTTGCTCTTTTTTAATAAAAAATTCAATATTTACATAAATATTTATAATATTTACATACAAGCCATGCCCACCCAGTCACATGACCATCAAGCCATGCCCAGTCAGCAAGCCATGCCCACCCAGTCACATGACCACCAATCCACACCCACAAATTAGGCCATGCCCACAGAAGCGGTTGTTAAGAAAATTGAATCCCACCCCTGATTAAATAACTATTGTAGAATTGCATTGCATTCTGAAGCATACCTCACCTCTTGCAAGAGAGAGAATGAATTTACCAGATGAAGACTAGATTCATTGTCACCATTTAATATTGTTGGATGAATAAAACCCAATAGGCTAGAAAAGGCATAAAGCATACTTTTTAAAGCATGGTGATGTGATTATCCGTACACTAAATGTATTAAGTCATAGTCAGATCTGTTTGAACTCTGTCAAAATGTGCCTATTGGGTGCCTGTGTTTTGCACCATTTTATGACCTTTCCTGCACAATCCTTAAAGTGAATCACCGCAGTTATTAAGTAACACGGTTGTTAAGTGAATCTGGCTTTGTCAGTGACTTAGCTTGTCAGAAAGTTGCAAATGGTGATTGTATGATTCCAGGACTCTGCAACCATCATAAATAGGAGTCAGTTGCCAAGCGTCTGATTTTTTTTATCATGTGATCATGGAGTGCAGCAAAGGCCATGTGAAAAACAGTCATGTCACTTTTTTCAGTGCTGTTATAACTTCGATCACTAAACAAACTGTTGTAAGTCGAGGACTACCTGTTTTTGTTTCTAAACACAGCACTTTTGTATGTATGTTCTTACAGCTGGAAAATTGTTTTCTCTCAAAATATTTTCTAGGTAGTACAAGTTTTTCTGAGCTCCTCTTGAAATTCAAACCACTGAAGATGCCAGTTCGTGCACTGCTGAGGCTTGCACCTCTTTTGCTGGGAAATCCACAGGCAATGACTTTGTGAAAGCAATTACACAAGATTGACTTATCTGAGACACCAAACAGTACCAATGTGGTATTTGACATGCAATGAAAGATACATAGCAAAGATACAGCTTTGCTTTCAAGTTCACAAACTTATGTCTAACACATTTTTCCATTCCCTTTTTATGTTTTCAGAGCGATCAAGAGAGGTTTATATATTGTTGGATGGCTGACATGCCAGTGCAAATTAATACATCTACTTTTGTAAATAAAATTTGTTTGCAAAAAAAAGGTCTTGGTGATAAACTTGAACAATAGACCACCTGGAAGTAAAATATCAGATCCATGCAGTGCAGCATTCTTTGGCCAATGGCATTTAATCATGTCTAATTGTAACAAACAACATACACACAAAAGTGATGGTTAATAGTTTTGAATCGCCAGTGGGGGAAATGCAGACACCAAAGGAGCTCATCTCACTGTCCGAAATATTTCCATATCAATTTCCAAAGTCTCAGATTGCTCAAATGTAATGCAAAATATAGTAGTATAGTACTATATGGTAACATAGGCAGTGTTGTGCTACTTCTATGTTCTGTCAGTATTCAAAGAGTGTTTGCTAAATGGTTTATCTTTCCATCTGGGCAGAGGTGGGCTGCACGTACTTTAACAACCGGTTCGCCAAAAATGTGAGTGGGCGCATGCCCCCTTCACAGCTGTTAAAGACTGAAACTGGAAGGTTTCAGAAATCAGATGGAAGACTTCATACGTGGAAGACCTTATGTCTATATTTTACTATGATATTTGCCACATGTCCTACTAGGATATGAAACCGCAAACTGCTGTTAAAGCAATAATTAAACCTGGAAGAATGGGCAATCTTGGAACTTTCTTTAAGGCCTCCAGAGCAGCAACCACAATTGCACAACATCAGCTAAATTGAAGTAGGAACTACATAAAAGCTGGATTGTGCTGCATAACTCCACATTCCAGTACTTCATGCCCTGTACTGCCACAACACCCAAACACACGATATTGATTGGTGTATATGGGTAGTCTTCAACTTACATCAATATACATCAATTCGACCACAATTGGGGCCAGAATTCCTGTTGCTAAGCAAGGTGGTTGTTAAGTGAATCTCATCCGAACTCTTTTTGCCATGGTTGTGTTGTGGTTCGCTGGCAGCAGGTGCGAATGGCTGAGGTCTTGGAGAGCGAGGACCCAGATGAGGGGCCTGCATGTGATGCAGGGATGGGGCCAGGACCATCAGGGAGTGGAATGCTGCCTTCGGAGATTGTGGAAGCTGGCAGCAGTGATGAAGGAGCCTGTGTCCAGGAGTCCCCAAGGAGCCTGTGTCCAGTGTGCGTGCGCACAGCGCTGCTTGAAGGAAAGAGCAGCTGCAGCAGCATGGGCGACTTGGGAGTAAGGCTGCAAGGTAATGGCCCCTCCCTTAAGAGATAAAAGCCAGCTAAGAAACCGGACTTCTTTGCAAGAAGCAAAGAAGTTTTTGCACTCAAGCCTTGTGAAAGTTCGGAGTATCTTGGTTGGTGTTTGGAGACTCTTAGTGTTGGAAATATTTCTTAGTAACTTTATCTAGTATTCTTGGCAGTCTTGCACAACCTTGGCAAGGCTCGTTCTTATCAGAGACAATTAGTTTGAAACAGCTTTTTACCCGTGAAGGAACGGAATTCGTAAAGAATCATTAAAAGGTTTTGCTGTTACCTCTGTTTCATGTTTGTTTCCTTGGAACAAGGTTTGGGTCAGAACAGGTTGTTAAATGATTCATGTGGTCATTAAGTGAATCTGGCATCCTCCCCTTTAAGCCAGCTGGGAAGATCACAAATAGCAATTGCATGACCCAGGACTTTGCAACTGTCATAAATATGTGCTGAATTGAAATATGTGGCTGAATTGTAATCATGCAACAGTAGGAATTCTGTGAGGAATGTAAATGTGACAATGGGTTGTAAGCAGTGGTGGGATTCAGCCAGTTCGCACCAGTTCGGGAGAACCGGTTGTTAAACTTTCTGAGCCATTTGCTGAACTGGTTGTTGGAAGAAATCATTAGGGCAGAGAACCGTTTGTTAAATTATTTGAATCCCACCACTGGTTGTAAGTCACATTTTTCAGTGTCATTGTAACTTCAAAACAGTTATTAAGTGGTTGTATGTTGTGGACCACCTATAAAAAAAGCCAACATTGATGGTGGTCACTTATGCATGTGATTCCTTAAGAATCAAAAGTCTTTGTTAGTGCAGGAATACACACAAAAGCCCTCTTCCCAGAGCACTGGAATTGCAGATAGTTCTTGACTTACAATCATTTATTTAGTGATTGTTACAACAGCACTGAAATGTAATGTTTTTCACACTTATGACCACTGCAGCATCCCCATGATCACAGGATCAAAATTTGGATGCTTGGCAACTAGCATGTATTTATGACAGTTGCAGTATCTCAGGGCCATGTGAAAACATTTTGTGACCTTATTAGGGCTTAATTACCCTAAATAAATAAGTAGTACTAATGTTAACTGAAACTGAAAGCTCTTATTACATGCCCAAAAATTGAGTGATGAACGTTTATTTCTATTTTTTTTACAAGCGAGATAGTACAATATTATACACATTTATTCATTCAGGCCTCATTCATTTAATCATGATTTCCAAATAAATCAGTGTTTCTTACATTTCTAGAGTTTTATATTAGTTACTAGACCTGATTTCAGTCGACCAACAATCATAAAGGCTCATTAGATGACTCAGATCAAAATCGAGAGATGGGATATTAAGATGCCCCCTCCCCTTGAGCTCCTATTTAAAACAAAGATCTATAAACCTAGCAAAGAAACTAATAATTTTACAGGTTTATACAAGATAATGTTAAAACATAATTTACAAATCATATTTGCTGGTTTCACAATGCATTAAGCCACAAGCCATATTGAGGCTTTGCATGTTTTAATTCAGCCAGTGAGTATGTGATATTTACCTACAGAAGATATACAAGATTCCCTCCCACCTCTTGCAATATTATGCCTCTCTACTGTATGTCAAAAGTTTGTAACCAAGTACTGTATGTATTCTCAATTTGCTACTTAGAAATATCAACATTTGTGGAAAACGTCTGGGAAATAGGGAAGAAATGTGTAAAACACCCAAAAAAGGTTTTGTACACGTACTCTTAAAATACATAAAATAGATTTCTTCCATTTTTAAAGAGAGAGCAATGAAAAAGACAGCACCAATTTGCTGTCATGGTTAAGATGCTGACCTAAGTTTGAAGCCACCCTTAGGCATAGAAGGCAGCTCTTTCAGCCCAGCCCAACTCACAAGGTTGTTGTGGGGAAAACAGCAGCAAGAATATTGTGTTGACCAAATATATTCATACAAAGGTGGGATAAAAATATAGTATGAACCATAATAGTAGTAGTAGTAGTAGTAGTAGTAGTAATAATAATAATAATAATAATAATAATAATAATAATAATAATAATAATAGAGGGGCTAATTCTGACTGCACAAGACCAGAGTTAAAAACCAGAGTTAAGAAAACAGCAACAGAATAGCAAAAGCAAACAATCCACCAAATAGTTAGCTGCTGCAAAAAAGATAGCACACAGTGATTACAAATACCTCATGACACAATTATGTTGCACAGGCATATCTGTAGGAAATAATCACTTGCCTGTAAACAAGAATTGGTGGGACCACAAAACTGATGAATAGAAAATTAAGAGGTAAAAGCGCTCTGGGATTTTACCATTCAAATAGACAACACACCTTTGTGGATAAGTCAGACAAAAAGTCTGGATAGTGGAGACATCAGAAGATAAGAGAAAGAACAGGAGAAAACCACAAAATGCAAACACCTGCAAGCAGAAGTAGAACACTGCTGCAAAAAAGCAAAAGTAGTACTAACAGTAATATCTATCATTATATATAATACCATCGCTCAATTGCAAAAGGCAGCTTTTTGGGAACAGTTTGCATCCTGGCACGATAGCTTTAATATTAAACAGCACCTGCCTATCCCGGATCCTTGACAGGATGGGCAAACAATGCCAAATCCGGCGTAAACATCTGGCTGACTGTGCGACCAACCATCGTAATAACCATGAAATAAACTCGTGTTCATACGACGGTATAAAAATACGTACCTACGGTTCCGTAAAGCAGCAATTTCCACTTTCCCAAAGCACATTCGTTCTCGCCTGAAATTCTGCACGTGAATAAAAGTTGTCGGGACTGGGGTGCATTGCTTGCAAAGGAGAAACGCTTCCAAAAATAAACGGCGGGGAAACACAGTTATCTTTACTCTGCTTAATACGTTTTCAGAAAATGGGATCAGTGAAAAGAGCTGCGCGCAGCCCCCAGAGAAAAGCTTCCTGTTTCGTTTAACAAATGAAGAAGTAGCTGTCGTCAGATTTGAAAGCAGCCGGTAACATGGCCTGGACCAATGATTGGGGCAGGGAAGGCTGAGTTTCATTTCTGGCGCCCGTTACAAACGCGTCGATTGCGCTTTCTCCGCACACGTGGAAGAAGGCGCCCCTTTTGCTGGTCTCTCGGCCGCTTTTGGTTTTCCGGGCTAAGCTGAAGATGAACCGGTTGACAGCCGCAACGTGCGGGGGTGGGCTTGGGGATCAGAATCCCTTAGGAGAAAGCGACATTCGGTAAGACTGAGTTCCTTTACTTTAAAATCGGTTTTTGGGGCTGCCTCCTTAGTCATGAGTTTTGGTCTGATCTACACACTGTGCCGGCTGATGCTTTGCTTAATAATATTGAACGGGGCCTTCGTGTTGGAGTACCCCAGTTGACACACTGTAGCGTAAATATCAACTGGAAGCGTGTGTGAGAAGCCTAGCTGATATTCTCTGCATTTGCTTAATGCCGGGGCAACGGGATGCAGAGTGGAAGCATCCTCTAACCCTCAGCTTCAACCACCGGACTGCAAATACTGTAGTCGTTTCACGTGTAAACGTTTGGAAGATCACACTCTGGGAGATGCCCATTTGTCTCTCTAGTGTATGGATGACCTAGTTAAGAATGAAAGATGCTGTGCATTAACTCTGAATTAGTAATTTTATGGCAGGTTGTAATTTAGCATTTTGGGATGTCTCTAGTTATATAGAGAAATAATGTTCTTAATCATACTACAGTTGTTTTTCACTGGTATTAACCAGAAGTTTGTGGGATTATGAAATGAAATTCTGAACCTGTGGAGGATAAGAGAAAGTAATAAGACTCTGTTGGAGAAAGCTGAACTTTCTACCCTAAATTGATTTGGCCCCTGAGAATTAAACTTCCTTTTATCAGCATAACACCCATCCTGCTGGGTATTATTCTGTAAGTCAACTAGAAATTAACTTTTACAGATAACTGACCAGTCAGCTCCACAAAACAGAGTGGAATTTACTTTTCAATTAACTTGTGAAGCTATTGGTAAAGGCTCAATAACAAGCATCAAACTTTTTCAGTGTTCTGATTTTTAAGACTCCAGAAAATCCAAGAATGAACAAATGAAATCTTTCATTGTGTTTACGAAATTGGATTTTTACATTACCACTACTTAATAGCAGCAATCTGTCCCTGCCCTAAATTGCATACAAAAATTAAATTGAATCAAAATGAAGAATTTAAAATAAGAATGTGCTGGGAGGGGAAGATGTTAAGTAAGTCTGTGGAAGAATTGTTCAGTTTATATACCCAGAATAAATTATCTGCTCAGAATTGATAGGTTTTTTTCACCAGTTCTAATTCACAGAAGTAATAAAAAAACCTGGTAAATTCTACAAACCACTCTTGAATGAAACTGAAGGCTAGCCACAACTTCATTTTCAAGGAAGAGTAAGATTTTAGATTTCTTAGATTCTAAATAATCTCCTTACTGCTAGCAGTAGAGCAAATCACGCTATTGTTGCTTTAAGCATAGTCAAATTCAAATGGAGCTTCAGAGTGAAAAAGGAAAAGTATCCTTTGCTGTAATATGCAAATTAGAAAATCAATCTACCTTAAATCAAATTCTTAATATCAATGTATATATATATTTTATTTGCAGCACTCTTATTGAATATATTCTTGATCAGTTCTTATTCCTATGACTGAATATTGCCAGGCCCAAATTTTTAGTCCAGCTCAACAGTATCCTCAGGTAGTCCTCAACTTACAACCACAATAAGAACCAGAAAATTCACCAAGTAGTTTTTAAATGAGGCTCACATAATCACACCCTAATTTATGACATTTTTTTTGCTGTGGTTAAGTGAGTCACCTGTTTGGTTTCCAGACATCATGTGATTGCAACTTGCAACCTCCTACTGGCTTCTCCATTGACGTTGCTTATTGGAAGCTAGGTGGGAAGATCACAAGTAGTGATCATGTGACTAGGCTGCTGCAATTATCTTTAAGTGTGAGAGACTGCAGAGATGCTGTAGAAGTCATAAATATGAGGACTGGTCATAAGTCAGTTCTCCCAGTACTGTTGTACTCTCGAATGGTTGCCAGGTTATAAATGGTTGTAAGACAAGGACTACTTGTGTCATAGATTTCCAATTTCTGTTCCAAAAAGAAAAAAAAGTATTTTAGTTGTAGTCTCCTGAACTAACTTTACTTGTATTAATATAGCACAGGTGGTTATTAATTTAACAGGTTAAGCATTTATGTGAAGAGAGCCAGCAAATTGTGCCTTAGACAAATGCATATTATCTTACCATGTTAGGTAGACATAAAACATCTTCAGGGAATTCCCAGTCATTCTTATACTAGTCCATGCCATCACTCATGCTTAGTGTCTGAAAGGAAGATGCTGAGCATGATGTGGGGCAAGAGCATTGTGCCTCAGCTTTAGGGCTAGTCCCATTTCTATGCAAATATCATTTTTTGTGAGATATAATAGTAGTAGTTTGCTTGCCATTGTAGTTACACTTTTGATCTTTTCCATGATTAGTTGGTGCCACTATTTGATTTACCATCTTTTACATTTACATACAATACTGTGGGTGATTTTTTCCCCTTTTATCAGTTGGTTAAAGTCAGTTGATGCTGATTTACAGTCCTAATAGCAGGGTAGTTGCAGCCATTCTGATGTAATATTACTGAGTGATAATAGAATTAATCTTTGTTTTCTTCTTGGAACGGAAAGTTGAAACTGGAAACCAAAATTACTGCAGGGATGCATCATTTCTTCATGCTGCTCCACAGGTTGTGAAACTTGAGCAAGTAGGCTAAGGCATATTAGACACAATATTGAATGTGGCAATCTTGACATAATTTCCTTTCTTCTTCATCATATCATGAATTATCTGCAATTTATGTCAGAATTAGAAACAGAGAACATGAATGTACTGGTTGACCTGTAAATATGCTTTGAAACCAATACCAGTGTCTAGCCATGAGGGTTGGGAATGATGGGAGTTGTAATCCAAGACTTCTGGAAGGTAATAGCTTAAGGAAAGCTAATTTAGATCCTAGAAATCTCTGTGCAGAGGGAGGTTGTTGAAGGCTTGACCTTCTGGTGACCTCCAGGCCTACATCTGTGACTCGAGTGAGACAATGATTACATCTTCCAAAGCTCACCTAATCAAAGAAGGGAACTGGTGTCCTTATAAGGTAAAAGTAAAATTTGAACACTCCCATAGCTCAAAACCTCTGTTTCCTCTAGCTATCTTCCTCTTTTCAGTCTGTGCTTAAATTAGGGCTCTTAGATCTAGGCGGCAGAAATCTCAGTAGTCACCAGATGGCAGCAAGCAAAGTTTTCTTTATCTCTTTACTGTCCTCTAGTGGTCACCCAGATTTTTATGGCTCAAGTCCTTATTAGCAGGCAGGAGTGTTTATCAAGGTTCAGGCAACACTAAGTAATGCAGTTCTTTTTGAAACCCATTTTTACATTTATATCATTGCAAGAATTTTCTCAACTGGTCAGAAGTGACTGGCCTTTTCTACCGGGTTTCAGTGCATACTGCAGAAATCAGTATACAAAGTTTTTGAAGGCAAAGAAATTAGGATTATGAAATTAGGATTGGTGCCAGTCAAGGCATGCTAGGAAAAGTACTAATAATATTCATAATTGACAATTTCATCATGTATTATTTCTCTTCTTACCCAACTCACTGCTACAGTCCTTTGAGAAACTTGCTGGTGTAAGTTTCTTTTCTTAATGATGGAAAGATTTGCCTGAATCCATTCAGCAACTTTACCAGGATTTTTTCCCCTCCGTCTTCTGGTATAATGGTGGCTCCCTCTCTCTGGAACATCATTCCCCCAGAAATTAGCATGGCCCCCTCTCTAATACTCTTCTGGAAGGCACTGAAGACCTGGTTCTGCCAGGGGGCCTGGGGAACCCAGATTGGGATGGAGCCCATCAAATGGCTCATGTGATCTGCTGCCGTCGGGGCAGGGGGTGGGAGTTGGGGGTGATTTTTTAAAATTTCTTTCCAGAGTTTGTTCTATTGTCTTTATTAATTTATTTGATTCTTTCTGTTAGCTTTTATTGTTTATTATTTTAAATATGGTTTTACATTCTGTAAGCCACCTTGAGTTGCCATGGGCGAAAAGGCAGCAATATAAATTCAATAAATAAATAATAATACACTCTCTCTCCCAAATCCTAGTTGTTTTTGCATCAGTAGGGTTATTGTTTAATATTAGCTTTTCTAATGGTACAGTCTCTATTAGTTTATTAAGAGATAAAAGCTAGAACAAGAGGAATCTGTGACAACCAAGGCCATTACCTAATACACACAAAAATACTTGACGTGTATGTATACAATACTTTAATTATCAAGGTGAGCAATTTGATGATAAATATGAGATTTTTTAATGTCTAATTTTCCAGAGCTTATGGACAACCCTCAGTGCTCATGCAGTGCCTGAAAATACAACGGGACAGGGTAAGGTCAATATTTTCCCCCAGTTTGGGGTCACTGCTTATGTTAATGGAGAGTAATTTAAGGGGCAAAATTAGTACCATAAGCTTTCAAGAGTAAAAATTCCATCTCTTAAATAAAAGGATCTCAAAACCTTAAAGAAATGTTTTTTAAATATATTTTAAGGCAGAGTTCCCCAACATTTCCAGCTTTGCGGACTAGTGGGAGTGGGGAAAGGGTATGGTTCTGTGAGAGCAATAAGTGCACGCGTGCACACAGCTTCATTTGTGCAAGCAGCATGTAAATGTGCCTGCTGCTCACCTAAATGAAGTGCCCGCATGCGCTTGCCCACTGCTTGTGGAAATGAGAATGTGCGTGTGTGTGCTTGCTCGCTGGCCATTTCCGTGGCCCGGTTGCAAACCTCTCACAACCCACATGTTTGGAACTCTGTTTTAAGGATCAAAATGGGTCTCTGTGTAAATTTTGCAGTCTAAAATCTCATAATCACCAAGAATGCCTTTTTATTTTTCTGGCTATACCTGTGATAATTGTGACACATCAACCAGACTCTCTCTGGCTCTCAGCTGGCAAACCAAAGTGTGATCCCAGCTGAAAACATGTTGCTCACCCCTTTATGTAGACTTGTGCTGTTGCTAGTTTTATAAATAGAAAATTATTTCTAAATAATATGGGCATGGCAATATATTTTAGTGGATGATTTTACACAGAAGTATAGCTATGGTATTTTTTTTATTGTGCTAAGGTTGAGAAACGCTGCTGTAACCATTGTTCTTGTGGAATCTCCCAGATGTATTTTGCTTTCCGTTGTGCCACCAGTTGTACTTGCTCATCCCAAACTCAAACAGAATCTGACCTATGCAAGCCATTTATTTCAATGTGCAAAGCCCACCAGGCTTTAAGGATCAATTACTTACTATCAATATCAGGCTTTGCTTATTAATTAAAATACATCTGATTAATTTATATCACTTACTCAAAGAATCCAAATTAAAGCTAGTTCTTATACGTCTCCCTATTTTCACCAGAAGCACCAGACTTGTTTTCCTCCATGTTTTCTTTCTTCAGCTCATCACTGAAGATGATGAGGATAACAATAGTTGAATGAATTAAATAGTGAGTTACTGTGCTATATATTTTGGAGGAAGAACCCCCCCTCCCATTTTTGAAATTCTTCTGTCAGTATCTTCTCTTTAGCTATGAGAGCAAACCAATGTTGGATGGGCTGGAGCAGAATTATGAATCATCCAGGACAAAAAATAAATAGAAAAAATTTCTTTTTTGTTATATCAGAAGTATGAGACTCTTCATTCTAACCAGCTCCTTCATCCCTCAGCAAAAGAAGCCCAAAGGACATACTTTTTGTCTTTGTGACGTATCAAGGAGCATACAACATACGCCTGAGCTGTGTGTTTGTGCAGGAGGTTTCTCTATACATACTGTATGTGTTAGGGAGGAAATGGATTTTCCTTATGGCAGCCTTCCAGAACCTACTACCTTCCATATGTGTGGGATCCTATAATACTCAGGCTCTGGGGCATAATATTGGATGAGGCTATTTTAGGATGTCATGTGATCCTGTCTTATTTTACTTTTGCATTGTTGGATGAAATGCCCACCTAGGTCCTGTTCCAAGTGGAGAGAAAGACACTGGAAACATGGAGGCTGATTGGAAAGATGGTTTAATGGTGGACAGGACCACATGGTTTGAAGTCCTGGGTAGCTGACCACATGGAGTGGAGAGTGAGATATATTTATACCCTCTCTTGGGCTTTGAATTTGCTTCCTTTTCTTGTGAAATAAATTATTCTGATTGGTTGTCAGACTCCCATGGGGCCATGCAGGGATAACTTTGTAGGTTGTCTTGAGTCCCAGGCTTGGTTGAATTTTGCTGGGTGATGTAATCTTCCCAGGTGCCATGTGATGAGATAGGTAGAGGGCTAATCCTATTATGTCCTGAGGATGAAGGTCTTTTGTGTTGTAGATAAGCTGGCCCAGCATTTTGTCTTGTAGATAAGATGGTCCAGTCTTTCTGGGGCTATTAACAAAGGTGGGTGCTGCTTTCCAAGAGTATGTATCTCCTTTTCTCATCCAGGAAGGTATAATATTCTGCCTTTTTAATATTTCCTAGAATATTTCATTCTTCTAGGAGAAGGGTGGGTATTAATTTTCTACAACATAAATTTATGTTGGTGGGAATTTTGCATATGTTTTGAATGAATATCAGGTTGCCTTTCACCTGGTAAATATTTATTTATTTATTTATTACTTGGACTTGTATGCTGCCCCTCTCCGAGGACTTGGGACGGCTCACAGCTAAAAACCAACAATAAGCAATAAATAACTTAAAAATATTAAATACTCACAAGCCCAATTACACTAAAACCCCAATATACATTGTAAAATTTAAAATTTCAACACCCCCCCCCAAGAGGTTAGCACAGCCCGGCCTATTCGAATAACCAAGTTTTCAAGTCGTGACGGAAGGTGTGAAGGTCAGGGGGCAAACAGAGCCCCAGGGGTAGTTGATTCCATAAGGCGGGAACCATCACAGAGTAGGCCCGTCCCTGGGGCACTGCCAGCCAGCAGTGGCTCGCCGATGGCACCCCGAGAAGCCCCTGTCTGTGCGCTCGTACAGGGCAGTTGGCACTCGATATCGGCAGGAGACGCTCCCATAAATATCCCAGACCCATGCCTTGTAGGACTTTGAATGTTAATACTAAAACCTTAAATCTCACCCGGAGCGCAACCGGCAGCCAATGCAGGTCGTGCAGGAGGGGTGTAACATGGGAGTATCGGGAGACTCCCATCACCACCTGCGCAGCCGCATTCTGCACCAGCTTCAACCTCCGGATGGTATGCAAGGGCAGTCCTAGATAGAGAGCGTTGCAGTAGTCGAGTCGGGAGGTAACAAGTGCATGAGTGACCGTGCGCAGGGCATCTCGGTCCAGAAATGGGCGTAGCACGGACCCCCAGGTTCCGTGCCCTGTCCACAGGGGGCAACACCTCTCCCCCTATGACCAATGGTGGAATCTCCTGACTGGACCGAGATGCCGGTATGCACAGCCACTCAGTCTTGGCCGGATTGAATCAAAGCATGTTCCCGTCCATCCAGATCTGTACCGCATGCAGACAATGGGATATCACGGAGAGGGCATCACTGACGTGGTTTGGGGTGGAGATGTACAACTGGGTATCATCAGCATACTGATGATACCTCACCCCAAAACTGCAGATGATCTCACCCAATGGCTTCATATAGATGTTGAACAAGAGGGGCAAGAGGACCGACCCCTGGGGGACCCCACAAGTGAGAGCCCTCGGAGTCGACCTCTGCCCCCCTGCCAACACCGATTGCGAGCGCCCCGAGAGGTAGGAGGAGAACCACTGCAAAACAATGCCCCCCACTCCCAACCCCCCGAGGTGCCGCAACAAGATACCATGGTCGATAGTATCGAATGCTGCTGAGAGGTCTAACAGGACCAGGACAGAGGAAAAACCCCTGTCCTGAGTCCTCCAGAGATCATCCATCAGTGCGACCAATGCAGTCTCCATGCTAAACCCGGGCCAGAAGCCCGATTGGTATGGATCTAGGTAGTCCGCTTCATCCAGGAAAAGTGGAAACTGCTGAGCCACCACACCCTCAACAACCTTCGCCAAAAAGTGAAGGTTGGAGACGGGACAAAAGTTGTCTAACACAGCTGGGTCCAGGGCAGGCTTCTTCAGGAGGGGTCTTACCACCGCCTCTTTCTAGTCTAACATGGCAAAATCTTGCCTAAATTATTTTATATTCACCTGAAATTCTTTCAGGCCCTAAAATGTCCTACCAAGCTTTTGCCTGAGGGAGAAAAATCCTGTTAATTTTAATATTATGGAATGCTCATAGTAGAGCAGCAAAATCTAATTAAATAAAGCCAATTTGCTAAGTCATTTGCACAATTTCCTGAGATAAGAAATCCTGTGCTGTATTTACTCTACAGAGCAGTTATATTTAACAGTGATAATCCAGGATTCTGGTTACTTGTAAATGAGAAGCAACCAGTTTGATCCCCATTTTATGCAGGCAGATAAAACTAATCACATTATGGTGCCTTTCATAAAGTTTTGGTATTTTGTCCTTGAACAAATCAGGATCAGAAACATGTAACAAGAGTTTTAGAAACAATAAGCCTGAAAATGTTGCTTCCTGTCACATTCTGCTTGATAATAAGCAAGGATAAGTCAAGAATCCCATTTTATTATGGTTGAACACAACTGTTTAAAAGAATATTTTGAAATATCCCATGATTGTTGACTATGAAATTCAAGACAGAGAAAAGGGTATTATATCTTTTTAATTCTTGCTAAAAAAAATTCACTGTAGGCATACATTCTTTCATCATGAAAATACCAAACAAAAATGAAACCTTGGATTTAAATAATTATAGTGGATTTATATAATTGCATTATAGTGATTATTTTTGACAGTTAAACAGCAATTAATATATTAAGTTTATTTCATGCTCGTTCCTAATTTGGTCATTTGTAAACTAGGGTGTGGGTTTTAAAAAGTTTAATGCCTTGCTACGTATTAGTAACGGCATTTTAGAGTAATTTAAAAAACATCAAGATGAATCATTATGATATTTGGTAGCCACTCAGTTTTTACTATCTACTTGAGAGATCTAGTTCTGTCATGAAAGAATAACTTTATCATATGTACTTATCGACATATGTTGCTTAAACTGATTATATTTTTATAACCAAAACTTTATGTAGGCGAATGTAAGATGTTATTTTGAAAATTACAATCCGCTTGTAGATTCAGATGTTTTTAGCACTTTCAAACTATGAGAATACTTTTTTGTTACATCATTTTAATGTTCTAGTCCAGTGTTTTTCAAACTTGGCAACTTTAATATAGTCAAATTTGGAAAAAAAAACTGTTGTACTCTAAGGAATGTTAGTTCCTTTTTCCAAGAAAAAAATGGATTATGTCTTTTCTGGCTTCTTGCAGAATTTCTGGTTGTTATGAGGAACAGCTATATGTAGTCTGTATGTTTTTGTAGTGTTGTTTATATGATCACAATTGAGCCCAAAATTTCTGTTGATAAGTGAAACATTTGTTAAGTGAGTTTTGCCCCATTTTATGTCTTTGTTTGTTCTATGAATTACTGAGGATGTTAAGTTGGTAACCTAGCCAACTGGCTTCTCCATTGACTTTGTTGATCAGAAGGTCATAAAAGGTGATCATGTGACCCTGGAACACTGCAACCATCATAAATATGAGTCAGTTGCCAAGCAACTGAATTTTGATCATGTGACTGTTGGAATGCTACAATGGTTGTAAGTGTGAAAAATGGCCATAAGTCACTTTCTCTAGATGAGCTGTTCAGAGCATCCATTGATTGGAATGATGCTTCTGTCGCTCGTCTGATAGGCTGGGCTTTAATTGAGAGGATGCTCCTCTTCCTCCACGGGACTCCTCCCTAGCATCCCCAGTTTTTGCTCAGCCTTCGTGGATATAGGCAGCTTAATTTCCTTTCCCTTGGCCGGAATAGCAAAGGCTTCAAAAAGAGACAACAAAAAGGTTTGCTTTTAAACTCTAAACAAATCCTTTAAAGCTCTCAGTTCAACGAGTCAAGCAGCTCCCTATGGCATATAACTTGAGCCAAGGGAGCTCACCAAAGCTTTGGATAATGATCTCCTCGCCCCCAGGGCGATTGGAGGCGATAACACTTCAGCCACATGGCTAACAACTCACATTTCTTAGCCCGTACCATTGCGACCTTTTCAAGCCGAGCCACTGCGATCGCCGCCACCCGCCCCTGACGGGAGCAGCTCCATTTTAAAAGGGTCTGAGGCTTCTCTCTCTCCCCTGGGAACACTGTCTGGGGTGGGGGCATCAGAGCCCATCTGCCCCACTACGCGTTTTTATTCAGGGGGAACTCTGCAGTATCGACTCCCCACAAGGCGCGGAATTGCTGCTGAGCCGATTTTATTCATTACGCACCTAAAGAGATAACGGCCGGCGCCATTGCAGACTCATTAACTGCGTGGTAGTGATCTGCATTTTATTTCTGGAACTGTGAGAGGCCTTTTCTTCCCCAAGCAGTGGTCTCCTTCCTGGAACCCAGGGGAAATCACCCTAATACATATGTGTGTGTGTGTGTGTGTGTATGTATGTATGTATGTATGTATGTATGTATGTATGTATGTATATAATTATTCTATTTTGGACCCTTATTCATTAAGGAGGAAACTGTTGGCTTATGCCCTCACAGAATTAAACAGCAGCATCACAGCGAGCACCAAGGCCCGTGTCCGCCTGTGCAGGAAGCTGTTGCAGGCCTACATCTTATTTCAACAATTCCTCCTTTCTAGGCCTATGAGGTGTTCCAAATTTGGCTAATTTGGAAATAATAATATTAATAACAAAATAATAATGATAATAATAGGAAGAAGAATAAGAATACAATATTCTTACATAAGATTATACAAAACTGGGGAGCATTGTTTTAGGGTTGCCTGGCCATTGCTTGTTCAGGCCCCTGGGCGTGCCAACCGCCCAACATTTCAGACTCATTAACAGTAACATCTAATAAGCGGTCACAATGGCAAGCGGCAGTAGCTCAAGAGCCATGTCAAATTCTCAAAACAAATTGAAGCATTCTAAGGGTACCTCCTAAACAGCAGAAAAAGATGCTAATAAGCGCCATAAGGTACTAGAAAAGCACATGAAGAAGTTCATGTGGGAGGCTGAAGAAAATTCTCAAACCTCGTCTCCCACCAGGCCTACTTTGGCTCCAATCCCACTCTGCAATCACCCCTGGATCTGTCTGTGTAATCCAGATGCAGTGCAGCTGCACAAGCTCAGGTAGCCCATCTAGATCAGTACAAATGACACGAAGGGCCTCTGTGGCCACATTGCTCCAACAGTGGCCGGATTCTGTCAAGATGATGACTTACCAGAAAAAATCCCTGCAAAGATGAGACTGTGGATGGAATTAGCGATACGCCAAGGTATCTCTGCAGGGGTGCAGCATACTGCTCTGGCCAATACAGAGCGCTCCTTCTGATTGGAATTCCATATCAGTCCGGTCACTAAGCAGGACAGAGCATCTTTACCCTCAGGTATCTCTCCACAGGAGACTCTGTAGTTTCAGATATAACCCCGCAGGGTATATGGAAGGAGCAAGAGCTATTGATCGGGTGGAGCCAGAGGACTCAAGTTCTCCTGCTCAAATTCTCAAATTCTACTTAGATTCGCATCAGCTCACAATAAAAGGTGATGGTTGATGCTACATCTTGACGACTAAAACAACGCCGGCATCATTTTATTTATAAGAATTCCATGGCATTATCTGTTGATAGGCCACTTCCCCTCACAAGGATCTCTCCGTGAAGGTCCAGGGGACATTTACGCCGATTGCTGACCTCTTTCTGAGGTTGAATATCGGCTTTCCTTTTTAAGTTGGCAGCCCTCACAGAATATAGCAGCACAGTAACAGTGAGCGCCAAGGCCTGTGTCTGCCTGGGCAGGAAGCTGTTGAGGGCCAGTGACTGCAGGATCACCCAATTGCAATACAGGTCCTGAAAGGTGTTCTCTATTTGGCTTCACAATTTGATTCCATATTCAGTCATCTAATTATGAGTTTGGTAACAGCACAACAGGTTATGTTAGTAGCTATGCACAGATATAACAAAAATATTATCAATGATAGCATAATATTAATGATATCAATATTAATATTAATAATAATATCATAAATTGAATTTACCACCCCAAAAAGGGGGGGTCAAATATCAAGAGGATTCCCTGCCTCTGTTCACTGCAGTCCTCTGGACTAGTCAACGGTCCATTAATATCGCATATAGATAGATAGATAGATAGATAGATAGATAGATAGATAGATAGATAGATATAGATATATAGATAGATATAGATATAGATATAGATATCTCGCCTTGTGGGCTTTAGGTCAGAATCTTCAAGGGCAACCAAAAATACCCCCAGAAGACAATAAACCAACTCAAAGTAGGTCAAAACTTCCTAGACAGACTCTAAGGCTACAAAAAAGAATGCTAATAGACGCCAAAATGCATTAGATAAGCATATTATTAAAAAAATGCATATTTAGGAATTTGGATGAGGGCAAAAACAATAATGTTGTGGGAAGATAATTATATTAAAATTTTGAAACAAATTAAGAAAGATTTGGATAACTGGAATAAAATGCAAATATCACTTCTGGGAAGAATAGCAACAATAAAAATGAATATATTACCTAAAGTTCTATACCTATTCCAGACAATACCAATATTGACAAACAAATTTTTTTTCACGGAATTGGACAAAATGGTGATGAAATTTATATGGGCAGGGAAAAAGGCGAAAATAAAGAAAAAATATCTACAAGATGGTAGAGGCAGAGGTGGCTTTGGGCTCCCGGACTGGGAGATTTATTATAAAGCTACGATACTGGTGTGGATAAGGAAATGGGTTAAGTTGGGAAACAAAAGAATACTGATATTAGAAAGGCATGACTTACAAACCGGGTGGCACTCATTTCTGTGGAATCTGACTGATAAAAAACAGAGGTACTTCACGAGACATATAGTACGCAAATCACTGATTAAAAATTGGCCTGAAATAAGGAAGAAAAACTATACTAAAATGCCAAGATGGTTCTCAACAATGGAGGCAACATTCTACCCTAATACAATGGACTTAAATAAAAAACTCAAATACTATCAGATCCTAGATACAGAGGGGGGATTAAAAACGAAACAGGAGTTGGAAACACAAGGAATAACGATAGACAATTGGGTTTACTTACAAATTAAAATGAGGTATAATAGAGATATAAAGGAGTACGGAATAGAGACAAAGAATACACAATTGGATAAAGTACTTTTGGGGCCAGAAGAAAAACTGATATCTAAATTATATAATTTATTATTAGAACAGGAAAGAGCAGAGCAATTAGTGAAAGGGCCAATGCTAGCATGGGAAAAAAATATGGGATATAGTTTGGATTTGAATGATTGGGAGGAGATTTGGGAGAAAAACTTGACATATACAAAATCGGTGGCATACAAAGAAAATCAGTACAAGTTGATATATAGGTGGCACTTGGCCCCTGCTAGATTGGCAAAGATATTTACAGCGGCAAACCCTAAATGTTGGAAGTGTAAAGATAAAATTGGCACGTATTTTCATGTGTGGTGGACATGCCCAAAAGTGAGGAAGTATTGGATTGAAATTAAAAATTGGATTGAGGAAGTGACAAAATGTGAACTGGAGTGGAGACCAGAACTGTATTTACTGGGAATGATAAAAGGAAACTTTCCCCCAAAGGACAAGTATTTGATTACACACTTACTAACAGCTGCACGAATCTCTTTAGCCCAGAAATGGAAAGAATCTATAATGCCATCTATGCAAACTGTAATTAGGAAAACATATGAATGTGTGGAAATGGAAAGATTAACACTCAAATTAAATGAAAAAGAGGATTCAGAGTATTATAAGATATGGGATAGATGGTATGACTGGGTGGAACAAAATGCCAAAAGAAGGATGAGAGAAAAAGGAACCCAGGAAAAGTAGGACATTAAAGCGAAAGAAAGGATGTTATGGATAATATGTGATATTATATAGTGACCTAGAAGGAGATATAGAAAAACTAAATCATAACCCAAACCAAACAACTAGGAAAAATTGACAATGAATATTGCTATGTATATTTTATCGTTAAGGGTAAAAGTGTATACCCAATCTGAAACTCAAACCAAAAGAAGAAAGTGCATTGTGCATTGTTGTGTATTTATGTTATTTATATTTGTACGTCTGTGTTTTTAATGCTTGTAAATAAAGCTTTTTAAAATTAAAAAAAATGCATGAGGGAGGTTGAACAGAAATCTTAGTCCTCTTCCCCAGCCAGGCCGGTCCCAGTTCTAGAGTGCTCACTTTGGCAGCACATATACTAAAATTGGAACGATACAGAGAAGATTAGCATGGCCCCTGCGCAAGGATGACATGCAAATTCATGAAGTGTTCCATATTTCAACTTGCCTCCATCCCTGGATCTCTCAATGACAGGAGAGCCTCAGAGGGACCGGTTCAACTCAGGCCTTCAGCATCGCTACTTGCCTAACAGACAGTTGCAGGTCCATGCCAGAATACCTCCTCCCAGAGGATATCCCTGACAAATCGAAAGCCTAGAGGGACATAGCGACTTGAAGGGGCATCGCAGCCGGGATACAGCAGAAGTTGATGGCTAGGTAGCCTCCACAATCTGACCTCGATTCTCACTCGATTCAGTTACTATGCAGAACGGATCTTCATTACCAGCAGGTACCTCCTTCAGTGGAGAATTACATAATCCAAGTTACACATTCCATGATGCACAGGATGAGGGAGAACTAGAGACCAGATGGAACAGTTGAGGAAGGGTCTACTCATGACAGTGACCAAAATCTGTCAGAGGCGGATCCCCTAAAAAAAGGGGGCATGTCAGACATTGAAGGCATTAAGCCAGACCAACCGATCTTCGGGTCTGTTTCACCCACAGACTTTTTTCAAGTCTCTGTTGTTTCAAGGCAAAAACTACTGCCCGCCTTGATATTCCATTCCCAACAATCGTTACTGTAAGGGGAGTCAGACGATTTAATCTTCTCCCAACCAATAATGTATTTATTGTTCTTTGCTTTTTAGTTGTAAGCCGCCCCGAGTCTTCGGAGATGGGGCGGCATATAAGTTCAAATAATAAATAAATAAATAATAAGAGGAAGTCATAACTGTCCCACGGAGGTTCTCGGACCTCGTCCAGAAACAAGGGGTCTCTTCAGTGGTGTATTCCCCTCTTACAGGATATGATAGAAAAATTTTAATTTGGTTTTCTGATTTTGCTAAATTTCTCATCACCACAGTAGTAGATAAAACAATGATGGCAATTATCATTCTCCTCTGCAATTCCAACTGAGGCAGAAGAGGCTCTCAAGTTAAAAGATATACAGGGTCGAGTTGTCTCCATGTAGGGCATGTCAATCTGATGTGGGGGCCATAAGAGCGGCATTGGCCACATCTTTTTTTTTACTAGATCGTCTCTCAGGTAGCTCCGGCATCTGAAGGAGATCATCTCAAATTCCAATATCAGGGCACACAAGGATGCCATAAAGCTCATAGAGGCCGCAGAATTTTCTGCGGACACTAAATTCAACTCTATTAAATAATCTGCTCGAGCCAGGGCATCTCATGTTACTGCTCGCCTACTGCTATGGCTCAGACATTGGCAAGCAGATATCACACAAATAATGGAAGCTTGCTTCCTCCCTAATATCGGGAAGTAATATGGTTGGTGGTGCCCTTGACCCATCTCTGATAGAGATTAGAAACAGAAAATAAGTTCTTCTCTTTTCATAGATCTCAAAATAATCCTTCCCAGCTTTTTGGAGGGTTTCCTTCGTTCCCTCTACCAGGGACTTTTCTCTCCAGACTCCAGGGACCGTCTGGACGCTTGAATCACCAACCGTTGGATAGTTTCCGATCTGGAGATAGATACTGAAGGGGAGGGCAGACCAAAATAATCTCTTGAGGAACATGAAACAGAGGTCTCCGAGGCACAACATAGGCCTCACGAATGTGCCCCTATTGGTGGAAGACTCAAGCCTTTTGCAGACAGATTGGATTCCTCTACCTCTGATTTCTGGGTTACAGATATCAGAAGATTAGGCCTGGCTATAGAATTTCCATCCTCTCCCCGGAACCTTTGCATTACTTGCCCTCTCTCCGGGGATCCTGTTACAGAGAGCATGATAGAGACAACTATTGTTCATTTGTTGGAGATCCAGGCAACCCGACCTGTGACACCGGATCAGCAGGGGCAATTTTAGTTTTAAAACGACTTAATCGGTCCCTAGTTTATAGGTGGCTTAAGATGAGTATACTGAACTCCATCCTTCTGAGCTTTAGAAGGGGCGACTTTCTACTCTCCATTGACTTAATGGAGGCCTATCCCCACATTCCAATTAGATCCTCATGTAGCAAACCTCTTAGTTTTTGTTATAATACTCAGTGCTTTGAATATGTACTGTTCTTTGGGTTGTATCTGCCCGAGGTTCTTACGAAGGTTCTGACGGCTCTGGCTGTCGATCTCAGAGGAACACCTGTTAGACAGCAGTGTTACTTAGATGACATTTTGTTATTATCTTGTTCATATAAACAGGCAAAAGGGGAGGCGTTAGCCTCGGTCATCACCTGGAGAGACTTGCAATCCATTTCTCATCACCCACGCATACGCAAGTTTCTTGCACAGGGCTACAAACTTACGGCTTCCTGTAGTGCATTGATATCACACGTGGGACCTCAACAAGGTCCTTACCGCACTCAAGAAAACTCCTTTTGAGCTCCTGTAGACCACGAGTCTCCATTTATAACATACAAGGTGGTACTCTTGGTTGCCATTACATCGGCCAGTCGCATCTTGGATTTAGTAGCCTTGTCAGTTAGGCAGGAGCTCTGTATTTTTCATACAGACAGAGTGGTTCTTAGTCCAGATCCATCTTTCACCCATAGATAAATTTGGGTTTCCATAGACCATGGGAACTGATACTCCTGTATGTTTGTCTGAGACTGACATAAAATCTGGTACAACAATGGCACAGTCTAGATGTAAGGCGAGCTCTCTGCATATATTTCAACCGCATGACATGTGTTAGGAAATGGAGGTTCTCTTCATTTCTTTTCAACCACCCATCACTGGGTGCAAGACCTCTTCCTCAATGATCAATAGGTGGCTGAGAGCATAATTACCAAGTCCTATGAGACATAGTCTCTTCCTGTACCCAGGGGTATCACTGCTCATTCAACCTAGAGCACTGTGATGTTGACGACATGGGCCACAAGCTCCAACAGAGGAAATTTACAAGGCGACAACATGGGCCTTGCCATCGCTTTTTATTTAGAAACTGTTAGAATGATGTCTTTGCCTCTACGGAGGCTGCCTTTGACAGGAGAGTGTTACAAAGGGTCCATAGGGACGAAGAAAAAGGGGAATCCAAACCAGACAGAAGCCCTCCCATAGGACACGCCAAGCTTTGGTATGTCCCAATCAACGGATGCTCTGAACAGCTCATCTGGAGAAGGGGCATTGGTACTTATCTGACATGCCCTTTCTCTGTGAGCTGTGAAGAGCATCCATCCCCACCCTTATTCGTCTGGTGGGATGCTATTCCAGTCAAGTATTAGAAATGGTGAAGGAGAAGAAATACTTCATCACTTCGACTTCGCCAAAACTGGGGACACTAGGAAGGCGTCCCGTGGAGGAGGAGGAGCATCCTCTCAATTAAAGCCCAGCCTATCAGACGAGCGACAGAAGTATCAATCAATTCTCTTCACAGCTCACAGAGAAAGGGCGTGTCAGGTAAGTACCAAAGCAAAGTACTCAGTGCCATTGTAACTTTGAACTGTCACTAAAAAAACTGTTGTAAGTCAAGGACTACTGGTACTATCGGATACCATATTTCACTTTTCAGATTTTTTGTCTTGAGTGTGAAGTTTCTTTTTTCTTGCCATCTAACTGCAATATTTTTCAATCTCTTCAGCACTTGGTGCCATCTAGTGGAGGCAGCTAAGATTACTGTACTGTTTTAAGATGAGGGGAAAATGTGGCTAAAGAAGCTGAATTATGTAACTTTTTAATATCTGTTCTATTAATGAGCATCATCATCATTCAGCCCACATCAGTCCACTAGCCTGCAGGATGAAAACCTCTTCATGGAAGTTTATGGACTATAATCTACCATGCTGGTCCTTTCTGTGTTGGTAGAGAAATGTTTTTCAATTTCCTGGGCTAAGGCTGAGTCAGAGTGATTGGCCCAAAGTCCAACTGGCATAATGTACACAGGCCAATTTTTAAAAGTGTCTCTTCTAAGTTCTGCTAGATAAAACTGCAAGAACCACTGCTGAAGTATATGTTTCACTTTGCTTTCTGTTTTTAATAAAATAGTATATATTTTTTATTTTTTTATTTTTTTTATTTTTTATTTTTTTTATTTTTTTTATTTTTAATTACATTTATATGCTGCCCTTCTCCAAAGACTCAGGGCAGCTTACAATTTTTTGGGATACAACCCAGTGTGCTCAGCAATAGCCTTCATTCCATTGTATATGCCTGCTTATTACTAAGCGGCATTTTTACAAGGTCAGCTTATTGCCCCCAACAATCTTGGGTCCTCAATTTACCTACCCCGAGAGGATGGAAGGCTGAGTCAACCTTGAGCCTGGTGGGATTGGAGCCTACAGTAATTGTAGACAGCTGGATCTTAAGAGCAGGCATCTAACAGCCTGAGCCACCATGTGTGGATGTAGGTGTTATTACAGACTTTTGTATTGTTTCAAAGCCCTTTCAAGTAAAGGCAATAAGGGTGACAGAAAGGCTCTCTCCAAATTATAATTTATATCTCCCTAAATTATAATTTATACCTTTTATGATCCTTTAATTGGGCCAGAGGTGGGGCAACTGAGTGGAACTGGGCATTTACTCCTTCCTTTCATGCTTACACAGAGTTTACATCAGATATTTTCTCTTTGTGCCCTGCTGGAGAAACATCTGCCACTACCTAGGATTGAACAACCTTCCAATTTTAGGCCACTCCCTAAAATTACTGTCCCAGTACTAAAATTTATGCCCTAATTTACCAGCTCAGGCATTAAGAACATGAGCCCCATGTTCAAAGATAAGAGCATTTCAACTAGGGTTTGTAAGATTGGAAAGCTTTTTTTCTGAAGCAGCTGCTTGTGTAGGGGTAGGTTAAGTCTGTTTCTTTTTTCTGAGCTTCCAATGAAGATCAGATATATTGTTTTTAAAGAGGTTTTACAACTTCTCAAAGCAGTGCTTTGCTTTCTCTACTTTTCAGGTTAAAATACTGCTCTTAAAATTATTTATTTTAAGCGTCTTAGGAATTGAAAAGTATGATACTAAAGTACAGATGCAATGGAAGAGAAATTTTCTTTGGAATGACTCAGCACTAGTTCCTTAGTATTGCAAATTTTAACTCAAACTTCCCCTTACTGTTTTATGTGAAAGAGGAAGAGATTGGCAGCATCTTGCTGGCCACAGATTCCCATTATGTTGAAATTTGGGGAACTGTATATTGTTTTAACTTATTAAACAAATCAGAATTGGACCACATGTTTTATGATTCTGACTTAACCAACCAACCACATTTTTTTGTTTAGATATATAGTATAAAGCAGAAGTTTAACATCAGAATCAGACACACATTGGCTGGTATCTAAAGGAAGGAAAGAGGGATGCAGAAGTTTTTAAACTTACCAGCACTTGTATACTGAATGGGAAACAAGGATTTCTCAGGATTGCCAAGCCAGACCACTAAGTATCACATTTGGAAAATACCTCTAATTTCTGGTATTCTTCCTACTCACATTACACTGTAATCAGAGAATCATAACTATCAGGCATTCTCTCTCATTATCATCATAACATTACTTATAATAAACCAGAATAAAAATGTATGATCACCCAAATAGCTCATAATAAAAAACCACTAGAGCATAATAGTTTGAATGTCTCCTCTGTTAGATATTAGAACAGTATTTCATGTCTTAGAGTTGTCTACTTACCAGGTAGTGAACCAGAGTAATACAGCAGTTGCATTTTTAAGCAGTAGATGGCAATAGTAATACACTACTCTTGGAATGGCTGATTGTGTTCCGTTTTTTTAATGTTTTCCTTGAACAAGGAAGGTTGATATTTTTAAGACCAAAACAGAATCACATTCCCTCTCTCTTCTCTCAACACACGCACATACAGAGAAAACCATGTCACATGATACGTCTGTAAACAGAGAGGCCAAAGAGCAGCTGCAACTTCTGATCAGAACCACAGAACAGTTACCAAAAGGTCTTCTGAGGACATTTTTAAAAAAAATCAACATAATAAAAACTTCTCTGGAGCTCTAATTTTAAGAACCTTGCAGTCAAACCTCCATGATTCATGTAAACAGAAGTGGTGCAACTGCTGAATAATCCTGATAGGGCCTTTCTGTAAATATTTATTCTCAGTCAGACTTCCACTAAGCCAATGGGAGTTTGGTATTAAGGCAGCAAGAGTCTTAAGAGAAAGACACAAGAAAGAAGTATTTCTGTTGTGTATATCTTTTAAGTTCTTATTTTTAATATGTTAAAATTATTTTTGACCTGTTTTAATAGGTGTAGGTTTGACTTTTTTGTTACAAGCTACCCAAAAAAACTCTCATAGAGATGGAATTTTAGAAGCCTTATATAAATAAAATGAAGTAAAACACAAATAGCACTATGAATTAACACATCATCAAAGTCCTTTAAATGCGGTTTAAATATCTGTATTTCACATTTCGTTATATGAATCTTCACCCACAAATAAATTGGGATGAAAGGAGAGCTCTGAGAAAAGATGAAATGGTTTTCTGCAATGAAGTAATAGATTACAATATCCAGTTAGGTTTAAGTGTGTGACAATATCTCTGAACACAAATGGAGCTAAAGATTTGTTCTCATGCTGATTATTTCTGAAGCAGGAAGAAATTCTTATTACTCAGGTAACCTGTTAATTCTAGTAAGAGTCCAATTAACCTGATTAATTTATAGCAGCATGAATGCTCCCATAAATACTTTTAGTCACTTTTGAAATCCTTACAAAAAGACTGGGAGAACTGTAAGTTTCCTTGGTATTTGCAGACTGGAAATTACATGTGCTTATTCAATTCACTTGTAATATTGTAGATTACATAATTTTCATTACACACAATAGTAGGTACTATTTAGAAAGTTTTATGAAATAGCTCTCACATCACAAAGAAAACAAGGAGGCTTGCTTCTGCACATTAGAACAGTTTTGTGGAACCTTGCAGAGTTTCATGGATCTCTAAAGTTTAGCAGACTCACTGGGCAAGATATGTACCTGAAGATGGAAATACCAGATGAGTCCAATTTCCAAAGGCAGAATAAATCAGCTTGTTGCTGTTGTAATATATCACCTTTCCTTGACAATCAAGCAGTTCTCCATCACTAGCCCTGTTCATATAACAAACCTAGCCCTGTCTACCGCAAAGCCAGTCACATCTCCTGGCATTGGATTCTGAAAGCACATGATCAAAGTTATTAGGTCAGAAGATGTCATTGAGGAATGTAGATCCTCCTTTATTTTCTCTATGACAAAAAGGCGCTTGAATTGGAGAGCACATCATTATATCACTTAGTCCTTTCCATTGTTCAACCAGCAGCTATATACTACCGTGTTTCCCTGAAAATAAGACACTGTCTTATATTTTTTTGGCTCCCAAAAACACACTAGGTCTTATTTTTGGGGTAGGTCTTATATATTTATGGTGCCAAATAGTGGGTGTGAGTGTGTGTGTGGGGTGTTTCGCGGGTGCACGGTTGCTCCCTGAAAAGTCTTCCTGGAACTGGAGATTTACACTAGGTCTTATTTTCGGGGTAGGTCTTATATTAGGGCAGGTTTAGAAAATAGTGCTAGGTCTTACTTTTGGGGTAGGTCTTATTTTCGGGGAAACACAGTAGCTTGGTATTCAAGCTGTGTCTGGAAGATGGGATAAATATTATCAGATCTTAACAATGAGTTTGGTACAGGAGAATTTTACTTTCACTTTTTCAGCCATTCTGTCCGTCATTTGGTCTTATTTTTAGGCACAGTGGAGTGATTGACTGGGCTTTAGTGTCCTCAGAATATGGCTAAGTGGAATTAATTTTACCTCGTGCAAAACTAAACTAAATCTAATCCAATTACAATTGACTGCATTGATTGATATCTAACAATCCACTGACCACCTATTTTCCAGTTAAGGATGTTGTAAGAATTGGGCCACTTTGTGTTGATCCATTTTACATTATGGTTGACAAGGAAATGACTATAATTCAGAACTCAATTATAGACATCCAGTTTATTGGATTGTTCACAGTTTTACATGCAAACCTATGCTTGTCTCGTGAGAAGTAAAGTCTGCTGAATTCAGTGGGCTTTATTTCCAGATAAATGTTTTACAATTGCCTAGGTTACCACAAAACAGTTTAGTTGCTGGGAAAGCTAGTTACCTATAGAGAAGCATTAATTGTCAGAGCTTATTTAGTAGCAACAGAGGAGATGCCCATAATTACCAATGTATTAGTAATTCCTAAGTGGTGTCTGAAATCCTCAAATAAAGATGATGGGCTGAAATCTTGGATATGTCGTAAGATGTATTGTCTTGGAAGATCAAATGACAGATATATTGGCATCTGTGAAGCGGGTATAGACTAGAACAGAACAGAACAGAACAGAACAATAGTTGAAAGGGACCTTGGAGGTTTTCAAGTCCAACCCCTTGCTTAGGCAGAAAACTTTATACTATTTCAGGCAAATGGTTGTCCAGTTGCTTCTTAAAAACTTCTAGTGTTGGTGTGATGATCTGGGGCATGGCACAAGGGCAACACAGTCACATAAATAAGAAGAATCTCTTTAGTACCTCCAATTTTGCTCCCAATGTCCAGGTTACCTGTGGCTGGAGAAAAAACTCTCCCAAGAACAGTCTTTAATTGGAGGAAATTCAGTCCGAAAATGAAGTACATACAAACTGTAAATAAAAATCCACACAAACCACATTGCAGTCATTAACTTGACAGGGCAAGAGAAGGAATTGCAGACTTGAAAGGCTAGCAAAACACACACAGTTAGGAAGACACCAGGAACCCAGATAAGCCTCGACAATACCAGATAATTCACGATTTGCTCTCAACAGTTGGCTGTACTCAACTCCCCTTTTTAAAAATTGTGTTCCCAGCTGTAGCTAATGAAGGGAATCAGACCCCTTTCCTCCCCTGTAAGTCACACAACTCACATTGCTCCCTTCTCCGTTCCTCCCTCCGTCTAGGATGAAGAGGGGGTAGGCCTGGGTCTTCCTCCGAATTCCCTCTGCCTTGCTCTACCTCTCCTCTGCTCTGCCCAGCCGGACTTTGCCCTTCCCTAGTTTCTTCCACAGCCAACAGAGCCACACTCCCACTCCCTGTCAGCTGCTCGGCCTCCCCCTCAGAATCGGATTTGGACAGGAGCATGACAGTTGGAGAATTGACAACTTCTGGAGGCAAGTTGTTGCACTGATTAATAGTTCTAACTGTCAGGAAACTTCTTCTTAGTTCTAGGCTGCTTCTCTCCTTGATTAGTTTCCATCCATTGCTTCTTGTCCTTTCCTCAGGTGCTTTGGAGAATAGATTGACACCTCTTCTTTGGAACACATATTGGAACACTGCTGTCATGTCACCCCAAGTCCTTCTTTTCATTAAACTAGATATACTCAATTCCAGCAACTGTTCTTTATATGTTATAGCCTCCAGTCCCCTAATCATCTTTGCTGCTCTTCTCTGCACTTTTTCTAGAGTCTCAACATCTTTTTTACATTGTGGTGACCAAAACTGGATGCAATATTCCAAGTGTGGTCTTATCAAGGCATTATAAAGTGGTATTAACACTTCATGTGATCTTAATTCTATCCCTCTGTTAATGCAGCCTAGAACTGTGTGACTTTTTTGGCAGCTGCAGCACACTGCTGGCTCATATTTAAATGGTTGTCCCTTAGGACTCCAAGATCCCACTCACAGTTACTACTATTGAACAAGGTATTACACATACTGTACCTGTGCAATTTTTTTTTTGGCCTAAATGTAGAACCTTACTTTTTTTCATTTTGTTAGATAGCGCCCAATGTTCAAGTTTGTCAAGATCCTTCTGTATCTTAAGCCTACCTTCTGGAGTGTTGGCTACTTCTGCTAGCTTGGTGTCACCTGCAAATCTGATGAGTTCCCCATCTATCCCCTTATCCAAATCATTGATGAACACGTTGAAGAGTACTGGACCTAAAATAGAACTTGGGGGTACCCCACTTCTTCTCTCCATGTAGATGCAGTTCCATTGAGGACTACACGCTGAGTGTGGTTGGTCAGCCAATTACGAATCCATCTGGTGGTAATGCTGTCTAACCCACATTTTTCTATCTTATCAAGTAAGAGGTTGTGGTCTACTTTATCAGTCCAAGTAAATTATATACACAACATTTCTCTGGTCCACTAATTTTGTCACTTTGTCAAAGAATACAATTAGATTTGTCTGGCATGATCTGTTTTTGATAAACCCATGTTGGCTTTTGGTTATTACTTTGTTTGCCTCTAGGTGTTCACTAATTTGTTGCTTGATTATCTTTTCCAGAATCTTCTCAGGTATTGAGGTCAGGCTGATTGGTCTGTAATTTCCTGGATCTATTTTTTTCCCTTTTTTGAAGATGGGAACTACATCAGCTCTTTTCCAGTCCTCTGGCAGTTCCCCAGTGCTCCAGGATCTTTGAAAGATATAGTTCAGTGGTTCTGAGATCACATCTGCCAGTTCCTTCAGAACCTAAATAAAAGGCAAGATGTCTCTAATTGACTGACAGCTTTTTCATATATTTGTGTGTATGTGTTTAAACCTTGTTTTGGGGAAAATAGGAGGAGGAAGGTGTGTTGATAGGTTCACCCCCCTGAGTTATTTGTAAAAAAATAAAATAAAATAGAAATAGAAATAAATAAATAGATAGATAGATAAATAAATTTGTGATTGATTACATGACCACACTTGCCATCCTAACTTTTGATCTCTTCCTCAATTACCATGAACACATCTCCAGAAAAAAATTCTGTCAGTGAGGTTGAGATATAAATCTGAAGTGAAAGTAACCCTGAAATAAAGATGATTCCCACAAAAGAAAAAAATAAACAAATATTGGTGGCACAATATTCAGAATGCAGTATTGCAAGCTAACTACCCACTGCCAGGAGTTCGATCCTGACTGGGCTCAAGGATGATTCCCTCCTTCCAAGGTTGGTAAAATGAGGACCCAGATTGTTGGAGGCAATATGCTGAAATTTGTAAACTACTTAGAGAGTTTTGTAAAACACTGTGGGGGTATATAAGTCTAAGTGTTATTGCTTTATCTAAATAGTGGCATCTTTATATGCTATGAAAGAGTTAAGATCACTATGTAAAAAGCTTCTCCCAAGCAGTAGATTTATTCTATTGATTTAATACTTTATCTTCAAAGTCATCTACAGCTGTATTATTTCATATATTTGTTTCATACACACACATAGCAATAGTTCTTAGGCGCATATACATCCCCATAGTACTTTACAACACTGTCTGGGTGGTTTACAATGTTAGCATATTGTCCCCAACAATCCTCATTTTCTCATTTTATTGACCTAGGAAAGATGATGAAAACTGAATCAACTTTGAGCTTGTCAGAATTGAACAGCAGACTGCAGTACTGCATTCTAACTACTGCGCCACCAGGGCATCCAAATGACAACTTCAGTTAATGTGTGTGTGTGTTAAATGAAAAGGTGTAGAACGATCTTGTAGAACAATTTTGGGTGTGGCTAGGGAACTAGGAGAATTGCAGTCTATCTTATCCAGAAACACTAAATCTGGAAAGACTAAGCTAAATAATTATTGTTTAACTTTCCTTTTACAGGCAAATCTAAAAACATATTTGCAATGGAAAAATACTGATCTAGAGGTAATATGATATGACATGAAATGCATATCTCCCACAGAATATGTGAAGTCTGCGGTAACTGTTTCCTGTAACAAGACTTTTAGTTATTGGGAGAACTAACCAGAATTATTCTAGGAAGGAGTTTCTAATTATGATTGATAAATAATAAAAACAAGTAATATGACATATTGTAATTAGCATCTGGTATTGGACTAGAAATAGGAAAAGAAAACTTTTCCCACAGAAGGTCTCAGGGTGACTATAGGCCAACTTACCTTATAAGATAATTGGGAGGAAGGAAATGCTACGGACAGGATAAATGTTAAATAAATGTGATGCTGCAGTGAGACTTTTGTTTAATTTATCTGACTGTTTTGTTCATCCTATAATGTACCTTATGTTTAACACTGTAGTCTTTGAAATATTCCAGGCTAATTGTTGATTTTTATTCCCAGAAAAATAAGGTTATTTTGATATCTTCTTTTTCTGTTCAGAATTCAGGAAGACTTTTTCTTTTACTGGATTATCATAGTGAAGAAATATAGATTTTTAAAAACTATTGTGAAGCATTACTTCGTTTAGGAATGGAATATTAACTTGTCGATAAATAAGCTTGACAATATACACTTAGCACGTATGTTGATGTTAACAGAGGTCATTCCAGTAAGCTGTCTAAAATGATTACCTTTTGTTAAGAAGAAAACTGCCCGTTTAAAAAAAAATACTGTTTTCTGCTTAACAAGTTGCTAATGAATTTCACTGAAGGATTGAGTAGCGGTTGAATTTTATTTCCAACAACTGAGGGCATTGCTTTTCTTAGCTACAACTAGAAACCATTCCAGTGAATGCATGCAGTGTAGTTTGGCGCTTCCCTCTCATTCTTCTAAAGAAATACTAAAGGTAGCTTGCAATAGTTTTAGACAAGGCTGCTTTGCTTTATTTTTCTGTCCCTTAAATGTATTTACTAATAGAACTGGGGAAGAATTCTGGAAAATGCAGATGTTTGCACCGTTTTGATGCAACGGCTGGAAACTAGGAAACGGAGAACTCCCTTAAGCGTAAAAAATAGCTACAGCTAGTTACCTTCCTCAGCCCGATCCCCAAGGGTGCTTCCTACTAGGGAAAACAGCAGGTGGGAGCTTTTAATATGTACACTACCTTGAAATGACCCAAAAAAGTGGGATATAAATAAATAGGTAAAGCAAAAAAGCTTTGGGTTGGCCTAATAACAATACTGTGCTACTTAGGGAAGAATACGTAGTTTGGGTACCTTTTCCAATGTTTTTAATTTGGTTATGTTTTTATCCAGTTTGGTAGGGTTTTTTGGAATGATGTCTAAAATGTTCCCAGTCCTGCTTAACTACCAGCAGTGTCAAGCAACCAGCTTCTTGCAATCTTGCTTCTTGTCCCTTGATGATATCAGTGCATGTGGGTCACTATGCCTTCCAAGCCAGGGATTAATCTCCACCAACCATGAATGAGTAGAGAAACATGATCTCTATAAAAACAAAGCCCCCCCCCCATTTCAGTCCCTTTTGCCTCTCCTTACAATGAGAACTATTGGTTTCTATGTTCAGTTACTCTCCCTCTATTTCTATTTCTCTTCCTCTCTCTCTCTCCCCCTGACAGGCCTGTTATAACCATCCAGAGCCTCTTATCTGCCAACAGCAGTCAAAAGGCTCAATAAGACAGAGCTTATCTAGAGAGTGAGGCCTTATCTCCAGTGTGTCTGGGAGCTGGCAGTCTCCTGTGTTTACAGCCAGAGGAAATAATTTTCTCAGAAGGCAGCAGGGATTCTGTTGTAAGATCTTGGTCCTTCTTGGCAACTTGGCAGCAGAGCTTTAAGTAGAGAGTCAGTAGGCTTTTGACACCATCTTCAAGTTTCATGAAAGACAAGTTACTTCAATCTGGAGATTGGAGTGCAATAGAGTTGCCTTCTTTTTCTTCTTTTTCTTTTTTCTTGTTCTGTATTTCAATAAATATACATACACTCACTGTACATACATACTTGGTTGTGTACACACACACACACACACACAAAACACACACAGACTAACAATCGCAGCAGATTAAGTCACTTATCCGTGGTCAATATGATCTCAGATTTTAATGTTTCTCCATATTAGATAATCGATTAATATAAGAATTTCTTTATTAATTTACTACAGCAATAGCAAGATGAGCTAAATTTCAGTTAGAGGTTAATTCCAAGATTGGAAGACACTGCTCATGGCCACTCACTATAATGTTATGTGGGAGTGACTTTAGGAGATGGGTGAAGAGATGCCTAGGAAAGAGGTAAGAGGCAGCATAGCCTGCAGTTGGATAGTAGATGGGCAAGAGGCTCAGAACGTAACCTCCTTAATTTCTTGAATTATAAAGTAGTTTGTGGAAGAATCATACATTCAAACTTTTTGTGTGACAGTGGGTGATTGCCCTTGAAAGTCAGAATGTGTGGCGTGTGGGTAGCCTTGCAATAAACAGAAAGGAAGTCACTGTCTGTCCATATGTTGAGAATGCTGCACTTTAGTAATTTATTCCTGCAGATTATCTCCAATATCCCTTTCTGCTTGTATTGCAGGCTAATTCTGCTGACTGCCAGCAGTTCAATTCTCACCAGCTCACGGTGGACTCAGCCTTCCATCCTTCTGAGGTTGGTAAAATGAGGACCCAGATTGTTGGGAGAAATATGTTGACTCTGTAAACAACTTAGAGAGGGCTGTAGAGCACTGTGAGGTGGTATATAAGTCTAAGTGCTATTGCTATTATAATACTTATAAAATCTAGAATCATATGTTTGTGTGTTTTTCACCATCAGATCCTGCACTCTTATGTTAATTCTCATCTACTTTATACATATGCCAGTCCATTCACAGCCAAGTTTTGTTAAAAGTTACATATCATTAAGTAGGGAGTTGTAGTTGATGGCACTGTAATTTATTTCAGTATTCCTCCCCCATCCCTCATTATAATCTGCATCTGGAGATGGAACATCCCAATTTGCAGCATGGTTATATCAATCCCACACATAGAAAATGTACCCATAAAATGCCAAGGTGAAGAATAGACTGTGTTGGGGCCGACATCAGTAATCTTCTGGAACATATCCCATCTGATATCTTCTAATATTAGTTTCTGGAGAGAGGAGCATAAACAACTTACAAGCAATATTTTCTAGTGGAGTAGTTGAAATATCTGATAGTAGTACAACTAAGGCAGCTTCAGCCAAATGTTTTAAAATGTTTTCATCTAATTTCTTGAAATTCTTCCAAAAAGCTATCACAACAAAAAAGCAATATATTAGTTGATTGATGAAGATTTCAAAATGCTACCAGTAACAAAGACAAGGTCAAAATACTAAAAACCTGTTTTGGTTGTTGTTTCTAACCCTCTAAGTATGTGCATTTGCAAGGAAATAATTGAAGGTAGGATTCAAGTATGAAATCGATAGAAATGAGATTAGGGTGTACTTTGAATGAGATTTACTTTCCTGGGCCAGATGAATTATATTCTAGGACATTAAAAGAGCTAACTAATGATTTTGCTGATTTAGGTATTATTTGAGTAATTCTGGAAAACTACTGAAGCATGGAAGGATAGCATATATCAGGGCTGTCAAACTCCTGGCCCTCGGGCTGGATGTGTCACATGCTGGCCACGCCCACGCCTGGTTTAGCGAAAGAAAAAAGTCCTGATATATCACGTGACAATGCTGTGATGATGCGGGTTTGACACCCCTGGCATATATTGTCCCAGTCTTCAAAAAGTCAGAAAAGAAAGATCCAGAAAATTACATATCTATTACTGGGAAGATTCTGCAGCGGAGCATTAATAGTTGATTTGAAAATAATATAGCTACCAAAAGTCAGCATTTGTCAATAACAAATGATGCCATTTATCTTACTAATTTTTTATCTTTTCTTGAATGCTCCCAAACCCACTTTTGATAACTTCCTTAAAAATTGTATTTTTATAGTGTTTTATTTTTATAATATACATGTTTTGTATTGTTTTATTCTTTTTAAGCTGCCCAGAGTCACCTTGTGGTGAGCTGCGTGGTAAATCTGGACAATTATATTTGGATTGTGTGAGTCAATACTTCTTCATTCAGTTGAACAGAGGTATCAAATGAAGTGCTATAAGACTCATTCTTTGTTTATTTTTGATTTGACTGAAGACGTGCAAGAAGATTTTAAATAGCAGTTGCTTGCAAACCAAATTCAAATCAGTGTTGTTGCAAAGAAAACAAGTGCAGCTTTGGGCTGAATCAACATGACTATGCTTTTCATATTGTGGGAAATAATTGACTTAATTCCACTTTAGCCAGATCCCACTTTTACTATGTCCAGTTCTGGGCACCATAGATTAATAAGAATACAAAGATGTTTGAAAAGTTTCATAGAATGGCACAGTCAATAATCTGGACATGAAGTAGATTAAAGTTTATTGAGAAAATGACTGTGATAAACTATTCAAATAATTTTATTTATTCATATTTTAAATGTGGTTGGCAGGCATTTGACAAGCTAAGCATAATTTTCAAGAACAAACTCCCCCTATGCCTGATGAGATAGTGTGTGCTACCTGCTCTAACATATGCCAGTGAAACAGGACACTAACCTCACGATCGATACAAAAGCTACAAGTGTTGCAAAGAGCCATGGAAAGACACATGCTCAGCATTTTAAGACAAGATAGAAAGACCTGCACATGGATCAGAGAACAAATGAAAGTATATGATATCATCAAGAGAGTAAAAGAATGGAAATGGAAATGGACTGGTCACATAGCAAGAAAAACTGATGGCAGGTGGATAAAGGCAGTCATAGAATGGATCCACGTGATAGAAAGCATCCACAAAAGAGACCTAAAACAAGATGGATCGATGACATCAGCAAGTATTGCGGGCCAAATTAGCAAAAGACAGCTCAAGATCATATTGGTTGGAAACATGCGGAAGAGGCCTTCATCCTGCAGTGGATAGACAATGGCTAAAATGATGGTGATGATGTAGCTGCTCATTTCACAGCAATGTGACTCTAAAAAACAATAATATAAAAAGTTAAGTTAAAAATATTAAAATTTTGGTGGATGGATTAGACTATCAAGAGGAAAGGAAGGCAATTATTCAAACAAAACATAACTTGAGTCATGTATGTTGTCTTCAGTGGATTTTTGTTTGCTAAATCTGCTTTATAACATTGCAGATTTTTCTGAGAAAATTCTGGATTGACTGGGCCAGGATGGGTTTTGGCTCCTCCAGGCAGAAGTATATATTTTAAGATGGCTTCCTATCTTACTGGGACTCCACTAAATAACCCTCTATATGTCTTGTGCTTCCAGGCTTGATTACTTCTGAATATGAGCTTTTTCTCCAACTCTGTATTTTTGATCCCCCTCTTACTTTTTGGACCTTATTCACTCCAGACTGTTGCTTAATTTACAGTCCTTATACCTGCCTTCCTGATGTATATATTGAACTTTTAGATGCTGTTGTTCAGTTAAACTTTTTTAACTTGCTTGCTGGACCCCATGGTGTCTTGTAATCCTTGGCTGACTAGAAATATATTGAACTTCGGTTGTTTTCAAGCTTAAATCTTCATTGATTGGATCACTTTTAAAGGCCTAATTGTATTTTGGGACCCTCTCTGTATTGTAGTTATCTGTGCCCAATCTATGACCTTAATGCCTCGTGAATGAAGCAAAAAGGATCAGAGAGCCTGAATCCATCTGGTTATGAGTTCTCTATACTTAATTGCTATTAAATCTGAACTTGTAAGCACAGACAGTCATGTTTCTTTTGAGGAAGTATAATTGTATACAATTGTATTACTGTGGAAGGAGCAGGGAGTGAGAAGGAAACCAACTTAGTCACTTGGACACTCTTCAACCAGAAATGCAAGTTTCATACAGCTAGGAGACATGAAAGGAAAAAGATCTAGATTAGTCACAAGGTCACATTAAAGTTCAGATAATGCCCAAGGCGTGGGCAAACAGGAAATCCTTGGGATTCAGCCGTCCACAAACGTCTGCCGAATTCCTGAGACAATTTCCTGAAAGCTGTCGTTCCACAAAGAAAAAAAATTACCTTCGTTTCTTTTACAGATGTATATCCATATACCTAAAAGACTTGCCATTCTAAGTTTTTTTCCCCTAATACATTATTGGAAATGAAGATAATGATGGAAACTGGTGTACTTTGATGCATGTCACTTAAAAAAAAAGTACATTTTTGAAATAGAGAAAGTCAGGTGAGATTGGAAGGCACATCAATACCCTGGGTTATGTTGGATCCAGACATATAAAAGTGTAAAGCTATGTATAAAAAGTACATATAGAACTAGCTTTTCTTGGCAATTTTAACTGAATTGCAACCTTACCTTATACAGAAGATTGTTCAGAAGGTGGTAACAGAAGGTTGTAGAGGAAGCAAAGTATCTGGACTCTTGTCAGTTGGGATTCAGGCTCAATTATAGGACAGAAACAGCATTGGTTACTCTGATGGACCTGACTGCATGCTTTTGGTTCTCTTAGTAAGGTTGACTATGGTAAATTATGGTACTCTTCTTGATCCCCTTCAATGGCTGGGGTACTGTTTCATGACAATTCTACTACCTGGTTAGGCAGATTCATTTGGTGGTCACATGGAGAAATGGTGGAATCCTGGGAATTCTGATGTAATTTCTCTATGTTATTTAACATCTACATGAAACCACATCACCCATTGTTTGGGATAAGGTGCCAATAACTTTAAAGCCTTTTATGGTATTGCACTGGGATATATTATTGTCAGAACTGAATTGCCTGTACATTTAGAGAGGGCCTGCTGTGGATAGCCCTCCTCAAGAGAAAGACATGTATCAGACAGAAGGCCATTTTTCTGTAGCAGCCCCCACCTCCCATAACAGGTCTAATCCTCTGGACGTAATTTAGCTGTTTTATTTCAGCATGACTTCAGCTCTCAGGAATGATTGGTGGTGCATATTAGAGAAGTGTACTTGGAATTATATGTACAGTTTAGGTTTTATAGTTGTAAATTGCACACAGTTTAGGTTTTATAGTTGTAAATTGCACACAGTTCTTTGAGATTGGGGAAAATTATTAAAAAAAATGTTACATAACTAAATAAACTTTCCTTTTTTCCCTGACATAACTTTATCTGAGGAGAATGTAGAATTCTGTTCAGTGACTATTTCTGCATAATTTTGGGGAATGGTTATTGTAGCTTTTTACACATGAAACTTAGAGTACAGTTTTTTGCCAGAATGTTACCCCTTGGACAATAATTATGACTGAGCTGAGCTCTGCTTTTTCCCCTTCTTTCTGTAAATCTAGCAGGAAGAGGACAGGATTGGGTAGTTTAGAATTACATTGGACTCATTGGAAATTCTTTGATTAACTTTTTACGTTCTTTACACACAGAGAAGATATTAAGAAGTGTAGAACTTTGCACGTTTTAAAGAAGAAATGTTTTGGAAAGGAAGCTTCTTCAAAAAGGCTTTTCTGAAGATGTTTCATATGACCACAGTGCTCTGTTTATCTTTTAAAAAAAGGTTTTGTGGGAGCTTTTCTTGGATGCTCATGTACCGAGATCGTGTATGATCTTCATGTACAGAGAAAATGTTAAGAAGCGTAGAACTGTGCACGTTTTGAAGAAGAAAGGAAATGTTTTGGAAGGGAAGCTTCTCAACAAAGGCTTCTCTGAAAACTTTGGATATGACCACAGTGCTCTGTTTATCTTTCAAAAAAGAAGAAAAATGGTTTTGCGGGAGCTTTTGCAGGATTCTGCCTAGGGGGAGAGGCCCCTGCCAGCTTTCCTTAATCATTAGAGCTTATGGGTGAATGTTTTCTGAAGAAGGCTCCAGCCATCTGGGCAGTATATGGACATGTAATTATGCTGGTGTTTAAGGCAAACAAAAGAGTTGCTGATCAGCAGTTTTTGGCCAGGCTGCAGGTGGCTGAGAGTTTTTTTTAGAGGAATGTCACAGTATATGAGGAAAGCTGGGGGTGGGGTGAGGTAGGATGATGACTCAGAAGTGCTTGGTCACTTGTGGTTTTTCTGTTCATGGTTTTGCTATGACTATTGGCTTGTTTTTACTTTAACAAGAAAGCAGGTGTCTTGTGTGTTGGAGCAAAACAGTATTTTCTAAGAGAGCTGCTACTGTTCATGCAGGCCATGATTGTTCATTTTCCTGTGAAAGCTAACATACCAGGGTCATGCATTACCCTTTTTTTTTTGAAGGAGTTCTGGTGCTGTGAAACTTACAGGCAAAGTACATTCTTTGCAAACAGTTTTGGCAATCTGAGGTGGTTTCAAAGATTTTTGTGATGATACATGAAAGCTACTTGGAATATTTAGAAGTAATTATACACAGGCAGCTAGTTGCGATTGTGCAAACATATTCATACTGAGGCACTTAACTGAGTTTTAAAAAAACTGTTGATGGCTGGGGGAATTATATAAATTAATAATTTTATGCCTTCTGAATGGATAGCTTAGAATAAATGGTGTAAAATGAGAAGTGGTTGAGGTACCAGGGTGGAAATCAGGGATTGTGAGTTCTAGTCTAGCCTTATGAATGAAAGCCAGTTGGATGACTTTGGGTCAGTCCAACACTTCTTTTTCAGCCCAACACTTCTCACAGGGTGGGTATTGTGAGGAAAATAGGAGGAGGAAGGAGTTTTAAATATGCTTACTGCCTTGAGTTGAAAAATAATAAAAGTGGGATGTAAATAAATACTAAACAAACGAACAAATAAGAGCAAACTTGGAACTTGCAAGATATAACAGTGCAAAACCTACAATGTTTCAAAAAATGAAACATTTTCACCTGAAAATATCAAATTGATTTATGCTCGTAAATCACGGGTGTCAAACTCAAGGCTCACAGGCCAGATCTGTCCTGTGGGATGCTGAGAACTGGCCCACGGGGCCGCCCTGGAAACAGCAAAGGACCAATCCGCTGTGCCTCTGTCAGTGAAAATGGAACTCCATTTTCACCGGCAGTGGGTTTCAGGAGGCCATCCCAGCAAAAAATGGAGTTCGTGGGGGCTGCACACGGCTCTCCCAAGCTCCGTTTTTGTTGGCAGAGTGTTGCAGGAGACTGTCCCAGCTCAAAACAGAGCTCGGGAACCTGTTTTCGCTGGCAGAGGGCTTGGGCTGCCACAAGCGCCCTTGACCCGAGTGACATCAAGCTGGCCATGTCCATCCTGACTACACCGACCCCAGCCCCCTGAGGTCAAACACAACCCTGGTGCGGTCCTCAAAGAAATCGAGTTTGACACCCCTGCCCTAAATGAAGGATGAAGAATCAGTAGTCCAGGCAGCATGACCAATGTTGAGAGATGCAAAAAGATGTGATTTAGCAAGACTTAGATGCAATTTCCCACCCTATTTAAATTCTGAAGTGCATCAAGATACACCTCATGACAGATATGATGTGCTGATATCTGAGTCTACTTCCCAGTGCCTCAAAAAACATTGATTTATCAGCAGTTCAGGTTCTTCCCTCCCAGCCAACCTCCTCATCAGCAGCTTCCTCTTTCATTTAATCTGGGTAACTGTTGTTCATTTTAGGAACTTTTGGGGACAGATCTAGGGAGTCATTCAGGTTCTATGGCTATGAAGGATTCTATGAATCCTTCTGGTTCAATACTCCCTTTCCTCTGGTGCCTATCTTTTGCACTTTGCAGAACTATCTCTTTGCCAATACTGTAGCTTCAAATCACTTTTGCCCTCACCTCATATATGTTTGTCTGGGTTGGTGTCCAAGTTGCTGTAACCAAGTTCCTGTAGATCATGCTGCAGTTGGCATATCCTCTTCTCTTCCTATACCTGGGAATGATACCAGGGAGTGATATTGCCAAATTCATAATCATCTGGTGTGGACTACACACCTTTGCAATGCACAACTGTTTTCTGGTTTGAAGCGTACAACAAGGTTTTGTGAAAAATTGTGCACGCACAGCTGTTGTTCATCGAGCCAAAGGCAAAATTGTCTGCTTTATTGGTATATTGCAAAACATATTTCAAATTAACCCCTTTAATTTTGTTGAAACACCTGTTTGGTGTTTCCCCCCCACAACTAAGGAAGCCTTTTTTTAAGTCTGTCTGTCTGTCTTGTCTGTCTGTCTGTCTGTCTGTCTGTCTGTCTGTCTACCACCTATCTGTTGTATCCTATTCTTTCTTGCCACAGGGAATGGCTGCTATTCCCTTTCAATATCTAAAATGCTCTATTACTCCCAGAGCAATATTAAATGTTGTTTATAGAAGGGAAGAAAAACTGAATTTTTAAGGAGTTATCTGGTAAGGTTGGTGCTGGGAGCTTTTTCTTAAAGGAAAGGCACTTAATTTGCTCAGATATTGGATTTCATCTAAGTTCATTTTGAGGCTATGTATAACTCAAAATCTTGCTGCAAATATCCTAAATAATAAATGAGTTTTTATTCTGGGATTAATTTTTACTTATCAGCTTTTTTCATGGTAGCGTGATAGATAATGTGGTATCTTAGGCATGGAGGTTATTATATTTTATCTCCCACATAGACCAGTTCTTTGTAAAAAAAATTAAGATCTCAAGACTTGGCTGTTTGTACAGGCCAGCCTGGACTGAGCAGGGTTGGGAATTTTAGTTTAAGGGTATTTTAATTAGATTTTATAATTGGATTAGATAATTTGATAAATGTTGTATTTATTGTTTATATATTACTATGTAAGCCGCCCCGAGTCCCCTCGGAGATGGGGCGGCATATAAATCCAATTAAATAAATAAAATAAATAAATATTTACAATAAATATCATTACATGTAAATATAATACTAACTAGGGCGTACAAAACATTTGCTAGACCAATACACGAATACAGCTCATCAGTCTGGAACCCACATCACGTATCTGATATTAACACAGTTGAGAAAGCCAGAAATATTTCACAAGAAGGGTTCTACACTCCTGTACTCGTTGCAGAATACCTTATGCCACCAGACTTGAAATTCTAGACCTAGAAAACCTAGAACTATGCTGCCTTCAGTCCGATCTAAGTATAGTATATAAAATCATACATTGCAATGTCCTTCCGGTCAATGAATACTTCAGCTTCAACCATAACAATACAAGAGCACACAGTAGATACAAACTCAAGGTAAACCGCACCAAAATTGATTGCAGGAAATACGACTTCAGCAACAGAGTGGTCAATATCTGGAATACTCTACCTGACTCCGTGGTTTCTTCCCCAAACCCCAAAAACTTTAACCTTAGACTGTCTCCTATTGACCTCACCCCTTTCCTAAGAGGTCTGTAGGGGACGTGCATAAGTGCACAAATGTGCCTACCGTCCCTGTCCTATTATTTCTTTTATTTTTCTTATATGTATTCATTTCATGTATTCACAACTATGTTTATCCTTATACTTATTATCTTGTAAGCGATTGACTAAATAAATAAATAAATAAATAAATAAATAAATAAATAAATAAATATGAGGTGTTCATTGTTTCTCTTTAGAGATGAACAGTTCCTTGCTTATTTACAGGATGACAGTTTCCTTTGTCACAAGGACCACCAATCTGTCTTGTCTTTTGCTACATACTGATTTTACCGTTTACCTTTCTTTTCTCTCTTTTATTCTGCTCCACTATTAACTGAATCTCTAATTTGCCTTCACTGAAAGGTCTCTTAACTTTCTGTCCACAATCCTTGCAATGAAGTATCTGTTAACCTTTCTTTGCAATTCACACAGAGCATCATGTGATCACAAGGGACAATTTCACAAAGCTCAGCTATAAAGACATGGCTTTGGCAACAGGTTTAGGGATCCGATGTGTGGCACAGCCCATACAATGTTTGTGTAGCGTAATGGTTAAGGTACTGGCCAAGAAACCAGGAGACTGGTTCTAGGCCTCTTAAGCACAAAAGCTGGCTGGGTGACTTTGGGCCAGTTATTCTCTCTTATTCCAGCCTGCCTCATAGGATTCTTGTTGTGGGGAAAATAGAAATAAGGAGTATTACATATGCTTGCTGCCTTGAGTTATGTGTGGGTATGTGTGTATAAACAAATGGTGAGATAAAATAACAGCAATGTCACATTGCCTTTTTTAATGGGAAGGCTTTCTTCAGAAAAAAATCTCAAAAAAAGAAAACTGATACATATAAAAATAAGTATCAATCTGAGCTGATACAGATATAACCCATTATGGAATTGATCTTGCTGCTCCCTTTTCTGCTGTGGTCACTAGTACTGATATCTTACCTATTTTGAAAATGTGTTGGGATAAATATCTATTTATATTTATTTATCCACATATCTATTTAGGTTGGATCTGTTACTAGCAGCTTTTTGGGGGGGAGTGTGGGAAGCTGCTAGTCATAGAACTTAGCATGATCTGCTAAGTTCATGGGTGGCAGAGTATTATTATTATTATTATTATTATTATTATTATTATTATTATTATAGAATTCTTGGTTTGCATAGTGGAATGGCTAATCCTATCAGGGTGACTTATTATATAAGGTGTTGGTGTTAACATACAAAGTCCTACATGGCTTGGGTCTGGGGTACTTGCGGGAACGTCTCCTGCCAGCATCGACTTCCCATCACCCCATACACTCCCACAGGCAGGGCCTCCTTGGGGTGCCGTCGGCCAGACAGTGTCGGCTGGCAGTACCCAGGGGTAGGGCCTTCTCTGTGGGAGCACCCACCCTGTGGAATCAACTCCCTCTGGGGCTCTGATTAGCCCCAGACCTCCGTTCCTTCCACCGCGACCTGAAGACTTGGTTTTTTCAGCAAGCTGGCCTGGGCTGAAGTGAAGTGGGGTGGGTTTTTTAATTGTATTTTATACTAAGTTTTATTGGTTTTAGATTTTATTGGGCTTGGGGTTTAATTGCGTTTTAATTAATTTAATTTTGTATTGTGTAATTTTTATATTGTGAGCCGTCCTGAGTCCCTAGGGAGAGAGGGCGGCATACAAGTCCAATAAAAATAAATAAATAAATAAATAAATAAATAAATAAATAAATAAAATAATATAGTATATTTTGCTGATATTGGAGAGAGAGCCTCTGCTTTAATCCTGATTTTGGACCACCATGCAAAAATCAGATATTTGCTTATAACTCTTCCCAGCAAGATCTAGGACGGGAGTGTGTCTTGCCAAAGTGACCTTTTGTTAACTAGTAATGTCAGTGTATTTATATTTGCATGTCTGTGTCAATCTGTCCATCCATCCACCCACCTACCCATCCATCCACCCATCCATCGGCCTGACATGAGTGTAAATCAAGGTTTCCTTCATTCTGAGATTATCTTTCTCAACAGTAGACTCTTAAAAAGAACTGAACAGTATAGATTTATTACAGATAGTCCTCGACTTACAATCATTTGTTTAGTGACCATTCAAAGTTACAACGGCAGTGAAAGAACTAACTTAAGACCATTTTTCATACTTACGACTGTTGCAGCATCCCAATGATCACGTGATCAAAATTTGTACTCTTGGAAATTGGCATGTATTTTTGATGGTTGCAGTGTCTTGGGGTCATGTGATCGCCTTTTGCGACCTTCTGACAAGCAAAGTCCATGGGGAAACCAGTTTCACTTAACAACCGTGTTTCTAATTTAACAACTGCAATGATTCATTTAACAACTGTGGCAAGAAAGGTTGCAAAATGGGGCAAAACTCGCTTAACAACTGTCTTGCTTAGCAATGGAAATTGTGGGCTCAGTTGTGGTTGTAAGTTGAAGACTACCTGTATTGCAGACTAGTATTAAACATAATCAAAGCATATATGTGTGTCAGTGCTCCAAGATTTAAATGTTAGGTTTTTTTTTCTTCTGAATTTCTGAATTAAAACTGTCCTTTTCAAGGTCATAGGTGGTGATTGGGATTTGTTAAAATATTGGTTCTCATTAGGGAACTACTGGTCTCTCCTACGCTATCTTAATTGCTAACAACATGGCACCCAAGATATCGCCCTTGAAGGAAGCAAGACTTTCTGCTGCATTTGAATGACAGTATTTTACTTTTTAAAACCATAATAATTGGAAACTGGCAAGCAACAAAGCAAAGAATAACAAGAAAAGCTTATAACATCAGTTTTTATATTCAGTAATGCTTCTAGGCCTCAGATGACCACATTTGTCGGGAACGGTACCAACCTGCCTGTAAAAAGGAAATTCTAAATGAAAAATGGGGTAGTTGAGAAAATCCATGGATATTAGAAGGAATTGTAAAACATATAGAACATAGAATATCACCAGAGTTGGAAAGGACCTTGGAGGTCTTCTAGATCTAGACCAACTCCCTGCTCAAGCAGGAGACCTTATACCATTTCAGACAAATGGTTGTCCAGTCTAAAAGTCTGTAGACATTCTCAATCATCCAGGTCATGGTTGTCCCAAAAGTGCTTTTTCAGGAGGCAACTGGACTGTCTTGTTTTTTCTTTGAAGACGTTTCGCTTCTCATCCAAGAAACTTCTTCAGCTCTGACAGGTATCTTGTCAGAGCTGAAGAAGCTTCTTGGATGATAAGCGAAACATCTTCAAAGAAAAAAACAAGAAAGTCCAGTTGCCTCCTGAAAAAGCACCTTTGGGTTGTCCAGTCTCTTCTTAAAAGGCTCCAGTGATGGAGCACCCACAACGTCTGAAGGCAAGCTGTTATCCTCACAGGTTGCTTATGGAGCCATTTAATGAAGATTTCTGTGTTCTACAGTAAGCAAATTTTTTGGGCGTAACATATGTCTTCTTTCTTCCATAAAGTCATTTTCCTAAGCTGTGTTGAACTTTGTGTTGCTAGCTAACTGCTGAATGCAGAGTTGAATTCCTGGAGAGCAAAGATTTATTGTAGTGTCTGGTGTGAAATCTGACAGCAGGCAAGCACCCCAGGGCAGTCATTTTGTGGGAATGCCCACCACATTCTCTCAAAATTTCAAATGTTGTTGCCACTAAAATATGATAGTACACTAAATGTATTGTGGGAAGTCAATATGGCAATTAGACTCAGCCACGCAGCATTCCTCACAGTTGGACTTTTTTTAATGGGAGGCCAACGGCAGAAGCAGTAGCCATGCTGGGGATGTGTGGCCAGAGAGGCAGGGGTTGATACCAGCCTAGTTCCAACCATATTTGAACAAATTAAAAAGCATTATTTGATAGCAGTTCGCATTCTGAGTTCGTAATCACCATAAAAAGGGGGAGCTATAAAGTATGCAGAACTTCCAGCCTTAAGCAGTCATGCTGTTCATTTCCTTAACCAATCCTCCTGCTTCAGAAGAATAATGGGCTAGAAGCATTTTGGTGGTGGTGGTGGGGTCAAATGATTACAAGTAAGTTCCTCCCATATCTTGGTTTAAAAAAAATTGCAGCCTAGCAGGCATTACTTTATACCTGTTTGATTAATAGGTCATTTAAGTTGATCTAAGATCTGTAACTAAAGCCTTGGGTAGGTCTGAGCAGCAGTTAAATGAAGTTCCTTCCCATAGCAGAACACAAGTCCAAGGAAGTCACCCTGCAGTACCAGTTAGTTGCCATCTAAGTCACCCACACCAGCACCTACCCCCTTATTAAGCATGCATACCTCATGAAATTAGATGTTTCGGGTAGAAGGCAGGGGAGAGATCAAAGAGTTTCTGTGCCCCGATTAGGCTCCAAGACATAATTACAATTCTGCTGTCAGTTTTAGAGGAGGCAGACACGCCTTTTGGAGCCAAGCTGCCTGCTTAAACCCCTCTGGTGATTGTCAATATTGGAGTGACTATACTGAAGTCTGACTTTCAAGTGATAGGGTAATTTTGCCTGGACAGCTAATTTTTCCCCCTCTAGAGCAGAACCGCAAAGATGTGTGAAAATAGTCTTTGGACAGTTAGTTGTCGACAGATGTTCACTGGGGTTTGGAATTAGGGAGATTTGTGCGCTCTTTGTTGCCTTTGTACCCTGACTTACTTAGATGATACTGTCCCTCCAATTTTATTCTTGCAACGACCCTAATGAAGTAGATTGGGCTGAGAAATAGTGCCTGATCAATGATGAGGTACTTTTCTAGCTGAAGAATGACTGGACCTAATGATCTTGGCTTCTAACGATTACCTTTTGCTGAGTTCTTTCCTCCTGCTGTTTCTTTGTGCTTTGATTTTTATACACTGTGTCTTGATAAAATATTGCATACTTGTCTCTGACATTTTTATTTTATCCAATGATGTTCATTTCTCTCCTGGATGGGCATGGCCATCTGAAATGCTTCTGCATGTGTCAGCCTTGTGGGATAAACCAGAATCAGATGAGTTAATTATTGTAAAGTTACACTGACAGAATTTTGCATGTCTGAAAGTACAATCCTTCCCCCCAAATTTCTTTTACAGCCTGAAAAACTGGGAGCATTTCTTCTGGGTCGCTTGCCCCATCCGCTATCCAGTTGTGGGCTATGCAGGCTCTTATTTGACTATTCCCTTGGCAGCATCTCTTTGCTCGGTCTCCCAAGGTCTTTTCCCCATACCATTGCACTATATGTGTGTGTGTATGGCATATATGTTAGCCTAGATAAGAAACACAAACAGGAGTATCAACTCTGTCTTTACTGTAATATCAGAAAATCTTGCAAGACTAGAAGTATTTCTCTCCTCCTTTCCTTTTACTCATTGGATAACTTGCATTATGGAGACCTGGTTGAGGTGTGTGAGTTATGCCCTCCAGGTTTCCGGGTGCTACACCAACCTCGAGCCCAGGGTAGGGGCGGTGGGGTGACAGTTGTTATTAGGGAGACCCTTTGTCCGAGGGAGGTCACTGTCCCACAGATTGGCAGGTGTCTCTCCTCCTGAGGTTGAGCCCTGGGGGGTCAGTTGTGTCTGTTGCTCACGTACCTTTCTCCCAGCTGCGTGACAATGAACCTGCCCGAGCTGCTTGACGTTCTCTCGGGAGTGGCAATTGAGTTCCCCAGACTTATGGTTCTGGGGGATTTCAATCTGCCCTCTCTGGGTGGGACGTCGAGTATGGATCGGGAGTTCATGGCTTCCATGACTGCTATGGACCTGACCCAAATAATTCAGGGCCCGACTCATGGAGGGGGGCACACACTTGACCTTGTTTTTATCTCCGGACAGTGGTGTAATGCTCTGGGTGGGGGATCACCAACTAGTCAACACCTGTCATGGACCGATCATTACCTCCTTCAGCTGGTCTTCCAGCATGTCACCCCACGTCGGAACTGACTAGGTGGTTCTGTCCCAGGAGCCTGAGGGACCCAGAGGGGTTTCAGATGGCGCTTGGGTTGTTTTCTGCCTCCCTTACCCACAGCTCGGTTGAGGCCCTGGTGGATGCCTGGCAACGGGCTGCCTCAGAGGCCCTCAACTGCGTTGTCCCTTTGTGGCCCCTGACCCGATGCAGATCTCGGTTAGCTCCTTGGTTTTCCATGGAGCTCCGGGAGATGAAGCGCCAGAGGAGGGCCTAGAGAGCAGTTGGAGGTCGAGTCGGTCTGAATCTGACCGATCCCAGTTAAGATTTTTTACAAGGACTTATCTGGCAGCGATGGGAGCGGTGAAGTACACTTACTTCTCCACTCTCATTGCGTCCGCAGATGATCGCCCGGCCGCCCTGTTTAGGGTCACCCATTCCCTCCTTAACCAGGAGGCGAGGGAGGACCCTTTGCAGGGGTGGGCCGAGGAGTTTAGTCAGCATCTGCTGGATAAGATCGCTCAGATCCAGGCTGGGCTGGACTCCAACTGGGTAGAGTCCAACGAGGGAGTAGCGACGGGTCTTGTGGATACTATCTAGGATGAGTTTGAGCCTGTGACTCCAGATGAAGTGGACAGGATCATGCGGAGGCTGAGTTCCACTACATGTTTATTGGACCCGTGTCCCTCCTGGCTGGTTTATGCCACCCGGGAGGTTACATGAGGCTGGCTCCAGGCAATCATCAATGCTTCGTTGAGTGAGAGATCCTTTCCCACCGCCTTGAAGGAGGCGGTGGTGAGGCCTCTCCTTAAGAAGCCTGCCTTGGACCCAGCCATTTTGAATAACTTTCGTCCTGTCTCCAACCTTCACTTTGTGGCAAAGGTTGTTGAGAGCGTGGTGGTCCAACAGCTTCCGGGGTTCCTGGAGGAAGCTGATTACCTAGATCCGTATTAATCGGGTTTCAGGCCCGGGTACAGCACGGAGACAGCATTGGTCGTGCTGGTGGATGATCTCTGGAGGGCTTGGGACAGGGGACATTGCTCAGTCCTAGTCCTATTAGATCTCTCAGCGGCTTTTGATACCATCGACCATGGTATCTTATTGCGACGCCTCGGGGGGTTGGGGGTGGGAGGCACCATTTTGCGGTGGTTCTCTTACCTCTCATTTGCAATCGGTGTTGGCAGGGGGGCAGAGGTCGACTCCACGGCCCCTCGCTTGCAGGGTTCCCCAGGGGTCGGTCCTCTCTCCCCTCCTGTTCAGCATCTACATGAAGCCGCTGGGCGAGGTCATCCGTGGTTTTGGGGTGAGGTATCATCAGTATGCTGATGATACCCAGCTCTTTATCTCCACTCCAAACCAACTCAGTGATGCCCTCGCCGTGATGTCCCGTTGTCTGGAGGCAGTACAGATCTGGATGGGAAGGAACAGGCTCCGGATCAACCCGGCCATGACCGAGTTGCTGTGCGTACCGGCATCTCGGATGATCCAGGACGTTCCATCGTTAGGCATGGGGGGAGAGGTGTTGCCCCCAATGGATAGGGTGCGCAACTTGGGCGTCCTCCTGGATGCACAGCTCAGTTTGGAGGAGCAGGTGGGAGCCGTGACCGGGGGGGCATTTGCCCAGGTTCTCCTGGTGCGCCAGTCGCGCCCCTATCTAGACCAAGATGCCTTCTGTACGGTTACTCATGTGCTCGTTACCTCCCGAGTTGACTACTGCAATGCTCTCTATATGGGGCTACCCTTGCGGACCACGTGGAGGCTTCAACTGGTGCAGAATGCGGCCGCGCGGGTTGTGATGGGAGTATCCCGATACTCCCATATTACACCCCTCCTGCGCGAGTTTCATTGGTTGCCAGTTGCCCTCTGGGTGAGATTCAAGGTGCTGGTAATCACCTATAAAGCCCTACATGGCTTGGGTCCGGGGTACTTGCGGTAACGTCTCTTGCCAGCATCGATTACCCATCGCCCTGTGCACTTCCACAGACAGGGCCTCCTTGGGGTGTTGTCGGCTAGACAGTGTCGCCTGGCGACCCCCAGGGGTAGGGCCTTCTCTGTGGGAGTGCCCACCCTGTGGAATCAGTTGCCCTTGGAGCTGCGGTTGGCCCCTGACCTCCGTTCCTTCCGGCGCGACCTGAAGACGTGGCTTTTACAGCAAGCCGGCCTACACTGAGGTGGGGGTGGGTTTTTATACGTTTTAGGTTCAGTGTTTTCTGTGGGTTTTAGATATTGTTTGGCTTTGGTTTAATAATTTTTTAAATATTTTTTAAATTTTGTATTGTGTGCTGTTATGATGTGAGCCGCTCTGAGTCCTTCGGGAGATAGGGTGGCATATACATCCAAACAAACAAACAAACAAACTAGGGAAAATCCCTTCTGAATGGTATTCCACTATATTGTGGTCTTCTTCTTTGGTCTGAGATATCTTTTACATGCCAATTGTCCATCCTGCAGCTCTCCCTCCTGTCTGCCAGGGTCACTCCTACATATAATGACAGACAGACAAAAAGATGTCTATGGAGATTCTCAATTATCCAGTCATAGTTGTCCCAAAGGTGCTTTTTTTCAAGAGGCATCTGGATTTTCTGGTTTTTCTTTAAAGATGTTTTGCTTCTCATCCAAGAAGTTTCATCATCCAGTCAGAGCTGAAGAAGCTTCTTGAATGAGAAAGGAAACATCTTCAAAGAAAAATCAGAAAGTCCAGTTGCCTCTTGAAAAAAAAGTACCTTTGGGACATACAAAAAGACTTCCATGGTTTATGTGATAATCTGTAATATATGAAACATTCTTACGTTGTTATATTTGTGATTAATAGATGGAAGTGGTTAGTTGTTCAGTTTCTTACACTTTGCTTATGAACTCTGTTGTTTCTCTTCTATTGTTTATTGGCTAATAATCTCACTAGAAGTAAAATCTTATTCATCCTGCAGAGTTTACACATGTTCTAATAGAGGTAGTATTGGTGAGTGTGATTTTAGTGGTAGCAATAGCAGCAGCCTTTGGATGACTTCTTTAGAACTTTTCCGTAGATAAAAGATTCTATAAAGCATTAATGGTAGATCACATGATTTCCATACATAAAGACCAGTGATGGGTTTCAAATTTTTTTACTACCGGTTCTGTGGGTGTGGCTTGGTGTCCGTGGTGTGGTGTGGCTTGGTGGGTATGGCTTGGTGGGCATGGCAGGGGAAAGATACGGTAAAATCCCATTCTCTCCCCATCCTACTAATCTGCTTTCTAGCTTCATTCTCCTGTGCAGGGCAACAAAAGAAGACCCAGCCGATCAGGAGGCAGAGAATAGATGGGGGCAGGGCCAGTCAGAAGTGGTATTCCGAACTACTCAAAATTTCTGCTACCGGTTCTCCGAACTACTCAAAATTTCCGCTACCAGTTCTCCAGAACTGGTCAGAACCTGCTGAATACCACCTCTGATAAAGACCCCCAGTTTAACCCCTGGCTCTTGGAAACCATGGAAAGCAGTCAGTTTTAAGGAAATGTGTGTACAAAATAGTTCATATTTATATGTTTAAATATAAATGAATGCATACATTTAAAAATATACATATTCAAGCACAATACATTCAAACTTTACATTTCATTCCATTCACGTTCTAGATGAGCTGCAAACTACTGCTTGTATTTCCCCTGAGCTGAACTGTCAGCAAGAATAATAAATTACCACAACACAATAGAGGATAAATTAACCCTATGAGCTGACTTTGCACAACATTAGGCTAAAATGTACCCGTGATTCACTATATTGTGCAAATATAGCTAAAGTTTTCCTCTGAGTTTTTTGCATGCAATGGAAGTAATTAGCTAGAACAAGGGAAAAGTTTCTGTTCGTTCTAAATGGTTGATAGTAGATTGACCAACAGTTTCAGCTTGGCCAGGATAAAATTTTGCCTCATTAATATATTTGTCAAATATTTTATTTTCTCCAATTTTCAAGGTGTACTCTAAAATCAAACCCTGCTAAATGTTCGAATGTGCAATTGTATGCCTAGCTCTGCAGGTATCAATCATTTAAAGGGAGGTATACTGGTAGAATGGAAAAAGGGAAACAGCAAGGAATCTTTATTCTTGTGCAAAGATAGAACTTCAAATGGCTCAGTGTTATTTTTGAAAATCTATTTTGTAAATCTACAATAGGACCAGCAAGAAGTGATAAAAAAACACCATACAGTTAGAATGCATATATTGTTAATCTGATGAACCATTCTTTAAGGAAAGAAAATGCATGAATCTAATTAGTTTACTAAGCTGTTTTTTTTTACTTGGATCATAGCAGTATGAGATCTCTTTTAAAGAACCATCTTCTTTTCTCTCCTGGGTCAGGAAGAGACTAAACAAATCATATAGCTGCTGCTTCTTTTTTATTACCTATAGGGAAGCTTCAGGGCTCACTGGTCATCTCAGGAGGAGTGTTGGCAGAATGAAAGTAGGAAAAATAGCCTGCATTTTTGGCCATTAGCTATAAGAATTTCCAATATAATTAATGGTTTGGGTGGTGGTTTCCATGAGCAAAACATGAATCCATTGGCTTGATAATTGCTTGAAGTCAATGAGATTCATTATCTAAATTATGCTTTTATTTAATGCAACATAATTAATATAATTTCTATTTTAATAGAAATAAGATAGCTTGCTTAAATACAGAAATATTTATTTGAATATTTATTTAAAATATATTCAGTACCTTTCTGTTTGAAATCAGCATTTTATTTCCAGGATCTGACTCCAGATCAGAATCTTGCTCATTCAGAACACTATTTTATATCCAAAGTTTCCTCCGGAGACGAAATTATTTTCTTTCCCCACAATTTTATTTTCAAAAATTGCTTATTTTCAATTTCAAGTATTTTATTTCTTAGACTTTCTTTGTATAGATTTATGCCCAGGTAGAAATCCAAGCAAAGGAAGATGAAGTCACATTCAGTATCTCATATTCTGAGAGCATGAATGCTCTCCAAACCCATGACCACAAAGTTCTGAAAAAATATAAAAAAATATTTGTAGAAGTTATTTCCAGAATTTATCATCTTTGAAGATTCTCAAGGTTCATTTGGAACTTTCTAAATATTTCTTAAGTAAAACATACCAAAACTGAAAATATTGCAAGATCATTAAACAATATCTCTGATACAGAATTTGGTAAGAGATCTATGTGCTTTTGTCTCAGACAATGACTTTATAGTGATTGGAAAGCAAAATGGAACTCCCAAAACTTCTGTAGTTGGGATTTCAAGCTCACAGGTCACATGTAGCCCTCCAGATCATTCTGTCATGTTTCAAGCATAGCTCAAGCTGAAGCCTGTGAGTATATCACTAGTATAACTTGCAAAAGTCACCCAAGGAGCACATCTTTACTTGAGCGAAGACAGTGTAGTATTCTACCCTCCATGGTGTCAGAATCATGCTCCCCTCTCAGGCAGGCTTGCTCAGAGATATCATACTGCTTCTTCTTTGCTCCTACCATTTTCTCACACCCTGACTAAATTGTGGGGGCATAAGAAGCACTGAATGCTGGCACCTTGCATTACTTATCCCGCTAACCCCTGTCTTGCTGGGACAGCTGGAAAGAAGCTGCTTAGAGGGAGTTCAAAGGTAACAAGGAGCAAGTAAGTAGGGATTCCTACTTCCCCCTCCATGACTTCTAGCCAACAGTTCTTCCTTTCTGGAGCTTCTCTTTGTCTGCCCCACCTGGGGAACAATAGGATGGGGGAAGTAACGCTGTTGCTCAGGGCCTCCTTGCATTCAACAGCCATGATCAAGGTAGGCGTGAATGGCAGAAAAATAGATCAGAAGCAGGAAGCAGCCCAGGTTTGACATCTCATAGCATACCTGGAGAACCAGGCTGGATGCAGAGTATGTCTCTCAGCACCATAGAGAAACAGAACAATGTCTTTGCCAACGTGGTAAGAACGAGAACATGTTTCAGTGGAGCCTTTGCTAGTCAGCCTCTATCTCTTCAGCCAAGGTGAAGAGAAGCTGCTGCATTTTATATAACTCCTCCTCCAGGGCTGTCCCTCACCTGCCTCCCAGGAGTTGCACCTTGATCCATGCCTTATTGCTTTATAAGATTGTAAGTTACCCCTTACAAGAAGAAGAGCTTGTCCCAGTTTCTGCCCCCTCTGATAATTTTCCTTCTGCAACAGCCCAGCGAAGTATGTGACTCTCAAATTTTAAACCTGATGCAAATCCCCAAATCACCATGTTTCCCTATTAATTATAACTTGAAAACTCAGAAAAGCTTTTTGTTCTGTATATAACATGTATATATTCTGTATATATGTGACAGAAAATATTTCTTTAATCAATTTTAGCTAACTTCCATTAACATTATTATGAAATTCAGCTATATTAGCAATAATTGTAGCTTTTCATAGCGGCATGTGCCAAATGGAAGACAAAATATGATTTTAATTGTCATTAGAGAGTTGCAAATATAATTTTTGTCTCAAAGATTTGGAAAAAATATTCTGGTATAATTGTCTCCTTTGAGGGGATAAATCCTGTCAAATTTCAGGTAAGTGGCCAAGTGAAATGACAAAATAATAACAAAAGCACACTGCTTGGATCTATATGTATACTGCACTTATACTTTACAACAGGGGTGTCAAACTCGATTTCATTGAGGGCCGCATCAAAGTTGTGTTTGACCTCGGGGTGTGTGAAGGCATGGCCAGGGTGTGTGGCCAGCATAACATCTCTCGTGTCAGGGGCACCTGTGGTGACCCGAGCGCCCCGCCAGTGAAAACGGGCTCCTGGGCCCTATTTTTGGCTGTGATGGTTTCCTGCAGCCCTCTGCCAGTGAAAACAGAGCTTCCCCCTCCCCAACCTCTGTTTTCACTGGCAGAGGGCTATAGGAGGCCGTCACAGTCAAAAGCAAAGCCTGGAACGGCTACATGCAGCCCTCCCAAGTTCCATTTTTGCTGGCTGAGGCACCGTGGGCCTGTCCTTTGCTGTTTCCAGGGCAGCCCCATGGGCCAGATCTAAGCACCCCGCAGGCCAGATTGAGTTTGACACCCCTGCTTTACAACATCATTGGTTCTTAGGAAGAACTCAATCCCAATGAAGGCTAATACCAGCTAAAGAATTGGCAGCTATGATTTTGCATTACTGCATTTCACAATGAAGATTTTTTTTAAATAAGTTGTACTTAATACTACACTGTGGTACTGTTTATTGTTAATCCACTAAAGACTTTGTATCCATGTATACATATGTTCTGCCTTTTGGCTAATGAGCTAAACTCTATGTGTCCCTTGTAACAATTTGAGTTTGAGAACCCATTCTATTGAAAAAATAGTATAAAAATTGATGCTGTTGGCATTGTATGTCATTTAGTATATCTCAGCTGTTTACATTTTCTTTTACATAATTTTCTATTGAATCCCTAGTGTCAAAAGGAAAGCACTTCTCAGATAACTTACTTAATTTTGTAATGAAGCTGGTAAAAAAGGTCTCAAACTTGTTGTGCTTCAATGATTAAGCATGTCTTGCATGCTTGAAAGGTTCCTAAATATTTGCGGTAACCTTAAATGTTATTTCCCATCTCGCTGCATTAAGATATTGAATCTTTTTCACAAAAGTACAACAAAGCAGTCAGAGCAGATATATCTGGAACTAGAGAAGATTAGCTAGAAAACAATATGTTAATGGATCAGTTAATTAACTGTATATCCTGTTTCTGCATTCAATTATATCTGAAGATGTTAATTTTAATTAGTTGGTTCGGTGCAAGGAGTCTTTGATCCACAGACCAAATCCTGCCACAATGAAACTGTATGAGGTTCTGTTAGAATGCTTTATTAAACTCCTGATTATACCTGAGAACAAAGATAATTCATGATTTGTTAATACCACCAAGGAACATTTTTAGAAGTCAGAGCAAAATTTGTTCATAGGTTTTGGTATATTGCAACTGAAGTTCAAATTTGAGGCAGAAGAGTATCCTGTAGTATCAGAATATCCTGCTGCATATAAGGCAAATGTTCCCAATCAGTGATCTAATACTAAAGGCAGCTATTGTTTTTGATCTTTTAGAGGCAAAAATTGAGCTACTCAATTCTTTTCATTCCTGTTTCATGTAGCAATGAAATTTCATTTTTAAAAAATCACAAAAAACTTCTTTTAGCTTACAGAAGTAAGGATTGATTAATTTTGACATCAACTGCAAGTTCCAGCAACTAAACAATCATAGTCTGCAATAGTTTGCAAAATATGAATTACTCATTCCATAGGTTAAGGTTTTCTGTGAAGGTATTTTTTTTTAGCATGATTAGAATAATGCAGCTGAAGTTCGAAACATTTTATGGAAAACAGTAAAAACACATTTTATAGCCAGAGGTTATACCCAACAGATAAGTAGTAGAAATAATATATGTGTGGTAATATCATCCAGAGCCATTTTTTTCAATTTTCTCAAGACATAGAACGATACTGAATGATAATCACTCATTGATTTACAAAGCAAAATCTGCTACTAATAGAAATTTGCAGGCAGAGAAAGAAGCTTATGAACTGTTGAGTGGGCTGGTCACTGATAAGTTTTACATCAGAACCGGTTAAGATTTCACTTAAAATTGGTAATATATCTTTGTTTGGGTTAGGAGGAGCCTGTTCATACAGTACCAAACATCCTTTCATCCCAATTACTAATTTCATTTCAAAAAATTTCTTTAGGTATGTTGGGAGAAAGAGCAGCAAAACAAAAAACTTGTAAAGATGTTCAGATAATTTGGGGTCGAGAGGAAGAAGGTAAGCAAGGATCATAGGATGTGTATGTGTTTTATTTTGTATACTTTTAACGATTCTACAAGTTTCATTATGAAGTTAAAAAAACACCACCCATGCTTTTTGCTATCTTTTTGAAGTTAGGAAAGGGGACAGGCTGGGTCATTCACTCATTTTACACTAGGATCTGCAGAAACTTGAAATTGCCAAGATAATTTTTAATTTTTTTGGAAAGTCTGCAAAACAGAAGCCAACCTCTCTTCCCTTGAGTTCTTTGTGTCTGTTGGAGGATTTCAAAGAAGCACAGATAATGGCTACTTATCAAGGCCAACCAAAATTCTTGGAGCTTGACTCTGAGAGCAGTCAGAGAATGTGCATACTGCCTGTCTACCCACAGATGCAATAACTATGCATCACAGGAAAGTTTGAGCAATAACAGGTTTGGCAAGTTTACTTTCCTAGAAGAAGCAGTTAACTACAAGAGTAGGGTAATTCCTTAAGTGTCCAGATTTTTCTATTGTTCATCAACCATCTTCTAATGTGGTTTTCAACATTACCTTTTAAATACCCCTAAATCAAGGTATTTAAAAAAAAATTAACAAACAAAATAAAAAATCTTGACAAAAAACACTTCTATTTTTATTAAATTACACATAATGAAAAGAACAAAAAAATAAAAATGATCAAGTGGTTTCCCATAGGTTTTCCTTGTAAGTATTGCAACAATGGCTTTAATTGTATAGTATTGTGTAATCTAACAAATTCAGTTTTAAATACCTACTGCTGTCCATAAATATCTGAATTTGTGTTGAATCGGTATTTGGAATACAGGATCTGATAGTCCTCGACTTACCCTAATTGAGCCCAAAATTTCTTTTGCTAACTGAGAGATTTGTTAAGTGAGTTTTGCCCCATTTTATGACCTTCCTTGCCATATTTGTTAAATGAATCATTGCAGTTGTCAAGTTAGTAACACAGTTGTTAAGTGAATCTGGCTTCCCCATTGACTTTGCTTGTCAGAAGGTTGCAAAGGTGATCACATGGCCGTAGGATACTGCAACTGTCACAAATATGAGTCATTTGCCAAGTGTCCTCATTTTCATCTCGTGACCATGATCGTGTTAGGTTTCTGTAAACCAACTAGTTGGATTGGCAATATATAAACCAACAATGTGTGTTTGTGTCTTTAAGACAGAATCACTGTATTGATTCCGATTGGTTGATTGTATTGCAAATTACCATAAGAGGGAGCTAGAGATCATAGCTTGTTCCTTCTGATATGCTCTCTGACATTCTGTGTTTCTCTGACATTCTGTTGCTGTCTAAGGTTCTCTGTTGTATGTACGCTGTGTTTATATTTTGATATCTTTGTTTACTGAAAACAACTTGCAACCGGTAAGAAGACTTTGTAACTGGATATTATTTGGACTGTTAAACGTGTATGACCTGGACTGTTTATTGGACTGTGCTATTTCTTAAAGTAAACTTTAACTCAATTCAGTGTATCTGTGTGTGACTGACTATTTATTCACAACTACTCTTAATAAACGTTTCCATGTGCATATCCTTGTTACTCAAGGGTTCTGTACATATCATAACAGTAAGTATGAATATCAGTCATAAGTCACTTTTTTCAGAGTCTTTCTAACTTTGAACAGTCACTAAATGAACTGTTGTAAGTTGAGGATTACCTGTATAACAATAAATGTATTACATAGTTTGGTCCAATTTATTACAGTCATGGAATGTATCTATTTAAAGTCTACTATGGTTCACAACATGAAATCATAATGTCAACATGAAAATGTGCACAGTTTATTGAAGCAACTCATCTAGTTTCAACATAGCTTATGTGTTCCCTGTACATAAGTACATACAACAGCTTTTCTATTAGTTAGCTAACAGAAATTAAGATTTTGTTGATTTGATTACCACACTCCCCAAATTGCTGATCTGTGTATCTTCTTAATCTGTAAGTACATCACTATAAATAATGGGTGAATCTTCCTCTGTATTTTTCTGAATAGTGACATTGCTGGCATCTGCAGTAATGTTTATAGAGCATTATTTCAAGTCAGCTAAAAGCCTATTAATGGAAAGCATTTCCAGAGAATGAGGCAGCAACCTTCATTGTTTTGGTATGTGTCCGGAAAAGAACAACCGCTCTTGCTGTTTTTAAAATTTGAAGTTGTTAACTAACTGCACCTGAATGGACCTCTTGACTTTTCAGGTGTATGGTGACTATGCAGGAGGTCTAGACACAGGCGTGCAAAATACAAATTATCGGTAGCATTGTGGAATCAAAGATGAATAGCCTTTTGCAACAATAACCTGAAGAGCATTCACTCTAAGTGACAACCTGCATTTTTCATTTACCCCCAGAAGAGCTTTGGTTTGTCTCCAGCCATCCACCAAGTACCATAGTAAATAGTTTGCAGCAGAAGTCAATAATTCAAGCTGATTGGCAGGGTAACCTTAGCCAAGTATATTGTTTACGGCTTTTGGAGCTAGGCAGGAAATCCGGAAGGGGCAAGTAATGGGGTTGGTTTTGTCTGTTTTCTTTTCCTTGTCTATATGCCATGGACCAAACATTATGGAAGAAACATGGTAACTCTTAAGTTAGTTGTGTATCGAGGAAGTAATCAGGGAAAATCTTCCTGTTGAAAAGATCACATTGCTCATTAAATTCAAAAAGCCTTCCTTAGACCTCCCCATCTTTATTTTACTGGAGAGGTTCTCGTAAGTGTATCCTAATCCCTTAAGAAATGAAGTCTCTGGGTTGCAAGTCTTAGGCCAGGAGGGCACAGATAGTTCATATTGATATTGATTTTTGCATTTGGTTCTTTTGTCCTTTTCCTCCACTGGCCTCCCTAATTGGCTGCTAGGGTCCCTTTGGAGATTGCTAATAGTGTGAAAGTGCATCTTCCCAAGATCTCACATTCAGCAGAAACTGAAAAGACAAAAGAAAAGAGAGAGAGAGAGAGAGGAATGACCAGGAAACAAAAGATCACTTTCTGAAATACACTCATGTTATTAGCTACTCAGTTTCCCTTTCCAGATGTTGAAATAATTCCTGGATTTTCTTACATTTCCACAGGGCATCAATGTTTGCAAGCTTGATTGTTAAATTCCTTATTTTAATTGCAGAGTGATTAAAAAAAATGCTCATTATGCTGTGTCACGTATTGAAAATTTGGAGTTGCAGTGTTTGTTAACAAAGATCATGAATTTTCCGTGCAAATTTGTATTTGATATACATCAGATCAAATATCAGCTTTATACTGGTAAAGTATGTTTTAGGATTTTCTTCAGTTGCATTGGTGCTGTGAAAAGTAAGCACGCTGATTTCTCGTCTTCCGCCATAACTTGCCAGCCTATGGTAAAGAGAGTTTAAAAAGCAAGAAAAAAAGGGTCAGTTTAAGCAGTTGCTGCTTCCTAAATTCTGTGTTTTATCCTTTTCCTTAAAATATATATCTTACTGTTCCATTCTGGACCTATTGAAGGTAACTTTCAAAGTCTCATTAAAATATAGTGATATGTATTAAATAAAAACGAAAATTATTTAAAGTAAGGAACAAATCCTGATTTTAGATGGTTTGTACATATAATACTGTGCATGTAATGTTAGAATTACCCTAGAAGGTAATTCTAACATTATATGTACAGTAGTTTACACTAACTTTTGAAGTGATTGACAGGACTTGTGGAGGGAGGAGCAGTGAGAAACAAAACACTTCAAAGAGAAGGGTTTTGAAGATATATCTTGTGAAGACAAACCAGTCAAGGAAGCATTTTGGAAGTTTAATAATTCCTAATTTAACAGCAACATCGGTGAATATGCAAAATATTTATGAGTTTCCTAAGTTCTAAAGTTATTTCAGAAAGCTGAGAATACTTTACTTGAAAGTAAAGATGGAAAACAGGGAGATAAAGATTTTGTCTTTCAGGTACACTGTACTTCAGAGACTCCCTAAAACATTTTAAGCAATACATGACAGCTAAGACCAATTTAGTCTAGTGGGTAAGGCACAAGGCCAGAAAGTGGGAGACTGTGAGTTCTAGTGCCATCTTAGCCATAAAAGCCAGCTGGGTGACCTTGGACCAGTCACACACTCTTAGCTCAACTCACACCAAAGGTGTTTGTTGTTATGGAGAAAATAGGAGAGTGTGTTGGATATGTCCGCCATCTTGACTTATTTGTAAAAACAATACTGATGGGATATAAATAAATAAAGGGCAAGGATGATTGCTTCATGACTATGAAAAAAGTGAGCACTTCTGGAATCAGAAACGAAAATTTGATTGTACAGGAGGTAAAAGCCAATGTGAAATTATCCTGACATAAGATATCTGGAACACAACTGAAGAATATCCAGGGTGTAGTAACTAATGACTAGGCTGTAGTAGCTAAGGAAGGAGATGATGCTTCTGTGAATCACAGTTAAAGCTGTGAGAAAAAAAAAATCTTTGCAGTGGGAAAGATATAGGGAAAAAATAGGGAGATGCAAGGAAAGAAATGTATGAAACATTGTTTGAGGCAGCGTTATTTGGTTATTATTTCCTAAGCATGAGATGGTAACTATAAGAGTTTGTTAATTATGTATTTCAAAAAGGAACACATTCAAGAAGTGGAAAACTTTAGCAGCAATGGGAAAGCCTAAATGTTACACAGACTCTGTATTTTGTCCAAGACTTTGTGCTTCCCTTCTGTCAGCAACTCATCTCATTTTCCTGATATTCAGGCTTCAACAGCTGCCCCTTCTTTGTTGCAAACTCTGAGACTGATACAACTCATGTCTAGATTATCCCTCCCCCTCCCAAGAAAAAAGAAAAAAGAAAACCTGCTCTATTATACTGCTTTCGTGAAGCTGTTTTCTAGTGCAAGTCTTTTGGGGGGGAAGAGAGTTTTTTTTAAGTCCAATGAAAAAAATGCCTGACCAGATTGAAGAGTAGTAGTTATTGTTTTACAGTAAACACGGTGTTCAAGGGATCACATCTAACTTTAACTTCTCAAAAACCTAGCATGCCTACTTCGATGCCAGGTTCTTTGTAAAAGAAGTTTCATGCTTTCCCCAGTGCTTCCTAGAATGACTATACTATAGTTTGGATAATATCTGTCAGCTGTCGCAATTGTTTTTAGAAGAATTTTTTTATAAGAAGACAACTAATAGTAGGTACATTTGTTTCTTGCTAGCATTAATTATCATAATAAGTGACTTTGGAAGCAAAACTCCAACATTTGTTTGAGAACATTCTGCATTTGAAGTCTTCTACATCCTTTAACAAAGGAACAAATGTGCAACAATTCTAATCAGACAGATCACATTCTAACAGCCTGTCTGATTTCTGCTGGCAAAAGTCCTAGCAAAAGTATCTTAGAGCAGCAGTCCCCAACCTTTTTGGCTTTACGGACTGGCGGTGTCGGCAGGGTGGAGGGGAGGGTTTCACATGCACAACTTAATTCTGCACATATGCAAATGAAGTTTTGGACGGTTGCCTGCTGCTTGTGCGGACCAATTCCCAATGGGCTGCTGACCAGTCCCAGTCTGCGGACTCGGAGTTGGGGACCCCTGTCTTAAAGGATTCAGCACACAGCTCTAGCTTGAAAGTTATTTGGTCTGGAATGATTGATTGATTGCATCCCATCAAATCACTTTTGACTCCTAGGGACCTGATATAAATTTTCTCCATGATGTTCTATATATATCTAAGAAGTTCTTTCAGGTCTTTCAGTGGTGGATCCATTGACATTGTAACAGAGTCCATCCACTTTACTGCTAGCCATCCTCTGCTTGTCTTCTTCTACTTTTTCCAGCACCAGAGGCTTTTTCAGAGATTTGGTTCTACACACAATGTGTCCAAAGTAGTATAATTTGAGCCTGGTCATTTGTGTCTCAGAGAGGACTCTGGATTTGTTCAATGATTCATTGGTTTGTTTTCCTGGCTTTTTCAAAATGTTTTCTAACAACAAAGTTCAAAGCTATCAATACTCTTCCTGTCCTGCTTCTTCCAAGCCCAACTTTCACTTCCATAGAGTGTCACAGGGATATAAGGGCTTGCATGTTTCTGATCTTTGTAGGTATAGACATATCTTGGCATTTGAATCTTTTCCAAGGCATTCATGAATGCTCTCACCAAGTGCTGGTCTGTGGCATATCTCTTGATTGCTTGTTCCTTTACTGCTGATAGTTGATCCTAAAAGGCAGAAGATACCTACCACTTTAATATTGGTTGTTGTATCCGTTGTTGGGATTAGTTAATCACAAACTAAACTTATGCTGGGATTGTGACAAGTCTGCAAAAAAAGCAAATACAATTGTAGGCTGCATCAATAGACTTACAATTACCACACAACAATAGAGTTGGAGTTAGAGTTGGACTCAAAACTTACAATTACCACACAATAAAAGAGTTGGACGCAGAACAGAGTTTTTCTCCTCTTTATGATGCTGATATACTTTTTTTTGTTTTGGCCACCAGAGGGCATTTTCACTATATCATTAAAAATGTAAAAATTCTATTAACTTTGAAAACAAATTCTTAGAAGAACAGTACAGTGTGTAGAATTCATTGATGCTTACTTATAAGTAAATCTGCTAAGATGCCACCAGATAGTCTGATTTCTAAAAGACTGATTAATTTGTCTAGTGATGGAAATGCCTACCTCGTCATTTTTCATCTTACAAAATAGAAAAGGGCCCGGATTGTCTTTGTTTAAAGTAAGGATAATCGGGAAAGCCAAATGAAGAAAAAAATATGCCTTTAAATTATAATGCCAGAGAAAATGGTTGAGAATACCTTAGACCACAAGAAGAGATAAATCATTCAGCGCCAGAAGTAAAACCAGACTACTCACTAGAAACATTAATAATGACGTTAGACACAAGGTGAAAGCAAGTATCATTAGAGAACACACTGATGCTTGGAAAGATCAGACGCCATTAAAAGAGATCAACAGAAGACAAGGTAGCTAAACGTTATCACTGATGATACAACCCATTTGTATTCCTGCAATACCTTTTACATGGGACTGCCCTTAAAGAGTATTCAGAGGCTACAACTCTGCACTGCAGCGTGCAGCAATGTGGGTAGTTATGGGTGGCATAGGTGGCACTTTTGCTCCATGAGCTGCATTGGCTATGCAGTTCAAGGCACTGGTGCTTGCTTTTAAAACTCTTCATGGTTATGGATTATTCAGGGAATAATAATCCGCAATTGCATCTATCTGTCCTGTTAGATCTGGCAAGTGAGGTATGCTCCAGGACCTCTCCACTAAGGAGTACCATCTAGCAACGCCCTGGAGCACAGCCTTTTGTGCCATGGCGCCTCTCCTTTGGAATGTCAGTCTCCCTCTCTGATTAGATTTCCCCCCAACCCTGATGGCCTTTTGCAAGGCACTAAAAACTTGCTTTGTCATCAAGCCTGGGGTCCTGATAGTGCGGTTAAGCTTACTTTTTTGGTTATATTGACTGGGAAGTATTTGATTATGTTGTGTTACATTATTTATGCATTTAATTATTGGTTGTATTTCTGTTCTGTTTTGTTTCTGGTAGCTGCCTGGAGTCATGTACATTATGTGAGATGAGTGGCCATATAAATTAATTTAAAAAAGCAGAATCTCTTTAAGAACTCTAGAGAAAGAGTCTTGGGAACACAGAGAGAGGGGGGGGGAGGGAGGGAGAGAGAGAGAGAGAGATGCTGCATGTAGTTGTACCAGCAGCCCAAATGGGGAGAAGGTAAAGATTTCTACTCCCGTGCTTCCTGAAAAATAGCATAGATGTCCCACCTAATTGCTTCAGGCAAAAATTGCATGTGCACTGAATGTGGTGCAGCTGTAGTCTGAAGTAGTGTGGCTTTGAGAAGCAGCACCTGCAAAAATGAACAGAGAGTTGAACCTCTACCACATGTGAAGGACAGTGATTGATGGTTGTTTTTTCCACCAGCAGTTGCCACTGGGTGGGAACGGAAATGCAATCAGGGCAACTGCCCAAGGACCGGCTCTTAAGTCATTTAGTATTAAAACTGTAATGTCTATATTAGTCACCAACCTCATTGATGAGGCAGAATAATACTTGGTCTCTGGGGCAGCACAAATTATTGCCAGCATAGTTTTCTGCTGACTGAAGGATTGTGGGAATGTATGTTGACATGGCCACAAGGAACAGTTCACAGTCCAAATATAAGATCAATATAAGGAATAGATTTGGTGTGTTTAACTTGCATAAAAGGGAACCTGCATTACAATGGAAAGAGATGAGACATTGTGAAAACCAAACCATTTTTATCTCCCAATTAAAAAGATTCAACTGGATTTCAGAACAAGCTGTTATGATAGCCTGGGAAAGATGAAAAGTGAACACGGATTTTAGCATCAGAGAAGATAGATCAAGAAGAAATCCCAGAAATGTCAATTGAAAATTAAATACTTAAAAACAATCCAAGAAATTACAGGAACATTTGCATGTTAAATGTGGTCTAGTATGTGCAAATAATTTCTGAGGTGCAAGAGATGTACAACAATCAAACTGGAATGTCAGTAGAGATTCTCAATCATCTAGGTCATGGTTGTCAAAAGGCAACAGGACTTTGTTTTTCCTTGAAGACATTTTGCTTCTCATCCACAAGAAGCTGAGAACTTAAGCTTCTTAGACAAGAAGCAAAATGCTTTCAAGGGAAAACAAAATCCTGTTGCCTTTTGAAAATGCACTTTTGGGACAGTCAAATGTGAAATCTCCAGCTGGAAATAAAATTGGACTGTTTAAAGCTATAGGAGAGAAGAAAGTTAGTGTCCTACCAGGGACAATACTATGTGTCCTAGATGTGGGAAAATATCAGTATATATTGCTATAGTAAAGAAGGGGATGAAAGCAATGGGCCAATTACCAAATTGTAAGTGTTATTTAAGGTATAGGAAAAAAGAATAGAGCTATATATGTGGCAAGAAAAACCAAATAAACAGATGGGGTTTAGAAAAGGTGAATGGGCACACGAACAGAATGAATACCAAGAGAATTCAAGAAAGAAGCTTACAATTGTTTTACTGATTTCAGTAAGGGATTTTATCATGCTGGAATATGGATGGTATTAAAAATGGATTTGCCAGAACACCTAATTTCTCCTCTGAGAAAATATTTACAGTGAATAAAAAAATACTGCGGTAACTGTGGAAAATCTGTGGTTCAGAACAGAAGGGAGTGAGAGAAGATGTATGTTATCCCATATCTCTAATACATGCAGCAAATATATATTAAGTACAACAATGCTGGAGAGTTAACAGCTGGAATCATAATTGGAGATTAAAACATGATTTATATATTCAGTGAAAAAACTTGGTTAATGTGAAATATTAAGGGGACAAAGGTAACGTTAGGCAACATGCTTAGCAAACTCACAGTTGAAGAAGCGATAGTTTTATTTTCTTGAGCTCAACAGCAGATAAAGATGGACAGTTTGCTGGAAAAGGAAGAGTGTTAATCCTAGAGAGGAACACATTGAAAACTTAGACAAGACAATGAAATGTAAAGATAATTCTGTGACAAGGAAGAATGGAATAGTTAAAACAATGTTTTTCCCAGTTGTATCTAAAAAAATACACACTGAGAAAGAACAAGCAAACTAAAATAAATGGGTTCACATTTGGATTCGGACATGATTACCAAAAGTACCATGGACTGAAAGAAAAATCAATTAGTCCTGTAAAAACAAAAGATGTCTGTTCCCTTGAAATGAGGATCAGCAAGCAATGTGTTACGAGTGGATGATGCACAATAAAAAGCAACAGTGCTTGACAGAGTTCATGAAAATGCAAGAAAGAGAAGACATAACGTGTGAGATTTAAGGTTTTGGTAACAACTTATAAAGCCCTGTATGGCTTGGGTCCGGGGTACTTGCAAGAACGTCTCCTTCCGTTGACAAACACCAATTGCCCTGTGTGCTCCCACAGACGGGGCCTCCTGGGGATACCGTCAGCTAAACAGTGTAGGCTGGCGGCCCCTAGGGGTAGGGCCTTCTCTGTGGGGGCGCCCACCCTCTTGAATCAACTACCCCTTGAGTTGCGCTTGGCCCCTGATCTCCGCTCCTTCCGCCGTGACCTCAAAACATGGCTATTTTTGCAATCCGGCCTGGACTGACAGGGGATCGGGGTTTTTAATTCGATTGTTTATTTGGCATCATTTAATATCTTTTTAATTTCTTTTAACTTTTGTATTTTCTGTCTTTTATGTATGCTGCCCTGAGTCCTTGGGAGAGAGGGCGGCTTATAAGTCCAAGTAAACTAAACAAACTAAACTAAACATAATATAAGGGGAATGCCCTGGATCGAGAAGATAACTGGAACTTCGTTGAAAGAATTAAGGAATATCAAGGTCAAGATGGAAGACTCTTGTCTAGTAGTAGTAACAATTTTAATTGTTAAATTACTACTAATAGTAATTTTAAACAGTTAATAACATTACCTATCTTGCGAAGTAATACTAAGCAAATGTAGCAGACCATTTGTAAGATAAGTAAGCAGTAATAAAATTAAAGTGATTTTACTTATTAGGGTACCTCAAGTAATGACGAGGTATAATAAGATTTTATTCTTATTTGGCAGGATCAATTTTTAAGTAGCTAGGAGGCCACTTTATGTGATATCCTATAAAATGATTATCTACATTCCTTAAGTAAAAATAAATAAAATTGTTCCCAGTAAGCCCGAATGTTTGAGATGAAATTGATCAAGTGACAATTGGGGGAACTTTTTCCTATGAAGGAATGAATGGGTTAAAATACTATTGCTGACATATCATAAAGTTATGGGCAATCTTTGGTGGGGTTTTTAATTTTCAGAGCTCTTTGCCCCCCTTAGTCCATGAGATAATGAAGTACAGTTCTTTTAAGAATAATGTAGTGACTGATAAGATTGGGTGATTTCATATCCTGGTATATATATAATGTCTATATATAATGAGCATAATATAACAGGTAACTATTGTGTAATCAAATTATGGCAGGAGCACAAACCCAATGGGCAAGAATGGGAAACATACAGGTACGTTTGTTCTTTATTAATAAATCATGTTTTTTTAAGCCAAGATGGTTACATGAGACTTAGTCCATAACATTAAATGGGTAACTGTAAAGAAAGAAAATGCACTCATTCCTCCAAGTCTCCAAGTTAATAAACTCAAACAGGGTCAGGTCTTTGGCAGTTTCCTTTCCTCCTCAAGCACAATGCTCACAGGGTTCTCTTTAACAAGATTAAGATTAAAGGAGTGATGCTAGAAGAATTCCAGCTTGTCAGTTGTTTTCAATTTAGAGCCAATACATCTAAATGTACCTTAGAGAAGAGACTTTGAATGTCTTTCTCACAGCCTTTCAGTGCACCATAAAATAGGCAGCAGTTTTCATTGATAATGAGGAAATCCACCAATAGTTGTTTTCATTATAGTCACTTAAAATTTATCAGTCTGTGAACCAGCCAGTTTTGGAAGCCATAGTGTATAATGTTAGTTTCCCCATCCTGGCATTCTCCAGCTGTATTGGAACATAACCATCCTCAACAGCATGTCACCCTGACAAAATGTGTAAATTGATAGTTAATCAGTATACATTAGATAATATTGGTCATGCTTTGAAAATGATCAAAACAAATGTTTCAGCTTGCACAAGACCAAGAAACACAATCCTTCTCTACCACTCATTACATTAGACTATTACACAAGCCTAAAAAAAGTGATTCTACTTTGCTTTATTATTAAAGAACAATCTCCTTAAATTCAGAGACTCATTTGCAACTTTAGAAACACCCTGAGGTTCCCACTGTATACCTACCTCCATGTGCACATAAGGCCCATTATGGATTTTGCATTGGTTATGGTTGTTCAGTCAACACTGAATCCATTGTATAAAATAAAGGGTAATAGAGGTAGTAACGGTAAAGGTGAAATTTAAATGTTAAATAATAATTGGTTAGAAGAGATAGAGGTGTCATCCTCCAGGGTAGTAATTACAGGGTAAAATATGTTTTATAAGATAGTATAAAATTGCAAACAAGACAGATAAAAGCGTAATTATATTGATTGGAAAGATATTGAAAATTGGAAAAAGAAATGTAATTAATGAAATGATGGAATGATGAAATAATTGAAATAAGATTATAGAAGCTATAGAAAGGGGGGGAGTTATGGAAAATAGTGAAAATTGTTATGACAAATGGAATAGAATATATAAAATGAGTGAATAATTGAAATTACATCTGTATGGAGAAGGGAGGGTCCGGTAGCATACTGTTCTCAAAAAAAGAATTTTTATGGTTTTTGTTTTCTTTATATTTGTTTGTATGTATTTGTTTGCCGGGAATGGTTCTGGGATGATAATATGAATTGCTGTAAGATAAATTAATTTAAAAATATGGAATATTTTGCATATGAGAGTATATAAAAATAATTAATAGATGAGGATGGAGAAGATGTATAAAAAGAGCTTTAATCTACCGGTATACTGTATGTTTTGTCTGTGTATGTTTGTTTAAAAATAATAAAAATATTTGGGGAAAAAATAACAACACTGAATCCATTGGAGAACTGGTTATGATTCTGCGCAGTTTGGGGAACTGGCAAATCATGCCCCAGGCTGGCCCCGCTGATCAGTCCTCAATGCAGCTGTGTTCCAATGATCATGCTGACTGCTGCAGGAGGTGTAGGTGCTGCACCCCCCCCCGAGCTCCAGTTTTTGCCTTCCTGGGCCGCAGGGAAGCCTTCTGGGAGCAAAAACAACCCCCAGGAGGCTTTCCTGAGGCCCAGGAGGCAAAAAAAATGGGGGGGGGGTGCTGCAAAAGAAAAAGAAAGAAAAAAGAGACAACTCCCACCCAGTCACGTGGCCACAGCCACCTAGCCACGCCCACAGAACCAGTTGTTAAAAAATTTGAATCCCACCCCTGTATCCATCCCACATTATTCCAATTTGTCAAAAAGAAAGCTATGGTCCACTTTATCAATAGTCTTAGTCTGAGTACACAACAACTAGAGCAAGGGTCTCCAAACTTGGCAAGTTTAAGACTTGTGGACTTCAACTCCCAGAATTCCTGAGATAACATGACTGGAGGAGGAATTCTGGGAGTTGAAGTCCACAAGTGTTAAAACTGTCAAGTTTGAAGACCCCTGAACTAGAGCATTGTCCTCTAATTGAGGCACATTTTCCAAGAAAGCAGTAAGATTTGTCTTACTGTACAGCCTGTTTTTAACAAATTCATGCTGGTTTCTGGTAATCACTATTCACTTCTAAGTACCTTCTTAATTTTCTTTGCTAGGATTTTTCCAGTATTCATGTCAAGCTTAATGGTTTTTAGTTTCTTAAGTTTCATTTTTTTCTCCTTTTAAAATATTGAAATAATATTGGCTGTTCCCTAATTTTCTTGCCCTTGTGTACCAGGATTTCTCAAAGATTTCAGTCATTGGCACTGAGATGACATTCACCAGTTCCTTTAACTCTGGAATGCAATCAATCTGGTCCAGGAGAATTTAATTCAGTCAGAATTTCTGGGTGTTGCCTCAACAATTCCTCACCTATTTTGTGAGACTTCTCAAAATTCCATACATGTCCTGCTTGCCGAGAAGAAAAACCTAAAAGTCTGCCTAAGGATGTCAACATAATTTTGGGCAAAGAGGTTTCTTAGAAAGACAAAATTGTACATGATGGAGATAATTCACAGAATCTAGCCCAAAAAACTGGAATGTAAAATAACAGTGGCAGGCAGGTGGAGGATCCAGCAACTTTAATACAAATAGTTTCTGTACTTGGATTGATTTTTAAAATCCCTATTTCCACCCTGTTTGTCCCCCAATATTTTTTGCTTTTTTGAAAGCTGGCCAAGTTGGCCCCAAAATAGCTGGCTAAGCTGTGTAAAGCTTTCATGTTCTAACATACTGAAATAATTAGGAAAGAAGGACAATTTCCTTTTTTAAATCTTTGGAATGGGAAAGAAGAAAAGGGCAACATGACAGATGAAGCAAATCTTCAGAGCCTCCGCAGGTTCTTGGAAAAACCTTGCTGTTGTCATCTATAGATTTACATGACAGTCCTAACCTTAGCAAAGCCAATAGTAATTTAGCCATCAGCATTGAAAGATTTGGTAACATGGTTCTTTAGGGGCAACATTAATCTTTCTTTGCTGACCTTAAAGGCCAGAATGGCCCCAGATGGCATAGTGAGAAGCAGATTTTGAGCTGCTGTGATTTAGGATAGCTCCACAGAAGTCAGTGGTGCTCAGGAGATTTACAACTCTAAGTAGGGGTCGCTCTTGGCATATAAAAAGGTCAGTATTTCTTTCCATAGGAAATTACACATTATTCATGGTGTGAATGTATTTAATTAAAAATGTACTTGTTAAAACAAGGAAAAGCTATCCTTTCAAATAATTTTAATGTATAAGCAAAGAACAAACTAGTTAACTTGTGGAATAACTGGGATATGTTTCATGGTGTGAAACATGAAGATTTTGTGGATTGTGGATGTAGTTACATCTACAGCAGGAATTATGAATTATTATTCTTCTAATTAAGCTCTCCTGACCATGAAGTGGACCATGAAGTCTTAGGATGGCTATTGCTACGTAAAGAGATCACTTTAGAGTTTAGAAATAAAAAGCCTTGAGAGAATAAGGTGAGATGGCAGTTCTGTTTCACAAGCTTGGTTCCTAGCTGAAAGAAAGGTAAACCCTTTTCTGTATTTATCCCTGCTTCTCCAGAGATATTTGGATTGTATATACTTTGTGGTCAGGAACTTGTCTTCTTGTACTTTGTAAATCATCCTGCTTTATAATTAAGGATTATAATGACAAGAAACTGGATGATTGAGGCAAACCAAGGACTGGATCATATGGATTCTTCATTGAAATGAAATGGAAACCGAGATTAATGATTAGGGAGTTAGGAAGTGAAAAAAATTACAAAACAATTGTAGTTTTGTTGATTCATTATAAAAACACAATCTAAACCTCACTGCTCTATATAGCACTTCTATTAGAATTAATGAAATCATCAGTTCATCAGATTTTAACATTTTGTGTCAGTTGGGTTGATCATAATAAGGGTATTACAGTACATAATTATGGATTTCCCTTAAACTATGCCTTGATTTACTTACTATTAACATGTCAAACTTAAGCACTGCCTGCCTTCCAATCTTGAAAGCACATGATACAGAAGCCAAAATTGCAGCTTTTTCCAGTATAGGAAATGCAGAAATCTGGAGGATGGAGAAGTTGCAGTTTTAGACACACAACACAGAGATAATCTAGGAGTACAAATTAGAATAGCAGAAAAACTGAAAGAAGAAGAGTAAAAAAATTATTTTCTAAATGTATCTTAGATACGCTTGTTTATGGATGCCAAGAGAATAAATCTGTGAAGCTCATTTCTATTGTCTATTACTTCTTATGACAGAAAATAGTTTACAACCTATGGTTCAGCATTCCCAACAGAGTTAGTCCCAAGATATCTAGAAGCCAGCAGAATGAAAATGGGTACAACAAAACATCATATTAAGGGATCAACTTTGAGTTCGACTTCTGGTGTGGATACATGCACACAATCTATAAAAAAAATTTGCAGCCAAGAAAGTCATACTGCAGATCTATGCATTGCCTTTTCCTGGGATTAGAAGTATCTGGGGAAGCAAGGAGGGAAGAGGGACAAAAATCAAAATATATATAATGACACTATGATGTAAACCATGCAAATTATATAGAAAATACATGATTAGATCTATAATAAACCCGAAAAAACCCCCAAAAACCAAAAGACCATGAATTGCTTTGAAGCCGCTTGATGCAACTCACTGCTTCAAAATAGACCCCTACTATATTTTATGAATCTTTTCCAATGGGGTCATTCTACCAAGAATTCAGTGAATCAATGTAGCTCCTTTGAAACATCGCCCAGAGCTAAGGGCTAATAGTTAAAATAAAACATGGATGATGGCTAAAATATCCCATTTCAAGTGATGTTTTTTCAGCTGAATCTGAACATCTAAAGTGGCCTCAAAATTATAAGTTTGGGAAATAATTTTTAGATAGGTTTTTTTTTAATCTGAGAGCTTCTGGGTAACTCAAGGAACTCATTCAGTCCATACGAAAAGTGAAATGCAGCTTACAAATTTTAGAGGCTGTTGCTTTTGACATGCTATCACTGTGGGAAATTCTGATCAGAAAGCAAAACCACAAATACTGCAGGTGCACTGGGACTGCACAGCTGAGCATAAAAGCTTCAATGTCTTCATGGCTGAGTGTACGTCAATTCATTATCCAAAGAAAACAACATCTTTGATTTGCCATGCATCCATGAATACGCCTTAATTATTTTAATACTTGGATGACATCAATATTATATTCCCTTTGGAATTGCAGGATCAGTGGATTTTTTTAAAGGCGCGTAAGTTCAATATTACCACACAAATCAAAGAGCACATCAAATGCCCAAGGAATGACCAAAATCTTCATACAGTAAATCAAATTTTTAACATGACTCTGCCACATAACACTGCAGATATTCAATTGATGCTATTCCTTACCACAGTTTTTCCATTCAGACCACTTGACTCTCCAAAACTCCAACCACATAACTTTGGTTTTTATTCTTATTTTTAATCCCTCTCCAACAATTCTGGATCCACAGCCTCACCTTTTGTGGCCTTTTGCCTCACTTTCCAGTTCCAATTATCTGCTGGGAGACAAACTTTAGTAAGCAAAGTTCTTCAGGAAATTCCTGATCTCTCTCAATGATTACTTTAACATGCAAAGGATGGAATAACAGGAAAAGCAACTATCTTTCACTTGATCTTCATGTTCTGGAAAAAATGGTTTTTAAAAAGGAGAACTTAATACTCCATATTACAACTGCCGCTAGAATCTCCTTCGCCCAAAACTGGAAACAGGTTACAACCCCCTCAGAAACAGCAATAATTAATAAGATATTTGAATGCGCCGAAATGGACAGATTTATTTATTTATTTAATTAATTATTTAATTAATTAATTAATTAATTAATTTGACTTGTATGCTGCCCCCTCTCCAAAAAGGACTCGGGGCGGCTCACAACTAAAAACAGCACAATAAGTTACTTAACTAAAATAAGATTACATTAAACAAGCCAAATTCGAGTAAAAACCCATTACTGATTTAAAATATAACCCCCCCCCCGAGAGGTCAGCACAGCCCGGCCTGTTCAAACAACCAGGTTTTTAAATCATGGCGGAAGGTGTGGAGGTCGGGGGCCAAATGGAGCCCCAGGGGTAGTTGATTCCATAAAGTGGGAGCCGCTACAGAGTAGGCCCTCCCCTGGGACACCGCCAAACAACACTGAGTCGCAGACGGCACCCCGAGGAGTCCCTGCCTGTGCGCTCGTACAGGGTGGTTGGCATTCGATGCCGGCAGGAGATGCTCCCGTAAATAACCTGGACCCATGTCTCGTAGGACTTCGAATGTTAATACCAAAACCTTGAATCTCATCCGGAGGTCAACCGGTAGCCAATGCAGGTCATGCAGGAGGGGTGTAACATGGGAGTACCGGGAAGCTCCCATCACAACCCGTGCGGCCGCATTCTGCACCAGCTGAAGCCTCCGGATGGTATGCAAGGGCAGTCCTATATAGAGAGCATTACAGTAGTCGAGTCGAGAGGTGACAAGTGCCTGAGTGACCGTGCGCAGGGCATCTTGGTCCAGATATGGTCCAGATATGGACCCAGCCGGTCCTGGGCAAAGGCCCCCCTGGCCACGGCTCCCACCTGCTCCTCCAACCTGAGCTGTGAATCCAGGAGGACCCCCAGGTTCCGTGCCCTGTCCACAGGAGGCAACACCTTTCCTCCCTTGACCAAAGGTGGAATCTCCTGACTGGACCGAGATGCCGGTACGCACAACCACTCTGTCTTAGCCGGATTGAGCCGAACCATGTTCCTCCGCATCCAGACAACGGGATATCACGGAGAGGGCATCACTGATGTGGCCTGGGGTGGAGATGTACAACTGCGAATCATCAGCATACTGATGATACTTTACCCCAAAGCCACGGATGATCTCACCCAACAGCTTCATATAGATGTTGAACAAGAGGGGCAAGAGGACCGACCCTGGGGACCCCACAAGTGAGAGCCCTTGGAGTCAACCTCTGCCCCCCTGCCCACACTGATTGCGAACGTCCTGAGAGGTAGGAGGAGAACCACTGTAACACAGTGCCTCCTACTCCCAGCCCCCCCGAGACGCTGCAACAGGATACCATGGTTGATGGTATCAAAAGCCACTGAGAGGTCTAACAGGACCAGGACAGAGGAGAATCCCCTGTCCCGAGCCCTCAAGAGATCATCAACCAGTGCGACCAATGCCATCTCCATGCTATACCTGGGTCGGAAGCCCGATTGGTATGGATCCAGGTAGTCTGCTTCCTCCAGGAAAAGCGGAAACTGCTGAGCCACCACACTCTCAACAACCTTCGCTAAAAAGCGAAGGTTGGAGACCGGACGAAAGTTGTTCAATTCGGCTGGGTCCAGGGCAGGCTTCTTCAGGAGGGGCCTCACCACTGCCTCTTTCAAGGCAGCAGGGAAGGCACCCTCCCTTAATGAAGCGTTGACCACTGCCCAGAGCCAGCTGCACGTGACCTCCCTGGAGGCATATACCAACCAGGAAGGGCACGGGTCCAACAAACATGTGGTGGAACTCAGTCGTCGCATAATTCTGTCCACTTCATCCTCAGAAACAGGATCAAACTCAGTCCAGATTACATTGGCCAGACTACTTGCACCCCCAACATCAGACCACTGCAAACTAGAGTTCAACCCCTCCCGGATCCGAGCGATCTTATCCAGCAGATATTGAGCAAATTCCTCAGCTCTATCCCGCAATGGATCCACCACAACCCCTGGCTGTAGGAGGGAGCGGGTGACCCTAAACAGGGCAGCTGGGCGATCGACAATGCTATTGAAAAATAAGGAAGAAGGAGAATAATACAGGTATGGGATGTTTGGTACAAATGGTTAAGGAGAAGACACAAAGGCGTCAAATGACAGTATATGAGAAAGTACAAAGTACTATCACTTATGTGTAAGTATATGTATATATGCATAAAAATGTTTACAATGAGAAAAAAATTAATATAGCTATGGATGATATTAACCAATGTAAACACTGTTACAGCATGGTTGCAAAGTGTGGAAATCTGTTTTTTTTAATTGTTGAAACATTGAATAAATAAAATAAGAAAATAAAAATAAAAAAGGAGCAGTAATGGAAACATTATGGGAATGTAACTATAATGCTGGGAGAACAATAAGTACCAATATGACTTCTAGAAATTCTTAGTGAAAATCTAAAATGATGAAGGGAAAAACAAACAATTAAGGAAAAGTACATACAGGAAGCATATAGTGTAGGGGTTAGGAAAGTTGAAGCTCATAATGAGGTTGGAGAAGGATGGTAAGCAAAAGAAAATAGGTTTTTTCAAATATCAAAGTAAAAATAAAAATAGTTCAGTGGCAAAGGAAAGAGAAAACTTAATTGTGAAGAACTAATGGAAAGCACAGGATTCGAACATGTTTAATAAAAAAACAGTGGAGGAATATCTACTGATCTTGAATTAGTTCAAATCTCCAGGATCAAATGGGTTATATTTTAGAGAACTGAGGATTTGCTGAGGCTGTGCTGAACCAAATCCATCTGCTTTGAAATTGAAGTTCTGGAGTGTGGGAGAAGTAATGGTTTGTAAGATTCATGCCATACATTTCCTATTTGCTAGTGTTCAAAATGTAGGAAATAAGCAAAGTGAGCTTGAATTCTTAGTAAAAGAAGGCAGATATTAGATTGTGTGTGTGTGTGTGTGTGGGAGGGAGGGAGAGAGAGAGAGAGGGATGGAGGTGGGGGAGCAAGAGAGAGGTTGTATTGTGTGCCAAAAGTTTTCAAACATGTTTTGAAATCTGAGGCTATATTGTAGAGAGAACATCAGGATAAAAAAACCTGGAGGAATGAATAAAAGCAGTACTGTTTTGTTATTGTCTATTGTTACCCATCCAAGCAGAAAATCTGGATGATGCTTTCCAGAAACAGCTGAAAGATCTTTCAGGCAGTTTTAGTTGGGTGGGCTTTAACTACCTTGACATCAGCTGTGATTCAAATTACCAAATACCGCCCTTCTAGGAGATCCCAGAATTTTGCTGATTCACTAATTCTCAAAAGAAGGTGCAAGAGGATCAGTATCCTTGACTTGATCTTAACTAGTAGGAAATAAATCATATAGCAGAATTAGTAACAGGAACATTATGGAAAAGTGATCATCCAAACAGAAAATCTTGATTTTCAGGAAAACTGAAACCAAAAATTAGTAAAATACATAACTTAAAATACCACAATTTTTTATAAACTTGGAACAATGAATTCTAGGGCAGGAGAGTCTAGTGGAAAAGGAAAACAGAAGAGGACTTTAAAAAGATATTAAAAGAATATATCAAACAATTCGAATGAGAAAAATTTGTGGATGCTAGAAAGCTAATGTTCCTACATAATAGCAATAGCACTTATACTTGTATACCGCTTCATGGTGCTTTACAGCCCCCTCTAAGTGGTTTACAGAGTCAGCATATTATCCCCAACTATCTGGATCCTCATTTTACTGACCTTGGAAGGATGGAAGGCTGAGTCAGCCTTGAGCCAGTGAGATCAAATTGCTGAACTGCTGGCAATCGGCAATCAGCAGAATTAGCCTGCAATACTGCATTCTAACTACTGTGCCACCACCAATTAAAAAAAGTTAATTGTATATCTAGAGAGTAAAAAGGTCACAGAGCCTGTCTGTTTGGTTTAGTGATTAAGGCACCAGACTAGAATGCAGGAAATCACAAGTTCAAGTCTCACCTTAGCCATGAAAGGCAGCTGGGTGACCATAGGCCAGTCACTCTCTCTCAGCCCAACTCACCTCATAGGATTGTTGTTGTGGGGAAAATAGGAGGAGGAAGGTATATTGGATATATTTGCTGCCTTGAGTGATTTGTTAAAAATCCTAAAGGTGGAATACAAATAAAAACGAAAATAAAAATAAAATCAATGGAAAGAGAGATAGGTCATTAAGGGCCTTGGTGGTGCAGGCTGTTAAATGCCTAGCACATAAGTTCCAGCTGCCTTCAATTAGTGCAGGCTTGAATCCCACCAGGATCAAGGTTGACTCAGCCTTTCATCCTCTCGGGGTAGGTAAATTGAGGACCCAAGATTGTTGGGGGCAATAAGCTGACTTTGTAAAAAATGCCGCTTAGTAATAAGCAGGCATATACAATGGAATGAAGGCTATTGCTGAGCACATTGGGTTGTATCCCAAAAATTGTAAGCTGCCCTGAGTCTTCGGAGAAGGGCAGCATATAAATGTAATTTAAAAAAGGAAGAATATGTAAAAGTAATCTTGATTTGTAGGTATTAATAAAGTTGAAATTCATAATGAGCAAGCAGGAAAAAAATCCTTACATTAGTTCAAAACAAAAATATTCACTGAAAATGGCAAAACTCTTATTTAGTTATTTGCTTCTTTGTTTATTTACTTACTTATTTGCTCCCCATCTCATGTGGATAACAAAGAGAATGCAGAGCAACTCAGTTCTTACTTTAATTTAATGTTCTCCAATGAGATAGTACATGTTTCACTAAGCAATTGTGACAAACAAAATGAAGGGACAGGATGAAGTTTGAAATTGATAGAAACATGGTCAGGAAATATCTGTTTGCTTTGAATAGTGTTAAATCTCCAGAATCAGATCTGTTGTATGCTAGACTACAGTAACATACCAATGGTCTGCCTGAACTTTATTATTGTCTTTGAGAATTCTGGAAAATGAGTGAAGTACCAATTAACTGGAGGAGGGCTAATACTAATGTCTTTATTATCAAAAAGAAAGAAAGGGAGAATTCAGGGAACTAGAGAATAGTTGGTTGGATATTAGTATCATGCATAGTTTATCTAGATAATTAAGCAGTTGTTTCAAGTACTCAGTCTGTCAAGGAGATAAGTGCAGTAGTACAGGGCTGGAAATATTCAGGCTATGGGTCAGAAAGTACTCCTTAGATTAGAAGATAAACTGTAATGTTTCTTTGTTTAAAAAATAGGATAAACCAACTTTGTTTCAGACACAAACAATCAGATCCATATGTGAAAGGTTCAACTTCACTACGTTATTGCATTCTACTTATACTACCAGAATTTCCCCAGACTACTTATCCTTCCTTGGGAGCAAACAGATGAAGTTCCATGTCACTTAGGTGTGGGAGTCAGTCCTAGCTTTCTTACAGCTGTACAACAACTCAAGGCTAACTACCTGCTTGATCCTGCTTTCTTGCCAGGCTGGTAGTTCCCCAACATTCTGATATACTAAAACATCATTGAATGAGGCGGGATTGAGAAGTGAAGGCAGTCAGCAATGTATTGGTCTGTTTTGTTTTGTTACTTTTCATCACCTGCCATTGCTGCAATGCCACCTCCTGTTATTTACAGGAGTGGCACTATTGTATCTACAGAGAATAAGTAAGATTTGAAAATTACTATGTTTTTTCCAGAAAGTAAAGAATTGCTATAATATCTGGAACTATGGTTGATCATGATTCTCAAGAAGTGTGAGTGTGCACATTGGTGGAGAAAAGGTTACCAATCTTCCCTGAATTCTGTAGGGATTAAAAAAATAAATGTTCTGCAACAACTATGAAAATATGGGCTGACCTAAAGGGAAAGATTTCTTTAATTCCTCCTACACCAGTTCATATAGTAGAAGGTTCCAAAAAAGAATTAATAGAAGAAAATATATGTGGCTCAGGGCTGAATTCTGGAGTTCTTGGGTTCCCTGAGTTTGGTTGTTTACTTCCATGGATGCACCCATAAACTCAATATATCCCTTTATCCAGTGATATCAATACCAGGGACCTCAACTTGTAATATGTACAAGCTTTTTTTTTGAGAGTTCTTTGTCTATCTTATAGCTGGAAATATATATTCTGTCAATTTTCCAGTACAATGCCTCCGGAAATTAAAATACCTAAGCATAGAAGAAGATGAAATTATGGTTTCATTCACTTGCACAACACTCTTCATATCCATAGAACCAGAAGTAGCAAAAAAAGGAAAAAAATCTATTGCAGCAGTACTACACAACACACTCAACCCAAGACAAATGAAACTCATGAAACTCATCAACTTTTGCCTCATTACCTACTTTCAGTTTGATATACAAATATGCCAACAAAGCAGAGGAACACACATAGGATCATCGCTATGAACAGCATCTAGAATTTATAGCACTTCCATATATACAACCATAAGTATGGATTCATTGTGTAAACAACTAGAGAAGATATATGAGATAATCAAAATCTTCAAAGGAAAATAAATCATACAGAAAGAACAACATGTTACCCTTCCTGGATATCCTCATCAGCAGAGGAAATGATGGCAAATTAAAAACCCAAATCTATCAGAAATTAGCCCCCACTAACGAAGTGCTCTACTGCGATAGCAACAACACCAGAAAAAGCACATATACAACATCTTGCAACAAAATGAATAGCCCCACTTTATAAAAAAGTACTTGACCACACTACCTGCTACAGCACAAGTACGATCTATGAAAAGGTTAATACAGAAACGACACCCCCACCAACATTGGCAAGGCAAGCTATTCTCAGCAAATATTACACTATGCACACTGATGTTGATATCAAGTTGGGTAATGAAATTGTCTGCAAGTAAACAAGCTCAGAGAGCACCAAGAATCCCCCCCCCAGTTATTAGGTTATCTGATGCTCTGATTATGGTTGACTTTGAGCAGCTTACAATAACAATTACAAACCAATAGTAAAGTTTACCCAGACACTAAAGAACATTCATTATGACCTCCACATTCATCCTCCAAAAGAGAACAAATAAAACATCTCAGACTCTGAAGGCTTGCAGAAATAATCAGGTCTTAAATTCTTTCTGAAAAGCTAACAGGGTTAGTTCTTAGTTAAGTATTAATCTACTAAAAGGCTAATACAATGTGTTCAGAGGCTACAATTTTTAGTGTTATTTGAAGACTCTCCGTCACAGAGAAGTTTGGGAGAGGATCTAGGTTTCTTTCAGTCTTAATTGTTTATAGATTAAACATACTTGCAATTGGAAGTAGTGAATTTAGTGAGACTAATTCATTGATAATAAAATAGTTCTTATAGTTCTTTTCATATAATACAAATATTTCTAGCTCAGTACACAAATTATAGCATTCTGATGCTCTCTCTTGTTTCTAGATCTATATTTATTGACACTTAAAGATCTGTTGACACTAAAGCATGTACTGTATATTCTATATAGTTTATCTCTATAGTAAAGAAGGATTACCAAAAGTTAACAAAGTCCTTTTGTGATCTTGTTTTGCTGAGTGTTGAAGCCACATGCTTTTGTTATGACGTCTTCTCTGTGCTTAAAAATAATATGTATGGTTTGTGCAAGAATTTATCACTGGTACCGCAAGCCTCCCTGTTCTTTTCCCTTTATATGAGTAATTTAGATAGGGTGGTACCTGCCTTGGCAGTAGTTTCAGATCTCTGTCCTTCTCTTGAACTTGGGCAATATTTACGTAACTTATCCTGCCAGTAATATAGCACTGAAACAACCAGTTGAGGAAATGTGTATTTTAAAATGCAGTTCAGCAGGATGTAGGGCTTTTTCATTACCATTTTCACAAATAAAATGGCAAATAAGGGTTATTCACGGTACAGTAAGAATTAACCTTCAAAGATCTAGAAGGGCCTTGGTGGCTCAGGCTGTTAATTGCCTGCGCTAAGATCCAGCTGCCTACAACTGCTGTAGGCTCGAATCCCACCAGGCTCAAGGTTGACTCAGCCTTCCATCCTCTCGGGGTAGGTAAATTGAGGACCCAAGATTGTTGGGGGCAATTAGCTGACTTTGTAAAAATGCCGCTTAGTAATAAGCAGGCATATACAATGGAATGAAGGCTATTGCTGAGCACACTGGGTTGTATCCCCCCCAAAAAATTGTAAGCCGCCCTGAGTCTCCATAGAAGGGCGGCATATAAATGTAATTTAAAAAAAAGTGATGAGAAATTGTATTTATTAATTCAGAATTGGCAAAAGATAACAAATGTATTAAATCCCACAAGGCTAAGAAGATTACTTCATTTATAGAGACATGGGGTAATGAGTGATAATACCTGGTAATAGCTTGTAAAAAGTCAAATAAAGATACGAACTGAGCAAATATGAGGTTAGAGCCACTCAGTAAAACATTTATAACAGCCTATGGAGGTGTTACCTGTTCTGGCATTAAGTCAGGGTTCTGTCCTTTGAGTGAACTTCAACAACACTTGTCTAACTTGTCCTGTGAGTATCACAGTGTTCAGCTGATAGATCTAAACACATTTGGATTCTAAAGCTTTTGAAAAATACATCAGGAGCTTTGATGTATCCACATTATAAATTTTATGTCTACTAAATTTTAAAAGGCTCCTAGGCTCTTCATTTGACAAACCTTCCCATAGCTACTTTGATCAATGGGATCCTACCTAAACCCATACTGACCCATTAAAATACATTTTATCAATCCAGCTATTTTTATGGTATATTTACTTATTAAATCAACTAAAGTGAAATATTCCCCCTTTCTCTAAGAGCTTTTCTTTTTTATTTCTACCTAAGAAGGTGTGAAAAAGATGGGAGCTGCCTGCATCATAGTTTTCATTCTGTGGGATTATATTCAAAGTAATGTTAACATCTTAAATACAGAGTCTGCTATCAGAATTGTTTCATTTCTCTTTGGATGGTCTGCAGTTTGGTTTTGGAAAGCATCATCAATGTCCTTTCTGAGTGATCACTAATATGCAAAGCAAAAATACTGTTTTTAATTCATTCCTCCAGTTACATTAAGTTATAGCACTGTAAAGTACACTTTAGTTAACTAAAGTTAGAGTATAGTTACTGTATAGTACAATGCCACTAGGGTTATTCACTTGGATTTCTGAGCAGATGTGAAGCTTCCATCACATAGTGCGTCTTTCTTGCTTCTTATTTCCTGTCTTCCTTTAAAGAAAATTATACCCTTAACATCCTATATTCCAAACAGGGGAATAATCCTACCAGGTGTCTGTAATGCTTGCTATATCATATTTGCTTTCCTGTATGAAGAGAAAGATTAATCTTGCTTATCTCCTACACTCTGAACTTTAGTAAATAGGCAGTGAAGACAGTATGACATACATTTAGTTTTTCATTGGCAGCATAATGCTTCTAACTCTTGCCTTGGAGATGTGCTCCAAATCTACTTAGTAATATAAGGAAACCTGGAAAAAAAATAAGGGAAATAGAAATCAAGAAACCACTTTTAATCTCTAAATTGTCCAAACACAGGAGCAGTTATATCAATCAATGGTCATTTTTAGTACTATGCAATAATGAAAACAACTTCCAGAATTCCTCAAGCTGAACATTAGAAAGGAGCTTCCATACAACAAGAGGAGTTTGACAATGGAACCAATTGCCCAGAAAGCCAATGAGCTTCCCTTCAGCAAGATCTAGACAACAATCTATTTTGGTTGCCTAATCTGGACTTTTGATTGACCAGGAGATTGGACTCAAGACACTGAAATGGTCTCTTCCAACTCTGTGGCTTTTATTATCTTTCTGTAGCAGCACTTTCTTTTATATTTAATAAAATTTGTAATGTTTAAAGCTGGTGAGGTAAGAGCCCCGATTGTCATGTCATTCGGTAAACAAGAGCGAGATGCTGAGAATCTCAAAGCTAAGAAAAGGGCAGCCAAAATTTGTTCTTCCGAATACTTAGAAGAGTTGCAAAATTTGGAACTTGGGAGTGACAAATGTGTAGGCCATTTTTTTGTAGCAGTTTTACACAGAATTTCTTTGTATTCACAGCTTAATTCTTTGCAGTACAGCTATTATCTAACCTACTTGGGTCTGCTTAGGAATGTGGAGGAGAGAGGGGGAGCAAGGGAAGGAGAGAAAGAAAAGAGGGAGAGAGATATTAACCTGTTAGAGAACTACTTCGTTATGACTGAACTATATATGATGAAGAAGAGATACAATAGGTTCCCTCAGGACCTTTTTTGTTCTCCTAAAATAGTTGAGTAGATGAAGGGGAACTTGGAATTCGATTGTTGTACAATGGAAGGAGATCTGATCCCTATTTTATCTATAAGAATTCTCCACTCCCCTAAATGTTACTATTACTGCAGGTAGGGGAAAATTGAACTGCCATGTATTTCTCTCTTTTTATTTTTATATTTAATAGAAACTTCAGAAAAGAAGCTCATCTTTATTGACACACCTGTATCCAAATGGTTTGAAAGAAATTTCCCCTAGCTCAGCCACAATCCATATCAATACACACACACACACAGAGTACTATGCAAAAGTCTTAGGCCATCATTAGATTTGTGGTAGTAAACATTTTAATGACCATAATTATTTTGTGGTCTTGAATTTTCAATTTGTTGGTTTCCTTTTGAGAGTGGTCTTGCTGGTGCAAAACTATGACTTTATGTTTGTCAAATTCTGTGATCTTAACATTTTAACAGGATAACAGAGTAGGAAAGGATCTTGGAGGTCCAACCTCCTCTGTTTCGAAAAAGAGACCTTATATGATTTCAGACAATCTCTTCTTAAAACTTCCAGTGATGGAGCACCCACAAGTTTTGAAGGCCTACTGATTAGCTGTTCTAACTATAGGAAATTTCTCCTTAGTTCTAGGTTGCTTCTCTCCTTGCTTAGCTAATCCATTGCTTCTTGCCCTGCCTTCAGCTGCTTTGGAAAATAAATTGACCTTCTCTTCTTTATGGCAGCCCCTGAGATTTTGGGACACTCTTTTCATGTCACCCCTAGTCCTTCTTTTCATTAAAATAGACACAGTCAATTCCTGCAACTGTTCTTTCTCCAGCCTCTAATCATCTTTGTTGCTCTTCTCTGCAGTCAAACATATTTTTCACAAACCTGGTGTAATACATTTTTTGGCATAGCACTCATTTTGTCATGAAATAGTAGAAAACATATAGGTGTTAGCAATGATAGCACTTAGCTTCCATTCCATTTAGGTTTACAGGAGCCAGGGATCTGCTGTTGCTCAAGCATAATGGGAGGTTCTACTACATAATTGCCACTTTAGCATATGGAAGCTGCTTTTTTCTGCTTTTTCCTGTTTTTGAATAGTGCATACAAATTTCCTGTATTTTCTAATACAGTATTCTAATATAGAGGGTGAGACATAATTATATATGGTCATTATATCACTGCTACAACCTCAAACCTAAGATTTTTGCACAGTGCTGTACATAAACACACATAACCATTCATAGGTAATGTTTTATTTATTTATTTTTATTTATTTGATCAGTCAATTGCTTACAAGATAATAGGTATAAGTATAAACATAGTTATAAATACATGGGTACATATAAGAAAATAAAAGAAACAATAGGACAGGGACGGTAGGCACTTTGGTGCGCTTATGCACGCCCCCTACAGACCTTGTAGGAAAGGGGTGAGGTCAATAGTAGACAGTCTAAGGTTAAAGTTTTTGGGGTACGGGGAAGAAACCACAGAGTCAGGTAGAATATTCCAGACATTGACCACTCCATTGCTGAAGTCATATTTCCTGCACTCAAGTTTGGTGCGGTTAACCATGAGTTTGTATCTACTGTGTGCTCTTGTATTGTTATGGTTGAAGCTGAAGTATTCATTGACAGGTAGGACATTGCAATGTATGATTTTATATACTATACTTAGATCGGACCAAAGACGGTGTAGTTCTAGGTTTTCTAAGTCTAGAACCTCAAGTCTGGTGGCGTAAGGTATTAAAACAAAAAGCTTTGAAAAATATAGAACCTACAAATTTGTAGTAGGACTGTTCACAGTGAGGAAGAACCTTCATAACATACTTCTTGTACTATCAGTCATAACATCTTATCCTCCTGTATGTAGCATTCAGCACAATGCTGAAAGCTGAAATTAATCAGCTACACAAATACCATGTTAAGCATCAGCAATTTGGAATGGACTGAAATTGGACACTTTTAGTCAGAAGAAACAACAGTGTTGCTTTTATAGCAAGGAAATATATAACAAGAATGTACTTGGACACAATGCAATAAATAATATTACTTAGATTTCATGGCAGAAATTTAATATGACAATTATCCAAGTTTATGCTCCAATCTCTGATACAGAAGAAGAGCTTGATGAGTTTTGCAGATAAATTCAAACTGAAATTGAGAGAATATGTTATGTTACTTGTGGTTGGAACTGGAATGCCAAAGTTGGAAATATTAAAGAGGAAAACTTAGTGAGATTATATGGCCTAGAAAGCATATTAGGTAGGATGAGTTTCTTTTTCTACCAACCCTGCAATTTGTTGACTTCTAACACAGTTTTCCAACAAATCAAAACAATGCCTATATACAGAGATATCACCAGATGGAGTTAATAGAAATCAAATCTATGCTATACTATTGGTACAGGAGGTGGAATGGTTCAATTATAATGTTAAAGATGTGACTAGGAACAAGAGAACTGGAGAATGGCACAGCCAAAGATATCAGTGTTGATGAAAGAAATCCTTAATGCTGGCAGAGAGAGAGAGAGAGAGAGAGGGAGGGAGGGAGAGAGAGAGAAAAAAGAAAGAAAGAAAGAATTAAGAACAAAGAGGATGGACTCAATTACAGAAGGATATGGATGGCTTCAGTTATAAGTTCAGAGCTGGAAAGACCTGAAGGACCAGGTTGGGGATAGATTGAAGAAAAACTGCTGTATATATTTGGTCACTAACTCAGTGCTAGCTTAATAACAATATTTTTGGAAAACATTTGACCTTAAAGTAGGTCCATATTCTAAAACGTAGGTCTTTGCTTCATTGTGATCAGAAAGGATTTGCTTTTGCCTCTTTTGCTTTGATAATTACCTGTTAAATTGAATGATTTTATGTACACTGAGAGCATTTGCACCAAGACAAATTCCTTGTGTGCCCAACCACACTTGGCCAATAAAGAATTCCATTCCATTCCATTCCATTCTATTTTATTTTATAAAGTTCCCCAACTTTATTGCAACTCTCAAGCCTCAGGCTCAGATTTTTCTGTAGACCCTTATTGGGATAGCAACATGTATTTCCTCATTAATTAGGATATCTGTCAGGAGACCATGAGGCTGACTTCTTTATGATTCTGCTTTGTAGTGCCTAAGGATATGTCTGCCTACCTTGGCTGTGATTTAAATGTCTGCTTTTCAAGAGTTCATGTGAGGGTTTGAGTGAGTTTCCCCCGAATCTTCAGTTGGAAGGGATGTTATCACTTCCGTGTAAATCCTGAAATGATGACTTGGCTTTAGGGTTGTCTTACTGAACAAATACTGCCATAATTGATGGGTAACCATCAGTAAAAGTAACAATTAAATTGATCTTTCTTAACCCAGAAGAATTACAATTATTTTGGAAATACCAAGAAGCTACTTATGGCACTGTTTATGTGTGTTTCAACAAGTTTTAAGACTCAAAGAACACAGTTGTGATTAATTTGGGCTTTATTTTGAAATGTATGTACAGAATAATATATGTCTGCATTTCTCATTCTCTCTGTCATACTTAGGGCTGTTTGATCTTAGTTTGCATGAAAAAGCTCCAAATTTCATGTCAAGGTTAGCCAGATTCCACTGCTCCGCATAGTGCCATTGCTAATGTAGTACATTTCATTGCTTTCTGTCTTGTTTTTCCTATATTTTTTCCAATTTACCTTTAGGGACAATAAATTGCAAAGTTGTAGCTTAAAGGGCTAAAATTTGACTGAAACGTTCCTCTTTGCAGTTTCAGCTCAAGTTTAATTATTCCTGTTTAGCACAACAAATGGGGTTATATTGATGGGAGATGAATATCAGTTTGAGAATCACTGAAGTCCATAACCAGCAGGGGGAGATATGGTGTAAGGCTGAAACCACTATAGGAAACAAGAGCAGGCCCCTGGCTGACCTTTCTTCCTTTAAGTTTGCAGGCTAAACAAGTAAGTTAAGGCAGCAATAATAGTCAACCTGTTAGTCCTACTCTTGAAAGCAAGGTCAACTACTGTTAAAACATGGATCATCCAGGACTCGGTTCAGGTTGAAACTGTTGACTTGGTGTGTGTCATGGAGACCTGATTAATAGAAATGAAATCCATCTTCACCAGCTCTAATTGTTGGGCTACTCTGTGATGCAACTGGCTAAAATTAGAGAATAAGGCTATGATATAGCTATGATCTAGTCATTTTATCTTTCTGACCAGACAATGTGTCCAACAATCAGCCAATTTCTGACATAGCCAGCTGTGTTTCAGTAGCCAGGACCATGTAGGATACAGTTTATATGCCATCCACTGTGCCATCTAATAGTCTGTCTTTCTAAGCTACCCAGATTGATCTCAGGCCTGATGCTAGATTATCTTGACTGTGAAAACAATTACTCAGCAAAACAGCTTACCTCTGAAGTTGTGAGCGCTCCATTACTGGAGGTTTTCAGGAAGAGACTGGACATCTGTTTTGTCTGGAATGGTATAGGGCCGTGATGGTGAACTTATGACGCACATGCCGGAAGTGGCAAGCAGAGCCATTTCTGCCGGCACGTGAGCTGGTGCTCCAGATGAGGTCCACTGCGCATGTGCGTGTGCCTCCTACTAGCCAGCTGATTGTCGGGTCTCTGCCACGCACGCACCGGGGCAGCGGGTGCATGGGAGATGTGTGCGCATGTGCAGAGGCATGCAGCAGGTGGGGGTGTCATGTGTGCATGCGCAGGGTGTGCAGGTCATGTGCGCATTGCATTATGGGTGCAGGCATGTCCCCCCCGCACATGCTCGTGAACACGCGCGTGCACACTTTTGGCATGTGAGGACAAAAAGATTATTTATTTATTTGGACTTGTATGCCGCCCTATCTCCCAAAGGACTCAGGGCAGCTCACATCATAAAAAACACACAATACAAAAGATTAAAATTATTTAAAAAATTATTAAACCCAATTCAAGCCAAACAAATTATCTAAAACCCCCAAAACATTAACATTTAAAAAGCTAAAAACCCTCCCTCAGTCCAGGCCGGCTTGTTTGAATAACCATGTCTTTAGGCCGTGGCGGAAGGAGCGGAGGTCGGGAGCCAATCGTAGCTCCAGGGGCAGCTGGTTCCATAGAGTGGGCGCTCCCACAGAAAAGGCCCTACCCCTGGGGGCCACCAGCCAACATTGTCTGGCCAATTGCACTACAAGGAGGCCCTGTCTGTGGGTGCGCACCGGGCGATGGGCATTCGATGCTGGCAAGAGACGTTCCCGCAAGTACCCTGGCCCCAAGCTATATAGGGCTTTATAGGTAAGTACCAGCACCTTGAATCTCACTCGGAGGGCAACCGGCAACTAATGTAACTCGCGCAGGAGGGGTGTAATATGGACATATCGGGATACCCCCATCACAACCCACGCGGCTGCATTCTGCACCAGTTGAAGCCTCCGTGTGGTCTGCAAGGGCAGCCCCATATAGAGAGCATTGCAGTAGTCGACTTGGGACGTAACGAGCGCATGAGTAACCGTACACAAGGCATCTTGGTCCAGGTAGAGGCGCAACTGACGCATCAGGTGAACCTGGGCAAATGCCCCCCTGGTCACAGCTCCCACCTGCTCCTCCAAACTGAGCCATGCATCCAGGAGGACACCCAAGTTGCGCACCCTATCCACGGGGGGCAACACCTCTCCCCCCATGGCTAATGATGGAATGTCCTGGATCATCCGAGATGCCGGTGCACACAGCCACTCGGTCTTGGCCAGGTTGAGCCGGAGCCTGTTCCTCCCCATCCAGATCCACACTGCTTCCAAGCAATGAGACATCACGGCGAGGGCATCACTGAGTTGGTTTGGGGTGGAGATAAAAAGCTGGGTATCATCAGCATACTGATGATACCTCACCCCAAAACCACGGATGACCTTGCCCAGTGGCTTCATGTAGATGCTGAACAGGAGGGGAGAGAGGACCAAACCCTGGGGAACCCCGCAAGCGAGGGGTCATGGAGTTGACCTCTGCCCCCCTGCCAACACTGATTGCGAATGAGAGGTAAGAGAACCACCGCAAAATGGTGCCTCCCACCCCCAACCGCCCGAGGCATCGCAACAAGATACCATGGTCGATGGTATCAAAAGCCGCTGAGAGATCTAATAGGACTAAGACAGAGGAATGTCCCCTGTCATGAGCCCTCCAGAGATCATCCATCAGAATGACCAATGCCGTCTCCGTGCTGTACCCGGGCCTGAAACCCGATTGGTACGGATCTAGGTAATCAGCTTCCTTCAGGAACCCCGGGAGCTGACGTGCCACCACGCTCTCAACAACCTTTGCCACAAAGCGAAGGTTGGAGACAGGGTGAAAGTTATTCAAAATGGCTGGGTCCAAGGCAGGCTTCTTAAGGAGGGGCCTCACCACCGCCTCCTTCAAGGCGGCCGGGAAGGAACCCTCACTCAATGAAGTGTTGATGACTGCCTGGATCCAGCTTCGTGTAACCTCCCTGGTGGCATAAACCAGCCAGGAGGGACACAGGTCCAGTAAACATGTGGTGGAACTCAGCCTCCACATGACCCTGTCCACTTCATCTGGAGTCACAGGCTCAAACTCATCCCAGATCGTATCCACAAGACCCAACCCTACTCCCTCGTCAGACTCTAGCCAGTTGGAGTCCAGACCGGCCCAGATCTGAGCAATCTTGTCCAGCAGATGCTGACTAAATTCCTTGGCCTGCCCCTACAAAGAGTCCCCCCTCACCCCCTGATTAAGGAGGGAGCGGGTGACCCTAAACAGAGCAGCTGGGCGATTCTCTGCAGATGCAGTGAGAGTGGAGAAGTAAGTATACTTCACCGCTCCCATCGCCGCCAGATAAGTCCTTGTAAAGGATCTTAACTGGGATCGGTCAGATTTGGAACGGCTGGACCTCCAACTTCTCTCTAGGCCCCTTCTCTGACGCTTCATCTCCTGGAGCTCCATGGAAAACCAGAGATCTGCATTGGGTCAGGGGCTGCAAAGGGACAACCCAGTCAAGAGCCTCTGAGGCAGCCTGTTGCCAGGCGTCCACCAGGGCCTCGGCCGAGCTGTAGGTAAGGGAGGCAGGAAACAACCCAAGCGCCATTTGAAACCCTTCTGGGTCCATCAGGCGTCTGGGACGGAATCACCTAGTCGGTTCCATATCCCAGCAGCATGGAGTGATGTACTGGAAGCCCAGCCGAAGGAGGAAATGATTCGTCCATGACAGGGGTTGACTAGTTGGTGATCCCCCACCCAGATCATTATACCACTGTCCAGAGATAAAAACCAGGTCAAGTGTGTGTCCCCCTCCATGGGTCAGGCCCTGAATTATTTGGGTCAGGTCCATAGCTGTCATGGAAGCCATGAACTCCCGCTCCATACCCAACACCCCAACCAGGGAGGGAAGGTTGAAATCCCCCAAAACCATAAGTTTGGGGAACTCAACCGCCACTCCCAAGAGGATGCCGAGCAGCTCAGGCAGGGCCATTGTCACGCAGCTGGCAGAGAGGTACGTGAGCAACAGACCCAACTGACCCCCAGGGCCCAATCTCAGGAGGAGAGACTCACACCCGCCAATCTGTGGGACAGTGACCTCCCTTGGACAAAGGGACTCCCTAATAACCACCACTACCCCACCGCCCCTACCCTGGGCTCGAGGTTGGTATAGCACCCAGAAACCTGGAAGGCATAAATCACACAGAGGGACTCCTCTCTCTGGCCCCAACCAGGTCTCCGTGATGCAAGCCAGGTCCGCGTCCTCTCCTCAATCAATTCCTTGATGAGGGGAGCTTTATTTACCATGGACCTGGTGTTGACATAAACCAACCTGAGCCCAGGGACCTGATCTCCTGTACCCCCAGGGGAGCAGGCAGAAACAGGAGGGTCGGAGAGCACCACCGCTCGCAAATAGTGGGGGTGCATTCCCGAGTACCGATACGGCCCTCCGTTTCGCCATCTCCTGCCATTCCCAATTGCCGTGGGGATCTTAATCCCCACCCTTTCCCCTAGAGCCCCGAGCCCATCACTGGTACAGGGTTTTCTGCTTATTATTCTATGTACTCCTAAGAAAGGAGTGGAAATTGTACTTTTATTTAACTTTGGAATTTTTAGAAAAATAGGGGGAAATAGAAGGGGAAGCAAGGTGTCTTTTCTTATTTGGAAAGCCTGCAAGTTTCAAAAGAAATAGCTAAATATTCAAGCTAGAAGTGGGGTGTCAAACTTAATTTCATTGAGGGCTGCTTCAGGGTTGTGTTTGACCTTGGAGGGATGGGGGATGGGTGGGGGCTGGGCATGGCCATGGCGGGCATGACACGGGACCGCACCTACACACACACGGTTTTATACACTTGACACCTCTGAGCTAGAGGCTGCGTTAAGTTTTTAATTTATGTTTTTCTATTTAGTGTTTAAATTTCATGCCCTCTTTTTTTAAAATTATTTTTCTATATAAGCTAGTGAATTCCCATTTAATTTTAATCTTTAATCCTTTCCCTTCTTAAGGCTGAGTATTATTATTTGTATTTAAATATTTGAATCTGCATATTATTCTGGAATTTCTGCAACATTTTCTCCAAGAACTTGTCAAGTTACAGTAATTCCTATAGATATAAGACTAGTACCTGCTTGTGGTCTTCTAAGAGCATTACTTTATTAGTACTTCTTTGACCAAGCAGTATTTATTTCTTGTGTATTAAATGTTTGGAGTATTTAAAACTAAAATGTTAAAATGTGCTGGCTCCCGATCTCTCCTCTTTCCGGCGCGATCTAAAAACCTGGTTGTTTTTACAGGCTGGGCTGGACTGATCTCCTGGGGGAGAGGGTGGGTTTTAAATTCGATTTTAATTTGGTTTTATAGTTGTATTTTGGCTTGTTTAGTTTAATTTCTTTTTAAATAATTTATTGTTCTGTGTTTTTATCTGTGAGCCGCCCCGAGTCCTTGTTGGAGAGTGGCGGCATACAAGTCAAAAAATAAAATAAAATAAATAAATACATTATAGTTCTTTTTCTCTCTCTAATAAATCTAAATCCTGTTAAATTGTTTTATACCTTAAGGTTGGGCCAAGTATGCTACATGGCCAGGAGTTTGGTTGGTTGATTGGTTTATTTGTATCCTAATTTTTCTGTTTATCTTTTATTCACCAAAAAGAGTATACAAAGTATAAATTGTATCTCTCTTAGAAACCAGGACAGATACTGAATACAAGATTACTCATCCCTTGGAAGATGGTGGCAGAAGGAACTGGCAAACTCTCAATGGATGGAGCCAAGAAATGAAAATCAAAACTGCTTCTGAACAAAGAGGTTTGAGGCTCCAGTCTTTAACCCAATGGACTTAACTAGTTCTGATACAGATACATTTAAAGTAAGTTGCAATTTATATTACTATTTGTTTTGAGAAAGCATTGAAATAAATATGTGGCATGAGGCCTGGTTATTTGGGGGACTACCTCTGCTTGATTACATCTGTTCATTCCATCAGATCTGGCAAGAGGGGCATGCTGCAGGTGCTGGTTTCTTTGGGAACTACACTTTCAGGGAACCACAATTGACCTATCAAAGAAGAAGGCCTTCTCTGTAGTGGTGCCTGCCTTATGGAACATTCTGATCCCTGAATGAGATCATACCCACCCCTTCTTATTTTCCAAAAGTCCCTCAAGACTTGGCTTTGTCATCAGGCCTGGGGGGTCTCAGAAGACCAGTTAAACTTTGAAGTGGCTCAACTGCTGATTTATTTTGGTGTTTGTGTGTGGGAGGGAGGGAAGTATACGACTGTGTTGGACATGTTTATTATTTATATATATATTTGTTATTTGCCACCCAGAGTCACTTCTTGTGAGATGGGTGGCCATATACATTTGAAAAAAATAAATGAAATAAAAATGTATTTTGATCATCACAGAGAAAATCTATGTGGTTGCTGAGTCAACACTGATGTGATGGCATATAATCAATCAATACATGGAAAATGTAATAAAGAAGTTTAAAGATCAATTGATAGCAAAGAACAATTTGTCTCCAAGAATTTTCATAACAATTTATTTTTCAAAAATGTGGTTTCTCCTAAAGCTCTTGGGACACATTTTTTTTTAAAAAAATAAAGATTTATTGAACTAATAAGTTAGTTCCTTTTATGTTTTCCAGCTTTATTTCTGTTGATTAAAACCTTTGCTGTTGTCTGAGTTTTGAATGCAGTTTGAGGAGATTTATTTTTGCACTGCATTCAAATGTGGCTTATGAAGCTTAGCCACATATACTTTGATCAGTTAGAAGTTTTGGAGAAGAACTGCTCTTTTCTGATCCAGCAGTTTTTTGGCATTGCTTTATTAAAACACCTGCTAAACACAACTTCATCTTGTTTATTCTGATGTATATGAAGTTTTCATCAAGTATACATTTATACTAGAAATTGCACTGTTATGTTAACAAACACAAGCAAGAGAGTGCTTACAAGGAGAAAGTCTGTGCATATGGCGAAATCTTATCTTGAGGAATGTAATTCAAAAAGGGCAGTAACACCTGGTGCTAGATTATAAATACGTAAATATGATTTTAAAAATATAGACCTTAAATTCAGTGGAAAATAATTGAAAAACCAATAGTGAGATAATGATAGGTGTCTTAACTTTAATTAAATTAATTAAAATATTTAAAATTTAAAAATAGTGTGAAAACAGCATGCAGGGAAATGGATATGGATTATTTCCACCTTCATCCAGGTAAAAGAGACTTCCAGATGTGTAGGAAAATAATTCTTTCCATACTGAGTTATTCTAGAAATTGTGATTCAAAAGTATTTAAGGAGTATTAGATTAAAAAAGGCTGCAAGAGGTATTTGTGATAATCACACAATAAATGCTGCATCTCTATCACAAGAGCTATTTTAAGTTAGGTATCACAAGTGATGACATGGCAATTATAATACAATGATAACATATACAGTGTGGTAAATGTGAAAACACCACCCCATACACATGCTAAACCTTCACTAACTTTTGCTTTCATGTCACTTTATTGTAATTTTTCTAGAATCCTGGACAAATAGAGGATTGGACTGAATACTTATTGCATATCCATTTTTCCTAACTGGTGCTTGCAGATGTATTAGAAAATACGATAGATGCCTAGATGGGAAAAGTTGCATTAAAGATACCGTGTTTGAGTTCATAATTGCATGTATGTATGTGTGATAAATATAATTTTGGAACCTATTGAAGCTAACTTAGCTTCCTTTTGCTAGAAAGTGGGGCTTTCAACATGTCCTTGTAACCATCCACATCAACCCAAGAGAGGTTTTACCTTTTAAAGCTTCGGAAAAATATGAAGTAGCTTTTTATTCAGCTAACATCAAGAATATCAAATTGATATCTCCTCTCAACTGTCTCTAAAACTCTTGGTGGGAGTTAGATAAGCTTTTAGTTTCTACAGATCATCATGTGTATTCAGGGGGAGCAAGCACTATTAAGCTTCAAATATGTATATGCAGGGGTGGGATTCTACCGGTTCTGTCTGGCTGTACAGAACCGGTAGCTCTGAAGAGCAGCAGACACAGAACCGGTTCTGTGTCTGCTGCTGTTTTGGCCGACCCACCCGCCCGGGCTCTTACCTGTCCTTTATTTCCTGCTTTTTCAACCGCAGCTGCTTTGTGCGGCACAGCTGGGGTTAAAAAAGCAGGAAAAAAGGGCTTTTCCAACCGCTGTGCACCTGCATGCAGCACTGCTCAGCTGTCCAGGCAGCTCAGCAGGTTGTAAATTGCACTCGCGCGACTCGTGCATACGCGCACGACGCAGAGCAACAGAACCGGTAGTTATACCGGTTGGATCCCATCCCTGTGTATATGTGTATTTATTTAGAACATCTACATACTGCCAGAGTCCCAGAAGCATGCAATATATAAAACTTAAATACAAGGGGGGGATATCAAGGTATGGTAAAATGAAATGTAGCCTATATTTTGTAATACTGATTCTTTTTTTCCAGATGCCGATAAAGGAAAGAAGTATTTTAAAAAAGGTTGGGTACTTTTTTATTACTTCAAAATGGACCAATCAAAATAGAGACAACACCATGGCCAGCAATTAATTAATCATCACCTCCCAGGAAACCGCCAATCACTGCCCCACCCATTTAAATCTTAACAGTCTACAAATCCTGCAAATAACCACATCTAAACTGATATGCTAAGGAAGTCTTATTAGGATTCTGGGGAAAAGGCCTGCAATTCCCCCCTCCCCAAAACCCCACTAATCACGACCTCAGTATTGCTATTCTAAAGCCCAGAAAATCAGAATGAATTACTAAATTTAAAACATATAGTTACCTTAAACTAAAAATTCTTAAATAACTAGTCAAATGCCTAGCAGCCATTCTCTTGACTGAATCACCACATAGCAGCTCAAATCAAAACCTGAAGTTTAGCCCAACTAGCTCAGGGGTCCCCAACCAATGGTCCATGGATTGGCACTGATCTGCAGCATGCCAGAGTCCGTGCAACCAAGCGAAGCCCCATCCACAGGATGCAGGCAGCACACGAAAACACATCCCTTCCAGCCCATGGAAAAACCTCTCTCCACAGAACTGGTCCCTAGTGCCCAAAGGGTTGGGGACTGCTGAACTAGTTTAAACATCCATCCTGACTGCCTCTCCTTATTAGAGTTAGGAATTAAATATTAATGGAATGGCTAAAGTACATAACAACAAGATAAGAGGCATATTGCATGTTCAACTCCAGGACACAGTGTACTTAATTGATACATGAAGCAAAAACAATGTGTAAGTCAATATACAAACTGTCCAAGTAGGTCTTGGAAAACACAGTATAGAACAGAACGGGATGTAATCTAAATAAGACTTTCAGATATTCATGCTTAACATGGTTGTGAAAAAGAAAATGAATGAGTCAGTGGTGTGTTCCAAGTTCTTTTAACCAAGGTGATCCTCTTTATGCATGTAATATATGAAGATAATTTCAACAGTTTCACCATTCTCTTTGCTCTAAGCATTTTCTTACAGTTTGCCATTTTATTCTTACATAAACCAGCTCTCGTTTCTCTATAAAGATTTATTTCCAGATAGCATACTGCTTTATGCCTCAAATAGAAACCATATTTCCATCTTATCTATTGGCTTTATTTATTTTAAGGCAGATACATATGAACTCAATCTTATTTTAATCCAGGAACTGCCTCAAAATGATTTTCTGGATTGCAGCTTGATTTGCAAAGGTCACAACAGTATAAGCGGCAAGAAAATTACGTATTTTTATCATTAAGTGGTTGGATGCATCAGTGCCTTCCACAGAAAGAAATACACCTTTAGGAAAAGCTGTAATCTTTGCCTAACCACCAACATCCCTTGAGCTCTTGACTGCAGCAGGATTTTACTGGGAGTGGGGGAGGGAAGAATTGATTATAGGTAGTCCTCGACTTACGACCACAATTGAGCCCCAAATTTCTGTTGCTAAATAACACAATTTTTAAGTGAACTTTTTGTCCCATTTTATGACCTTCCTGCCATAGTTGTTAAGTGAATCACTTGCAGTTGTTAATTCAGTGACATGGCTGTTAAGTGAATCTGGCTCCCCATTGATTTTGTTTATCAGAAGGTTGCAAAAGGGGAATCACTTGATCCAAGGACGCTGCAGTGAGTCAATGATGCAAAGTTTGTAAGTGAAAAAAATGGTCATAAGTCACTCTTTTCAGTGCTGTTTGAATGGTCATTAAATGAACTGTTGTAAGTTGAGGACTCCTTGTACTTCCCTGTCTTGCAGGCTGAGAGCTTCATTCTTTCCAGAGCTTGTTTGAAATAAAGCATTCTCATAGTGAATTCTGTGCAGAGATGTAGGCCGGTGTTGCACATGTTTGGACTAATATTTCCATTATTCTCAACCAAAAAAGTGGCATGATGGCTAGAGATAATGGGAAAGTCAACATAATATGAAGGCCATCAGTTTGGTGAAAGTTGTTGTCAAAGAAGTACATCTTTCGGCTCCCTTACCTTTTTGAAGAAAGTGTAAGATAGTTAGCATACCCTGTTAATCGAAATTTAAACCAGCAGGGGGTCTCAAAATGGGACAGCGTGTTGTGATGATGATCTTGCTTCTGTTCTGGCTGAACTTAAATAAGACACAATGTCAGAATTTTGGCAAGCATAGAATGACCAACCCTAATCAATACTGTTCCAAAATCAAAGCATGTTGAATAGTTGCTAGTATCTATGGAATATATAAAATCATAGCATTTATAGAAGTGGAAGAACTACAACAGCTATCTAGTCCAACACTCTGTAATGAGCAGGAAACTCAATTAAACCATCCAGCCTTTTCTTAGAGAACTCCAGAGGTTGATCACCCACAGGCTCCATTAAATAGATTGTCCCGCTGCTGTACAAATCTTCCTGTCAGGAATGTTTTTGCTTTAATGGGAAGTGCTTCTGCTGTTTAACTTTTCCATATATTTTTAGCACTGAGGTCAAAATATTGTCTTGCTAGTAAAAATGGGACTCCTCATTTAATTCCCAGTCTCAAGTGATAGTGACGCTGGTCTTCTTTTCCATTCACATGTTGCACTTCTACAATAATTGTTGCACATGTGCAATATCTCTATCCAATTCAAGAAGGGGCAGTTGTGCATTAACTGAAAGCAACTTGCTGTTATGACTTGATTACCACCAGAACTTTATATTTGCACTGACTTTTGGTTACTATAATTTATCCATTGAGATTTTCTTCTTTTTAAGATGTGGCAAGCATATGTTCTTTTCATAAATTAATTTGTCCTTGCAAAGCCTAATGTCAGCATCTTTTTATTCCCCATTGTGCCTGATATTTAATGGGGATTTTTTTTTCTGTTATTGTTTTCCATGGCACAAGATACTACTTGTTATTTGGGCAGTAGAAAAGGAAAGGGGAAGGGGAAGCCAAAAGAAATATTTTTTTTAAAAAAAACCTGCAACCACAATTAAATGTCAGCTGATCGGCTTTTAGAAAACAGTTGGCTTCTTCTCTCTCTTTCTCTGCTCTCCTTTCTTCAAAGTGCTGCAATTTAGCAGTAAGCCAAAACAACGAATGAAGCACTTGTTTCATGCAGCCAGCTTTTAGCAATGTGTTATTGGTTATTTGAAAGCAAAATGAAATGTGAAACATGAACCAACTCTTCTCTCCACTGCAAGTCCATTAAATTATAGAGACAATATTGTAGTGCTTAGCTGATATATTTATTGCAAGACCTATCTCATTATTATATGCTGGCAAAACACGGTACTTGTAATGGGCCAATTAGCAAGAAGGCAGCTATTGAGTTTGGAGTATTACTCCATTTTATAGGTGGGTAAGCAGATCTTTCTCAAAGTTGTAGTTATTTTTTGGCTGCTTTCGTAGGGAGATAGCAGAGCTAGAGAAAAGATTCTCCTGAATTCTTTGTTGTACGTTAGGTTTTTTTTTGTTTTGTTATTATTTTGAACCCAAATGTTTTGTATGCCACAAAAAGAGTGTGATTCCTGAAGTACTGTAAGATGTCACATATATGTTCAAAGTATTTTTTTTTAATATTCATTTTCTTTCTTTCAAATATTTAGGTGGCTGTCCACCTTAAACAACTGTGGAGGCAACAACAATAAAACTAGTAACTATAAAACAACCATAAAACAATAAAACAATTAAACAAAAACCCAGGGTCTTAATCATCCTCTTAGGATGCCCTGGAGCCAGCTCCAATTCCCCTCATTTCATTCTTCTATTGTATTCTTTCCCAGCCCCCTCATAAAAAGCCAGGTGTTGATGGTCTGCCTAAATGCTAGAAGGTAGATAGGGTGGGCTGCCAAATCTTGAGGGGGAGGGAGAATGTTCTAAAAAGTAGGGACAGCCAAGGAAAAGGCACATTTCCAAGGTCCCACTAGGTGGCAGTATTTCAGGGAAGAGATCTAGAGCATGCTTAGTTTATTTAATCTAGTATTGTAGGATTGGGGTGTGTGTGTGTGTGTGTGTGTGTTTAGGGAAGGGCATTCAAATGCCTATGATGCAAGATGAGCTCTAGGATAAGTTCTAGACAATTCTGAATGGAGTACAAGAAGTTATTCAGGTTCTTTATTTGGGTTCTGCAGTATTATATATTTTTACAGAAACAGTTTTTCATTTTAGCTGATTGGATTTAAAAGAAAAACAGGTTGATTCACAATCTTGAGGAGCAAAAAATCTATATAGACAGGAAAGGAAAAGATATTCAGGAGTATTGGGAAGTACCACTGCTTCCATTGAATAACGAAATGAATTCTCAACACCAACAACCAATAATATCCTTCCTCCTAAATTTTTAAACTGATTTAAAAATATAGAAAAAATAAGTTAAACAACCCTCCCAAAATTATGAGGCACAATACTTCCTACATTTGTTCACAAGAGGTGGACATTAAGTATTTGAACTCTCCAAAACCAAAAGAACCAAATGTTTTTTTTATAAATATCTTAGTGTGCCATCACAATGGTCTAGCAAGAGGATCTGATTACTATAGTGAAAGCATTCAGATATTTTGTTTAATTAAATTTCTGTCAGTATCCTAATATTAGAAGGAAGCCAAGTGGCCCAAATGCGTGTGTGTTTTAAATATCCAACAAAGAAAGGAAAATCTATTACTTTTACAGTTAGTATATTGCATCTCTCTGTAACCTGTTCTAGTACATTCTTGTAATGCACAAGCTTGTTTAAAACATATTTTTTGGCTTTTCTCCTTGGTTAAGACTATCTAATTACCATAGCTTAAGAGTAGGTCTTGATGGAATAAGGACATTTTAAAACTGTATGGAGATTCTTAGTCATCCAGGTCATGGTTTCCCGAAGGAGCTTTTTCAAGAGACAATTGGACTTTCTGGTTTTTATTTGAAGTCATTTAGCTTCTCATCCAAGAAGTTTCTTCAGCTCTGGGGCAGCTGAAGAAGCTTCTTGGAGGAGAAGCAAAACATCTTTAAAGAAAAGCCAGAAAGTCCAGTTGCCTCTTGAAAAAGCATCTTGGGACATTTTCAATTCTTGAATTAAAAAAGTAACAAGGTTGGTTAGGTCTTGAAAATTGGGGAGCAAGGAGAAGAAAAAGGGGAAAGAGGGTTAAAAAATGAGAAAAATGCTTTTGTGACTGATGAATGAAACACTATTTGGAAGGAATATTTTATCTGTTTTCCTTTACCCACTAGCTTAATAATAGCCTGGTCAGACAATCCAATTTGTGCTGTATGTCCAAATTGCATTTGCAGCAACTAATCTAGCACATATGTGTAACTAGATAAGAAGTTGATGGCCATAAGTTTTCACTTGATGCACTGTGAAGGAATCTAGGGAGCCACTCTAACCTACAGAAATAACAATACAGTTAAGATTCAGAATAATATATATTAGTCCCATCTCTCACCTGGAAAACTCCAGGGATGTCAAATTCGCGACGACACATTGTCATGTGACGTATAGCAACTTTCCCCCCCCCCTTCGCTAAACCTGGGGTGGGGGTGGCCAGCATGTGACACCCCTGCTCTACATTAACTCTAAACTGGTTTGCAGCTATTTACTTTAGCTCAGTAACATCAATCGATCAATCAATCTGAACAGAGCTGAAAGGGACCTTGGAGGTCTTCTAGTCCAGCCCCCTGCCCAAGCAGGAGACCCTATACCATTTCAGACAAGTGACTGTCCAGTCTCTTCTTAAAAACCTCCAGTGATGAAGCACCCACAATTTCTGAAGGCAAGCTGTTCCACTGGTCAATTGTCCTCACTGTGAGTATGTTTCTCCTAAATTCCAGGTTGCTTCTCTCTGTGTTTATATACCGTGGTTTGCCCTGCAAGTGCTGGTAGTGGTATGGTTTTCTCCTTAGTCAATCCCTTGATTAGGGTATTGTTTTCTGCTTGATCGTTTGTCTGGTGCTAATATCTGCTTATTTGAGTATTGTTTCTGGTCTTTTTGTTTTAGTTTTCTAATGTTTCTTTTGTCTTTTATTTATTTTATTGTCTCTTTTGAATAGTGTGTAAATTATTCTTTGAATAGTATGTAAACATGGTTTATCTGTATGTGTCTTTCTCCCAAACAGATTATCTCTCCCAAGATTGTGAAAGGATGCAACAGTAATGATGAGTGGAGAAGGGTTTAAAAGCACCTGTTTGAGGGAACCAGAGAAGCTAACCCACCACATCCCTGTGTTGGCATGTGCAAGCATAAGCTCCATTACAGTGTTACTGCTTAGAAAGACCCTCCAGCTTTTCTCTGATCATAGGAAGAACATCTGATATCAAATATGAAACAGCATCCCTATCAGGAAATATCTTTGGTGAGAATCCTATCAAAAAGCGGATAAAATTTATAGTTTCAGGAAATGTTCTAAAGGAAACAAAAATTCCTCGGAAAATAACAAAAGGACCTTATCTTCCTAAGAGCTATGGGTTTTTAAAAGACTGGTACAGATTTTTGGGGATGTATTCAAGATAAAATCTGCTTTATAAAGAGAAACAATCTTCTGTGTAAGAAAACAGAGTGGGGAATGTGACCTTTTAAGTTCACTTAGCTGTCTCAGCAGCACCATGGACCATGATTTCTTTATGGTCAATGGTGAAAGGCTAGGTGATTGGGGGCATATTTAATGGCTTGCAGGAGGTGAGGGTTGCGGTAGGCAGGACCAGGGTTTTCTTTGGGAGTTGGACTTCAGGGTTTCTTTTATAAAACATATTATGCTTCTCATGTAATTCCTATCTCAGAGTAGATGAATCTGAAATTTGGAGAGGGTTCTGGAAACTGCAGAAAAGAACTTCAAGGGCCCAAGGATACTTCACTTAACCTTTTCATAAAGAAAAACAAATTAATAAAATTGGGCATAGTTTTACAGTGCTTTATTCCCAGAAGAAATGCTAAGAGAAGGAAGGGAGATAATAGAACAGCGATTGTGCACGTACACACACACAAACACACACTTCATTGTATATGGCTTCAGTGTCACTTTTGGTAAGCTGCTCTAATTCAGCTTACATCTATCTTCCCCATCACTTCTTTTGTGGCCTTTGATGTTTCCTGCTGAACAAATTGTGTTGGTTTGAACAAAGCAGTGAATTCTTGTCCTCCATGAGATTCTTTTCTTTCTTTAATTGGACTTGTATGCCGCCCGCTAAGGACTTGGGGGCCCAAACATTACAAACACCAGGCAGACAGGAGTGAAGATAGCTTTGATTAAAAGATTAAATACATTGTCTCAGGAGCCCGGTAACCAATGCAGCTCGCGCAGGAGGGGTGTAACACGGGAGTATCAGGAAGCTCCCATCACAACCCGCGGAGCTGCATTCTGCACTAGCTGAAACCTCCAGATGGTATGCAAGGGCAGTCCTAGATAGAGAGCGTTGCAGTAGTCAAGTCGGGACGTCACAAGTGCATGAGTGATCGTGCGAAGGGCATTTCGGTCCAGATATGGGCGCAACTGGCGAACCAGTCGGACCTGGGCAAAAGATGACATTCAAGTGGTTTGAAAGCTAGATCCAGATTGACCAGGACCACATGAATGTGCTCCCTCCATCGATTTCTCAGCAGATATTATATAATAAAGCATGTCACAAAGATGCCTTGGGACAAACTCAAGTTAGAACAGGGGTGATGGTATCCCAAGGTTTGTGGGGAGGAGGAAGGAGGTCAGGGCAGTAAGAGTGAGCATGTTTGATATTGCAATGTAAGCCTCACTCTTTTTTATGTGCAGCACAGGAAATTGCACACATTCCCAATAGGGGCAGAACTTGTGTCGCAATGCTGCTTTTTTCATCTGGTCGTAATGAAGTGAGAGACCAGAAGTCTGGAAGGGTTGCTTTACAATCTGAAACAGTGTAAAATCACTGTAATAGGTCTAAAAGTAAAATCTCCCTCAAGTCAGGCTCAAATCCTTGTGATTTCATGGACACATCTGTATAGGTTTCCTGGTAGTAGTATGAAACTGGCGTGCTTTTGCCTTCTTCCAAGGTGTTTTTCTAACCACCCAATCTAACCTACAGTCCTGATAATTTCTCAATGTTTTCCATTCAAATGCTAACAAGTTGTGATCCTGCTTAATTTTTTTGAGATAAGCCAAGGTTGGCTGGGTACTGCCATCTAGCTGGGTATACTAGGTACTGTGTACTTTGAGAAAAATGAAGGAGAAGCGGATATCTCCTGAATTTTAAATATTTGGTTTCTGCACAAATTATGAGTAAGTCTTCTCTCACACAAAGCCCTTAAACTGCTGTTCCAAAATCAGAAGAATCCATCCCAGGCTAGACATACTCATGCCTTGTTTCCGTTACGCAGAGTACATTCACAGCCATATATTCAGATTTAATTTGGCTATATTCATTTTCCTGATTCTCTTTTTTTTCCACAGTAGCAATATTATCTTTATTGAAATGTTTAGTCCAGATTCCATAAAACTTAAGAGTTTGATGCTGACTTCCAGTGTGGGAAAGATTGATTCATAATGTTCCCATGGAGGGGGGGGGGAATTCCAGACCTCTTTTTTATGAAAGGTCTCCAAGTTCACCAGAAAGTAGAACCATTTGCTTATTTTTCTCAGTTGGTTTTTCACTCCCCCAACCTCTCTTTTTTATAAATCCACAATTAGGCTATTTTTGGTTTCAAATTATAATTTGGTTCAACATCTTTACTTTCATATCAGCATATATTTCTGTCTCTAAAGGGACAGTAGTAATGTATATGTGGGAATAATGTGGGAAAATATTATTCTTTTGTTTCCTTTTCTGCCATCATTCTTTTTCATGCAGGATTGACATGAGACTTGGTTTGATTATTCTCAGGAGAAGAGGCCAGTCTGCGGTTACATTGTGCTCTGTATCAGTGCCCGTGAAACCTCTGGAAGGAAATGAAAGGTAAGGAAAGAGCAAATTGCTTTTTATCAAAGTAAGGGGTATGAAAGAGCATAATGTGAACACAATACCAAAGAAAGCAGACTCAGTTGCTCTAATGAATTTTGAAAGAGGAAATGTGGCAGCCCAGTGATTACTTCTTCACAACATTGTCATAGAAAGATATCCACCTTTTGAATATTCTGAGAACTCTTTTAAAAGGTCAGACCATAAAGTAGCCATGCTTGCTGTAGGCTATAGTTGTCAGGCTGCAACAAGCTGAGCTAGTCATTAAAAATTGGAAATGACAAATAAAAATATGCATTACTTAGTAGTGTGAGAACCTACCTACTCTCAACAGCATGATTCAATCAACTCTTCTATTTACAAATATTTGAGACTAAGCATACAGGGGATCTTTGCATACAGGGGATTTTGCATTCAATCACTGTTGAAAAGACTAAGATAACTAGGAAGAGAGCTGTTGGAGACCTTCCTAAATTATCATCAATAAGTATAGATAATATTGTGCTATAAAGTGTTAATAATTGGAACTGAAATAGCATTTTGTGTGCAATGAGAAATGATCAGCCCTTTGAGGTAGGCAAAGTCAGGAAATAAGCACTGCAAGGACCACTAAAATCTACTTTATTGTTGTAGGGCAGGGCTGTCAAACTCATGGCCGGATAGAATAGAATACCTTTATTGCCATTGCATTCCACGAATACAGTGAAATTTGAAAGCTACTCCAGCACAGTGCCCCAAACACCACATCACAAGCACACTACAGAGTATTTAATAATAATAATAATAATAATAATAATAATAATAATACCTAGTCTAAAATGTATCTAAAGCATTTAGTAAGTTAAATAGTTTAAAAATGCCACTATATACATAGGACTAAATCACAACTGCACTGTTTAATTCAAGACAATTATTGCCTTGGAAAAGAAACTGGATGTGTCATGCACTAGCCACGCCCACATCTGATTTAGCGAAGGGGAAAAAAGTCATGATATGTCACATGATGCTGCCATGATGACACAAGTTTGACAACCCTGCCTTATACTTTGACTCTTTCCCATGCTCCCACCTTTCCAGGAATGAATGCCATTTACTTTATTTCTGCCTTCCTCTATAGAACATCCATCTTCAAATTATCTGAAGTTGGTAATTCAATACAGAAATAAGTTCTACAGAAGGATGTTAGAAGTTGTGAAATAATTACTAATACAAAGGTTACTCAAAGCAGTAATTTGATAGCCTGTATTAGAATGAGTACTGTAGTTAACTACATTCATATCTGATACTTTGTTTACTAATGATAGATATGTTATTTTTAAACATTGCAGTGTTGTATCCTTGTAGTAATCATGATATCAAAAGGAATGTATATATTGGGAGACAGCACTCTAGAAAATTTGTCATAAAAGGGTTGTGGGATTTTATCAGAAATTATTTTTTGTTAAAATTCAATAGCTAATTGAATTAAAATGTAAATAGTGATTTAGATCCCCATCTAACATTCAACAGGAAGTCCCTGATTTGCAAATAGATTGTTCCTATTCCTTTATATAAATATCCACAATACAGATAACAGTCTTGTGCCAAGATAACCCAAGTCTATCACAAATGCTATACCCATGCTGTCCTATAACTGAACCCAAACTTACATTTTACTTTAATTGGTTTTTTTAAATTTAATTTCTTTAAGAGCACTCATTTTAAGAATGAGTGTATAGAATTCTCTGATTTGTGTCAGGAACATTATGATTAATTAGATTGAACACTATCCAAGACTTATTTTGGCCACTATTTCCTTAGTCACTTTTGTGGTAGGCTGATTCGTGCAAACAGAAGACAAACAGTGCTAGTATAGTTCATTTCAAAGGAGAACAACCACTAGTACCTAAATATATGGTTCAAGCTTCTGTTGGAACTGAACTACACATTATATTAAGTTTGTAGGATCACTCTATAAGGGTGGGAAATTTAGATCCCTTTCTAAGCATGGCTCTACAAGCAATGGCTTACCCATGTTTCTATAAATTCTACAGTGCTTAGCTAACAAATAAATGAAACAAATCCAATGGGACCTATGGAAACTTTTTAAATTTTTCCAACCTGTGGAACGCTGGAAAGTATCAATGATTTGCTGGAATTGTCTGTCCGTTTTTGCCTGTCTGTCAGCAGGAGATCCTTTCAGAAACAAAACATAATTGGGGGAGGTGAGAGAAAAAAAATTGGTAAAAGAAAGACTCTTTGAAAGTGGGCTGGATTAGGCTAGGAGTGACTGGAAAAAAAAAACATCCAGAAACATCACTACCACCAATGGAACCCCATGGAAGAGGCAAACTGTTTCTAAACCATCCTTCCCTGCTGCTTGTGTGACTCGGATTGAAATATGAAAATCTCCTTTGTTCCAAATGCACACATATATCTAAGCATAGATGCAGCAAGTTACCTTGTTATTCAATAGAAAATGAAGCCATATATGTGACAATTATCAGTAAACCAATTAGAGAAAAGATTCTACATACTTATGAAGTCAATAGCCATAAATGGCAATGGTGGGAGAAGGAGAGACGTGGCTGGAAAGGTATACCAGGGGGCTAGTAATACTCCTTCATATCTACAGTTAATTAAAATTAAATAATAGATCTGGCTATAAAGTGCACATTAAAGATAACATTATATTTGGCCTTCAGTGATTCAGTAAGAATTTTAATCTCAAAGTGTGTTCATTAACTATTTACTTGAACAGACCTGGTTAATCTAAGAAGCAAATCAGATAGTTTGGCCATTGTTATGCTCCAGAAATGACCTATTTTGGCCTTAACTTTAATATCAAATACCTTTTTTAAAAAATCCAAATCTCTTTCAGAAATACCCTTTTCCCCTGGTAGGTGACTGCTCAGACTTGGAAAAAGTGATCAAATCTTTCAATTTCAGCCCTACACGGCTTCACCAAGATCAGTTTGTATGATTCTTCAGAAAAAAATGCAGCATTCCCTTTCAAGGAGTGATTCACTTCACTGTTTATTATTCCATAAAAACCTTCTTTGTGGACAAAGCAATAGTAGCCAGTTCACTCTCCCATTAAGCTGAATATGGTCTTCAGCAAAGGCTGGCTCAGGGAGTTGAAGTCCACAAGTCAAAAAAGGGCCATCATTCCCCACCCCTGATCTATTAGTTATCAAGAGTGGATTCTGCATTTCAAAGAAAAATCTTTTTTGGATGTGCTGGGATTGAAGTTGGGAATCTTTGTGTACCATCATGTGCTTAGTACCAAACTGGAAATGTTAGATTTACTTTGAAGGTGTAAACCAAGTGAAGTTTGATGAGATGAAGTTTTTGGTCTTATTTCTAAATGCCTTCCTTTTGTTGATGTTGTTTTGTTTGCTTCTTGTATATTTTAATTCTGCAATGGAAATAAAAGAAGTCTAAATTGATGCAAATCAATCAGAATTTGCTTCCACGGCAGTGAAGACCAGCATGGGTTTTTGAAAAAAAACTTTAATAAGTTGGTTATTTAGGGTTCTTGTGTTTCCACTTCAAATAATGGTGGAGTATCATCAGAGGCCAGAGGAAAATTCCATCCCTGCCATATTTTAGTCTTTAAGTAATCAAACTTAAAGGGCATGTGAACCACTGACATATATCCTTCAAGAATTAATAGTCCAAAGAGTTTACCCCTGATAAACAGGACTGTCACCTGAATATAGAACTCAGTAACTTTTTTTTATTATTTTACTTTTTTTAAAGCATTAACATAGCCACATGGGGAGTGGGGAGGATGGCTCAGTGATTAAGACACTGAGTTTGTCATCTGGAAAGCTGATAGCCCAGGTTCAAGACCTGAGTGCCACATGACAGCATGATCTTCCATTACTTGCCTCAGCTCCTGCCCACCGAGCAAATGCAAGTAGATAAATAGGTATCACTTCAGTGGGAAGGCAACAGTGTTCTGTTTGCCTTGGCATATAATCATGCTAGCCACACAACTATGGAAGTGCCTTTGGACAATGCTGGCTCCCTTGCTAAGAAACAGAGATGAGAATGCCCCCCTAGAGTTGAACACAATTGGACCGGGAGACCTTTACCATCTTGTATGAAACCCTGGATGGCTCCAAATCAGCAATTAAACAACAGCAACAAAAACCAGTGCATTAGAGATATCTATTAAAATATTAAAAAGTTAAGCTTCCAACATCCTCATTAAATCATCTAATCCCACTGATCCTATCCCAGCACCTGGTGGGGAGAAAGCTAGGGCTTCAGGGCTTTTCAGAAGGCTAGGACAGTAGAGCTTTGCTAAATGAACATCAAGGGGAAAGGGTGTTCCACAGGCCAGGGGCTGTCACAGAAAAGGCACATTTTGCATAATCAAGTTTCAACATCTCTAAGGAGGAGTATGTTCAGTTTTTATTTTTTTAAGAAAAGAAGAATAGGAGTGATAATAAAAAAAGAGATGGAGAATAGCAATGACCACAATTATCTGCAAGCCTTCATCCCTCAATAAGTAGAACATCCTGTTGAAAACATTTTACACATATAAATTAATATAAAGAAATATTTATAAATAGAAGTAATAAGAGAAAATCATAATTTGTACACTTGCAATGCTTTGTTCTTTTGTGCTCATTTACCTGTGTGTTAATTGCTACAGGAAGACTAAATTAATTACCTGCCCCTTGTAAATGAGTACATTTATTGCAGGTGTAAAATTATCATTTTTCTCATCAACTAATAAGCCAAATGTGAAGGTCATTTGAATCAGCATGTCTCAGCATGTCGAGTCTGCTGATTAGATTTATACAAACTGGCACTTTCTATTACTTTGAACAGAAATTATTTACTGCAGCAGCAGGAAATGTAGCAGTTATGGCTTTCTCTGTTCTATTAATTGTTTGGTAAAGACTTGTCACTCTGACATGCTGAGACATGCTGGTTCAAATGACCCTTATTTGTGGCTTGTTTGTTACCTAGCAAAGGCTGATCAAAGAAGTTCTGGTAAACCAATGTCTGTAAATATCGATACTTACGTAGATAAAGAGAAATATTATATATTCTGTTTCAAAGAAAACAGACAAAAGGTAAAAAGGCAAAAAAGAAAAAAAAATAAGACAAAGATACAATCAGTAAGTAGGTAGAGAAGTTGCTGACTTACATTGTGGATGAGGATTAACCATAAAAAACAGAAAACATTAAATTACTTTTAACAAAAGGGAAAGTTCTTTTTAAATCTCTTGACCTGAATGTCAATTATTTTCACTATGCTGTTTTTTGAAGATAAATCGCTTAACAGGGAAAAAGAAGAAACACCTATTAAAACATTTAATGCTAAATATTAAGGTTCTAACTTCTATTTTATTGTATTCTGATATACATATTTATAAACATTTGATATCATGTATTTTTTATTTCAGTTCTTTAATGAATTTTTCCCTTTTAAACACATAATCTAAATGTTTGAATTTGCCTCTGGATACTTCTATTGTGATTTTATACAGCTGATTTTGCCATTGTTGCATATTCACCAATTTTAAGTTCCTAGTCAGATAACATTGGTAATATACCCCTTTTTCTAATATTCTACTAATTTTATCCCTTATCTAATATATATATCTTAGTAAACTTTGACTGTTGTTGTTGATCTCCTGGAATTATGCCTGGAATAAAATAAAGGTGATTTCAATTCAAATTTGGTTCCTAAAACGCTCAACTGTGCTCTGTATTTTTTTCGTGTACTTTTGGATTTTTTTTACATGTCTAGTGCATATAGCATGTTTTTTTCCCTGTATTATGGCATTACCAACATTTATCACATTTGATTTATCTTGAGAAATATTGACAGAGTTGTATACCATCTGCAAGTAATTTCTATTTACAAATCTTTGCTTTTTACAACTTGTTTTGGTGTGTTCACTTTTTTGGAAAGCAATTTTCTTACTAGGAACAAGTAGTAAAAAGGTCAATTATTGTTGTTTCTTTTCAAACTTTTCTTAATGGTTTCATAGCCACAATATCTGGACATAAGCATGTAGTTACCAGAAATTACGTCTGACTCAGTGAAGCCTGTAAAGTTTTGTTACACTGATAATACTTTGATCTGATAAGATTAACCATAAGTACAGTAGGTACAGTTTAATTCCTAGAACTTACGGGAAATATCCAAGTTTTCTTGGCAAAATGGGAAGAGTTTGCTATTGCCTTTTAAGGTGTTTTTTTCCCAATTTGCCAGTCCAGTCAACAATTCTGATATTCCTAGTTTATCTCCCATTTATTATTATTTGTGAAATTTAATTGCAGCCTATCTCACCATGGACTATCCTAGATGGCTTACAGCAATAAAAAGGAAGAAACGATAAGAGTGTAAACAGAAGTAAAATAATAGAACAATAAAATAAACAAAAAACAATGAAAAAGAACATGAGAATACATCAGTATGATAAAAAAAAAAGATGGAAAGCAGAGAGGAAGGTATGGAAGTGGAGCCTGACATTAGTGTAGTAGCCAACTCCAGAGTGAAATGGCCCCATCTGGTCACCAGGCCAACCAGCAGAGCCAAATCTTCAGGCTCTTGCAGAAAGATGGGGGGGGGGAGCAGATCTTACCTGAAGGTAAGATTTCCAAAGGGTAGGCACTGCAGCAGAGAAGACTCTTCTGGATTCTGATAGTCAGAGTTCTTTTAATGCAGGGAGGCAGGGAAATTGCTTTGGAGAAGGAATCCAGAGGCCATTAGGGAAACATTGGGTATAGAAGGAAAATCCAAAGAAGTAGGAGAATGTGGCAAAAGACTCACACTAGTCCTCTTCCCCCAACTAGGCTCCCTGGGGTATAAGAGGGACAAAAGGGAAGACATAGGCAGAAGACTTGCAAGATTCTATTACTGTTTCTGGGTTTTTTCTCCCTTAAGGAAAAAGAGTGTTACATACATACATACATACATACATACATATGTACATACGTACATACATACATTCATTTAAAGTGGTAATTAATTAAACAGAACCCATTCCAACATACTGTGCAAGCTGATAGTCAAGTAAATTCTGAACTTACCCAGTCTGTTGCTGATAAGTAGCCTACCCCAATTCTACTTCTTTAATACAATGGTTAGAGTGCTATATTGCAGGCTAACTACCCACAGCCAGGAGTTCAAGTCTGACCGGCTTAAGGTTGACTCAGCCTTCCATCCTTCCAAGGTGGGTAAAATGAGGAGCCAGATTGTTGGGGGCAATATGCTGTATTGTAAATCACCCTGAGAGTGCTCTAAAGCACCGGTTGGATAGTATTTAAGTCTAAGTGCTATTGTTAAAATGGAGTCATAGGAGATGACCAGGCTGAGCCCAAGGGAGGGGTCAAACACATAATCAGTCTCGAGTCCCTTTGCCCCTACATATAAACCTATATTCATTTGAATTGTCTGGATTTCTGATTTCCTGCACTTGACAGGAATTGAACGATAGATACACCCTTTCAAATAAAAGATACTACCACAAATAAAAACTTTTATTTAGTTCTTGGTTCTCATGACCACATTTTCACTAGCTATTGCCGATACATTTTCAATAATGTTTTTGCAGTTACAAAAAGTTATTTTTAAAAGTATAGCTGATGGTATTAATTTAGATGTTTTTATCCAGTAAATGCCTTGCCTATATATTTCTTTATTATTATGACATTACAATAATATGAATTTTCCAATTTAAGCTGTCTTCTTTATATAAATCAAGAAAGCATAAACTATAACTGCATGTAAATATTTGAAGCAGATCCACAAAATACTGAAAGTTTCCTGCAGTACCTGTTCCCAGTCAACAAGAAAAAATGGGAAGCAATCACTTCTTTCAGATGTAGAGTTTCAGTGAGAGAGAAGGAAGAGCAGGATATCTTTATTTGAACAGTGATGGAAAATATTTCTCTCCCACAGTATGGATTAAAATGCCTCCTTCCTGGAAGAGTTTGAGATCCAGAGATCCTGAGAAGTTGATTATTCAAACCCTAAAGTATGAATAGAATGTAGGGAGAGGAAGTTGTGGTTGGTGAGTCAGCATGAGTAATTTATTTCAGTGAGCAGGAAGGCTGAGTTGTGTTTTTTTTCTCTCTCAATCATTTCAAGAATTATATTTTTTAAAAGAAGGGGAATAAATGATATTTTGCAGTACTTTTATGTGCAGTACTTTTAATAAAATGCTACCATTTAAGATCATAATTTTTATCTCTATAGATATATTTTTCAAGAACATGGAAAGAAGAAGATAGCTGTCACTGGTAAGCATTATTCTTTTCTTTTTTTGCAAACTGTTTAGCATAGAGACAATTCTTAGAATTTAGTTGCTTTGTCTAGTTATCAGAAGTGCAGTTCAGTATAATATGTTTTTATGTATTCATGCAGTATGGTATTCTATTATATATCAGCAATTTGATAATCTAATTTATTATTATTCCATTTTTAAACTGATCTGTTTCGTCTGTAAGATCTTACTTAGCTGTGAACAGGGTTGCAAATAAGTTTGGTGAGCTGAACCCAAAACAGATGGTGCAGAATTGCTTCTCTCCTTTTTATGAAAACCTGAATTCAGAATCTAGTGTTTATATATACATTTTAATATAAGTTGGGCATTTAGATGCCTCTTATTTTACAAGATCATTTTTTTAGTCATGTCCTATCAAAGATACAATACAACACAATCCCTTTCATTATATATAAGAGAATGATCTGTATAGGTGCACCTGTGATCCTGACATCTTATTTATAAAAACCTCAACACTATGCTTCATTAATAATTTATTTCAATAGGAAAGTCACATGAATATGTTATACTAAACATACTAAAGAAGTACTGTACTGACTGAATCTAATCTCATATCGGAGTTTTACAGAGCATCCAATCAGATCAAATAGATACTTCCTGGTTTGTGCAGAACAAATCTATGTATACAGTAGTTCACATAGCTAATTTTATCTTTGTCTTGAAATTCCGAGAGGTGGCTGGTTAAATAAAAACATTTACAGAACTGTATTTTTGGTTTGTATTTGACACCTTGACTTTGAGTAAGATGCTGAAACTGAAAATATTTTATGCAGTTTATGCAGAACCAGGTGTAGCACCAAGATTTGTGATCATCTTCTTTACTGTAAAGTCTAAATCTTATCTGAAATATGATTAAGTGGATATCTTTGTATAACCGGTTTTGCAATTAATTGTCTAAATGTGTGTGTCTGTGGAGATTCTCAGACATCTAGGTCATGGTTGTCCCAAAGGTGTTTTTTTTCAAAAGGCAACTGTACTTTTGTTTTTCCCTGAAGATGTTTCTCTTCTCATCTAAGAAACCAAGAAGAGTCAGAACTGAAAAAGTTTCTTGAATGAGAAATAAAATATCTTTGAGGAAAAATAAAGTACAATTGCCTTTTGAAAAAGGACCTTTGGGTCTAAATATTTGTGTTTCACCTACTCATCTTTGTTCACCAAAGAAGTTTGGGATATAGGCAGGGGTGTGATTCAACCGGTGTTACTACCAGTTTGGTGAATACGCTTCATGTGCATGCGTGCCTGATGTGCGCTGTGTGCGCATGTAAAAAAAACCATCAGCTGTGCTGCCCGTACAACTGAAAAGCGCAGCGTGCGGGTGCGCAGCGTTTGAAAAGCCTTTTTTCCTGCTTTTTCAACCTCAGCTGTCCCGCGCAAAGCAACTGAGGTTGCAAAAGCAGGAAATAAAGGACAGGTAAGAGCCTGGGCGGGCAGGTGGGCCAAACAGCAGCAAACACAGAACCGGTTCGGTGTCTGCTGCTCTTCAGAGCTATTGGTTCTATTGAACCGGGCAGAACTGGTAGCATCCCACCCCTGGATATAGGATGGAGACCTGTTTCCAGCATTTCATTCCTGTACATCATTTAGCAGATGCTTTAGCCTGAAGAGTTCTTAACTGGGTTCTCTCTTCACTAATGGATAGTGTTAAGTTTGCATGAAGAGTCAGACGCGAAGAGCTTCAGTGAAGAGTTTATTAAGTGACTACAGCTCGAATGGACCCAACTTGGCTGGGCTACGGCTGCTTCTTATAGCCAGCAGCCGTAGTTGCCAGCCAATGGGAGTGCAGGGTTTTTCCCGCACTATTTAAACCAATCCCATTAGACATTTTACAAGAACAGTTCAAAATAAACCAATAACATTTAAATCTACATACATAACTCCCCTCCCCACTAGGTTCAGTCCATACCAAACCCCAACCTATCTGATGTATTCTTTTAAATAGGTGGGGCTCTTGCATGGTTGAGACCTTCGTGGTTCAGAAGTTTTACATTCTCACCCAGTGAGAGAGGAAATGTGTCTGCTGACATTTCCCCATTGGGACTTCCTGTGAAAGAAGACCCTGTTTGACTGTTAGAATCTGGTCTCTCCTCCCAACCCATCTCCAGCCCAATGTCAGCACCTAAGTCAGGTAGTGATGTACAATCTTGCACTTCTCTTTGGTTTGAATCTGTTGTAAAGCGCCATTAGCTGAAGGGTGCCCAGGGGCAGTAAGGGCATGTCTGATACCCTGTTGTGCTAAATAGATTCAAAGAGGTTGGATGTAAATTGAGGCCATTGTCAGAGACAAGAACATCAGGTAACCGTGGGTTACAAACAGTTTTCTGAGCTGCTTGATGACAGCATCAGTTGTGGTGGATGCCATGGGAAACACCTCTAGCCATTTGGAATATGCATCTACTATAATAAGGAAGGTGTGCCCTCTAGTAGGGCCTGAAATCAATGTGAATCTAGACCATGGGCCCCTAGGACATTCCCATTCCTGTGTGGGGGCGTGAGATGAGGCAGGCCTGACTACCTGACAGTTGGGACAAGATGCAACCCAGTTTTCAACCATTTTGTCAATACCTGGCCACCATACATAACTCCTGGCCAATCCCTTCATCCTTACAATACCAGGATGACCCTCATGTAACATTTCCAAAACCTCTCTTTGCAGTTTTGCAGGAATAACCACCCTGTTACCCCACAAAATACATCCTCTTAATACAGATAATTCAGTTTGCCTGGACTTAAAAGGTTGGGCAAGGTGAGGTAGATCTTGAAGAGGCCAACCTTTCTTAATCCAGCCTATAACAGGAGCCAACACAGTGTCTTTGGCAGTCTCTCTGGCAATTTCAGCAGCATGAACTGGAAGCTTGGCAACAGTTTCTAGGAAAAAGGTGTGTGTTTCAGGTTCAAGGTCCTCCTTGTAGCAAGGAAGTGGGCAACGTCTTAGTGCATCAGCATGTCCAATGTCCTTGCCAGGCTTGTGGATAAGTTTGTATGAATAAGCTGCAAGAAATTCAGTCCACCTCAGCATTCTTGGTGACAGGATAGTAGGTGTAGGCTTGTCTCCTGCCACAATGCCTAACAAAGGTTTGTGATCTGTAACAATGGTAAATGTTCTGCCATACAGATATTCATGAAATTTCTTAACAGCTGCAACAATTGCCAATGCTTCCTTGTCCAATTGGCTGTAATTCCTCTCTGCTTTGGTCAAAGCGTGAGAGTAAAATGCAATAGGGGCTTCTCTCCCACTGGGAAGCCGGTGGCTCAAAACCCGCCCCCCACTCCAAAAGGGGATGCATCACAAGTCAGGACAACAGGCAAATTCTCAGAGAACTGTATCAGTACAGCATCAGACGTGATTAGTCTTTTAATACTGTTAAATGCTGATTGTTCCTTCCTGCCCCAAACCCAAACAGACTTCTTATCAAGTAATCTGTGCAATGGTTCAGCAATGGTTGCCTTTTGAGGTAGGAACATGTGATAAAAGTTAATAAGTCCAAGGAAAGCTTGCAAATCTGTTTTGCATTTAGGTCTAGGGGCTTCTTTGATTGCTTTAACTTTGGCATCTGTAGGATGGATGCCATGCTTGTCAATCATGTAGCCCAGGAACTCAACCCTGTCAGTCTTAAGAGTGCATTTTTCTTCCTTGACTTTTAACCCGCTTTCCTGAATCTGGTAAGGACTTCTCTGAGTCTTTCTTGTAGCTGAGTGTCATTTTCAGCAGAGATTAATACATCATCAGAGTAAGGTACTACCCCTGGCAGTCCTTGGAGCATTCTTTCCATAAGGCTTTGAAAGATGCCTGGTGCCACGCTTACTCCAAATTGTAACCTTTTACATTTGAAGGCACCTCTATGAGTCACAATGGTTTGGGCCTCTGCAGTGGCATCATCAACTGTTAGTTGTTGATATGCCTGGGCCAAATCCAATTTGGCAAAGACTGTACCCCTGCCAAGTGAATGTAGCAGATGATGCACTACTGGAACTGGATATGCGCTCTGCTGTAGCGCATGGTTCAGTGTCCCCTTATAGTCTCCACAAATTCTTACTGACCCATCAGCCTTGACTGGTGTGACTATGGGTGTCTCCCATCTGGAGTGGTCAGTGGGCTCTAAAACCCCTTGAGCTATTAATTTGTCTAATTGTGCATCAATTTTTTCCTTTAAAGCAAATGGAACCCTCCTGGGCTTTAAACGAATTGGTGGCACCTTGGGATCTAGGTTGAAAGTGATAGGGGTCCCCATGTACTTGCCCAATCCTTCACTGAAGACCTCTAGAAACTCAGACTTCAAGGCCTCCTCCCATTCAGAGTTGCTCACGTGATGGATGCCAGTCACCTCGATGCCTAGTGGCTTGAACCACTCAAGTCCCAGCAAGCTTGGGCGATCCTTGTCCACGATGGTCAGGGGCAAACGTTTGGTGTGGCCTTTAAACTTCACATTGAATTCTCTTGTTCCAACTACTGGAATCTTGTTCCCTTGGTAGTCTTTAAGAGTCAGTGTTTGCTTCTGGAAATGCTTTTTCTGAATGTTGGGAAGTAGCCTGTGAATAGTGTCCCATGACACCATAGATAAACAAGAGCCCGAGTCCACCTCCATTTGGCAAGGCCTTCCTTCAATGAATACCTTCACATGTACTTTTCTGCTTCTCAAGGGTGAAGAATGACCAATAGTGATTGTTTGATGAGTTTCATTCTTTCCATTTGCTTCTGAGTTAGCCCCATCTTTTCAATGAAATTGTTGGGCTTGAATTCCTTCTCAGGGAATTTCTTCCTACTAGGTGGAGTTCTGGATGATTTGCAGACTCTTGCTAGGTGACCCCTTTTCTCACAACGTAGGCAGATGGTGTCTAAAAACTTGCATTCAGTGCGGGGGTGGCCCCCCACAGCCTCTGCAATAAAATTCTTGCCTCTTTTTCCAGGGTCCTTCCTTTTCTTCTCCATTCTGAGTCTATAAATTCCTTCCTCCACCTCACTACAATCTGAATCAGAGTCTATTTGTTCGCAATGGGTTGTTGTGGATTTTTCCACATCAGAATGGCTTGAGGCCTTGTTAATCTTTTTCATGGCTGCTGCTGAGGACTTGGTGGCTTCCGCTGAAACAGCTTCCTCTATGGCCTCCTTAAACATGATCTTAGGTTTCATTAGTAGTTTGCTTTGTAAGACCTTATCTTTAAGGCCTAGAACAAACCGATCACGCATGGCCTCTTCTAAGTTGGTAAACCCACAAGCACCCACCAATGTCCCTTAAACTTGCCACGAAGTTGTTAACATTTTCGCTTTCCCCTTGATCCCGACGGTAAAACTCGTGTCTCTTAATGAGGCACAATACTTGTGGGGCGTAATGGGCTCTTAAAAGCTTTTCTAAATCAGGCCATTCCATTACCTTCAAGTCTGCAGCTCCCGCCAACGCCTTCGCCATCTTGAAGACTGCCGGACTGCAGTGCGTGAGAAATACTGCCCTCTTCCGCTTCTCGGGGAAATCGGCGAGGTCGTTTCCTTCCAAGTACATCTGGAAGCAATCCGCATACGATTCCCAGTCTTCTGCCGCTGGTTTGAACGGGGCTGGGTGGGGGGTGTTCAGCGCAGCCATCTCGCTCTTCTGCTTGTCTTCCGCCTCGTCTCTTTTTCAGGGCTATCCCACCTTCGTCACCAGTGTTAAGTTTGCATGAAGAGTCAGATGCGAAGAGCTTCAGTAAAGAGTTTATTCAGTGACTACAGCTCGAATGGACCCGACTTGGCTGGGCTACAGCTGCTTCTTATAGCCAGCAGCCGTAGTTGCCAGCCAATGGGAGTGCAGGGTTTTTCCCGCACTATTTAAACCAATCCCATTAGACATTTTACAAGAACAGTTCAAAATAAACCAATAACATTTAAACCTACATACATAACAGATAGCATTACAAATGTAAGTTCCTCAAACAAGACTTGGTATTATATAGTACCCCTCTTCAACATTTTCTGGATGTATGAACCTGTGGCTTCGCAAATGCAGCTGATTAATTCTATGGTTACAGAGCTACACATTTTGCCACTTTACATTCTTGTTCTGAGCAACAATTTGTGGGATTCTGTATTACAAGATAATTTTCTCCAGGAATATCATTAAAACAGAGGAAAAGCTCCATGCATCCTGAAAAGTTTGTGCTTACTGTTTTTATACATGAAAGCTAACTGTCATGTATCAAATAACTCTGGAGGAAAAGTATGTTATATGAAGATCTTCTTTGAGAAGCAGTGGGCCTGAATTACAGACCCTGGATCCACATCCTTACTGATTCACTTTTATCAACAGTTAAGGGCTCAGGTGCCTTTGAATAAACAGTCACTTTAGGATTTGTAATTGGTATTAGTTACAAATTGGCAAACACTTCCACATAGGATCTGCTCCTAATTTTCTCCAAACCATTCTTTCTTGTTAGTCTGGCTTAGGAGAGGAACAGTGGTTTTTTTTTTAAACTGTTGTTCTTCACAGTCAGAAACTTTTATTGATATCATCCAGAGATCCCTAACCTGCTTCTACTTTCAGAACAGAAAGAATAACAGAGTTGGAAGAAACCTTTGAGGTCTTCAAGTCCAACTCCCCATTCAGGCAGGAAACCCTATTACATTTCAGACAAATAGCTGTCCAATCATTTAAAAATTTCCAGTATTGGAGCATTCACAGCCTCTAGAGGCAAGTCATTCTTCTGATTAATTGTTCTAACTGTCAGGAAATTTCTCCTCCACTTCCCTGGGAGATAGGGCAGTGTGCTTTGTATGTATTTCCAACATGCTTCCTTTTGGTTTCTAAGCGGAATCAGCCTAAATGCTGATGGAAATACATTGGCTATCTAGAACTGTTGGCTCACAAGGAAAAGTGTGTTCACATTTCGTGTCTCTTCTGTGGTGCCACTGCTTATTTCTAACCTGGATCATAATAGCTGTGCAAAAAGCCAGGCTATCTGGATTGCAGCACATGGTGTACTTTGCAGGGGCTCAGTTGATAAGTAGAGCAGTAGCTGACTTGCAAACCAATAATCCAGAAGTGGTTGTAGTTTAACTGCAAAAATAGGAAGGGTGTAGAAACTACAATGGCAAAATAGATGAGACGAAAGTTGCCAGTTAGCAAATGATTACACATCATTTTGTGTGTGAGTGTGTGGGGGTTAGTGGTATTTTTTGTTGTTTGATTCTTTGTTAATACAGGTGTGCTTTTTAACTCATGTGGTCGTAGATTATAGTAAATGAAACTAGATTCACAAGATTTTTGTATGTCAGGTGGGAGGAGGATGTCATGTGCCTATCTGTAAATTCCTGATGACCTAATAAAATGTATTGCTGTTGCCTACACATCCTCATTCTAGTATGTTGCCTTTCGGGCTAAAATGAGTAAGTAGAACATGTTCTTTAAAATCACCTTATTGCTGATAGGAATGAAAGATAATATGTTTTCCTACTCTTCCCCCCACTCCCTAGTTTGGTTTTTTAAAAAAAACAGTGCAATATAAATATTACAGTTGTTCTGCATATAATATAAAGTTATATTGCAATCCTTCAAACAAAAGGCTACAAAACTTTAAAAATGGATTGATTCATATCAAAGAATTATACATTGGGTACTTTAAATTATGGTTTGTGTTTGTAAGAAATAATTAGGGAGATTTAAATAAACCATGTCAATTTGAATAAAAAAAATAATGACTTTATAATTAACTATATTGAATGTATTTATGCTCCAAATCAGAGGAATACTGTACATTAGGCTTATCTAAGAAGCCTCTTTTTATTAGTGTTTGTATTGGGAAATGTTTTTAAAAACCAGTGTGACCAGAAAGAGATTCAAAAAGTATTGTATGAGTACCTACAATAGAGTCCTTCAAGTTTTTGGATTCTATAATCTCCCAGGACTTACAATGGACACTTTAGAACCATCATTAAAAAGGCACAACAACAAAAGATGTTTTTCCTGTGTCAGCTCAGGAAATTCAGACTGCCTAGGAACTGTTAATGCAATTTTACAGAGGAATTATTGAGTCTGTGATTTGTACTTCTATAGCTGTCTGGTTTGGTACAGCAGCCAAAGAGGACAGGTACAGATTCCAACAGACATTTAAGACTGCAGAAAGAACAATTGCAACCAGCCTGCCTTCCCTAGAAGATCTGTATATTGAATTGAATTGCAGGTCAAAGAAGGGCTGAGAAGATATCTACAGTAGAGACCTCTCATGTCCTGGACACAAGAGTTGAAAGAGTTTCAACTCTTTCCCTTGGGACGGTGCTATAGGGCATTATATACCCAAACAACTAGACACAAGGACAGTTTTTCCCTTCGTGCTATCACTCTGCTGAACACCCAATTCACACAGTGCTGCCTAATGTACATGTATACTTATCCATGTAGTGTGGCTGTAGTATTATTTATCTTTCTTATTATCTTGTTTACTCCCCCTTTTATTGGTAATATTATCTCTTTTATTCATTAAACATGAAACTCAATCAACTGAATATTTAAAAATGTATCACAAATATTATTGACCGGCTCTGATGGTTGATACAGGTTGCTGCCAGCAACCTAAGTATCAACCAAGTATCTTCTTAAAATGGATGATGAGGATGATGAAGAGGATTGCTTTGCATGTACTCTGAAAGCTTCCATACCAGAGACAAATTCCTTGTGTGTCTAATCACACTTGACCAAGTAAAATATTTAAAAGAATTGAAAGTATTCAATTCAATCCAATCATCCCACCCTCAATTCCTTTTTCTGTTACCACCTGGGGTTTAGCCATGTACGTGTTAGTGGACCATTTCTTTAAATCTTGCCAGCTTCTCACAAACAAGTGAAGAAAAAAGTTCTTAATTAATTGGATTGGCAAATTTCCCGTTTGATCACATCCAAATATAAAACTTTAAGGATTTGCTTTATCTGGGCAATTGACTGAATAAAACACATACACCTAAGTATTTAAGAGAATACTTTCTTTCGTCTCTCTTGTCCTTTAATGTATCACAGCCCAGTGTACTTTGAGTAGTCATGTATATCTTTAGGAAGTTATTTTATATAACACTCTGATTGGCTAACGTGTTAGGATTTTTTAGCAGTACAGTACCATCTACAGTTTTATCAATGACACTGACTATAGAACTTTACCTAGTTCACTAGACCTTAAAGTGCAAATAACTGTTAGAGCTGAGTGAAATGGAAATATTTCAATGAGAATGGACTTTACACTTTGAAATTGAAAAATGAGTAGTCAGAAGAACACTCTGGGTTGATGCCATAAGATTCAAATACGTGATATGACTAATATTTTCATAATACACTGTCACTATCAAGTTTTTCTTTTGTGGGCCTATCATTAAACATTGGGCCTAAAAAGACATAGTCTAAATGGATAACTTATTGTTTATCTTTGTAGCATTAAATACATGATTGCTATATTTTATTCTATCAAATGGAATTATATTCTACCCCCACAAAATTGCCCATCCAAGAAATCTCAATTTTCTTTTGCAATCTTTCCAGACTCACAAAGATCAAACAGGGTTTTGTAATATAGTCTTGCTTTGAGTTGCCAAGGTCAGATGAGACTAAGGGGAAGAAGCCAAGTTATGAATCTATGCAGAGGTATGCTTTGTATATGTGCCAGGGATCAGTGATTTTGCTGTGATCTTTTTTAGAAAAAGACTCTGGTTTATATTTTCCTTCACAAAACTAAGATTTATTGTAGCTGAGATGCTCTGCTGAATATTCATTAACATCATTGACTGTTAGGATCCTTTGACAGTAAATTAATGACATTTTACCATACCATAGATGATAGATCTACTTTCCTTGATACAAGCAGCAATATTTTGGAAACCTGCCTATTTATAAGCAGCAATATTTGGGAGACCCATGAACATAAACAAGAAGATCTTATATTTATAACATTCCTCAGCCTATATTTATTGAAATCCAGAATTTTTGGAATAGGCAGATGAATGAATTCCCCCTGGTTTGGGTGACAAGTTGAACAGAGTCCCAGTGGATAAGTTAAATAAGTTTTTGGTTCTGTTTGCTATTTTTAATGTGTTATTCTATATTGTGTTACTTTGAACTATGTTAATAAAAATGCCTACCTATTTCATACAGCTGAAGCCTTTGATGACACTTTGTTTATTTTCTACCAATACAACTCAGTATGTACAAATGGGAAAATTAAAATGATAGCAGGGACAGATTTCTTTTTATGGAGCTAATGTGCCAATCATTGATGCTTCTGACTTGTTAGAAGATTTTTCCAGTTGCCAGGTATCCAAAGAGGCAGTTTTAGGAAATCCCCAGGCAAAGAGATGGGATCAAATGGGGAGTTAGCCTTGTATCATTGCACAGTGGCAAGAGACCTAAAACTGACCCAACCCTCTTCCAAGTTCCATGGCATCTTATCTGTTGGTAAGGTAAGGTGAGAAGTCTGGGGAAATTCTTGTACTATAGGTAGAACACAGTAAAGTAGTCAACTTGAATCTTTCACATGCGGATCTGCTTGCTTGAGCCTGACAGGCGGTCTGGTAAAAGCAAAAGCCACACAAGCTTCTAGCATGTTGTTGGCTCTGTGCAGCTGGGATTATTTCTGCTATCATGGAATTTCTCTGCAGCGCAGTCTTATATATACATATGAATATGAATTAAATCAGCATTACATGGAATTGTGTAATGTCCTTTTGTTAGTGTTAGGTTGATTTAAAAAAAAATAAAGGGACACCTGTAGCAATGAATCATGCTGTGGGTTGATGCCAAGCTTGGCAGGTGGTCATCCTCCTTTTGTGACTAGATATGTGAAGTCCTCATTACTTAACAGACACAAGTGAATCCTCATTTTAATACTGGCAAGAAGTATAAAAACAAAACACACGCCACTTGTAGTTCTGTTGTGAAATGTAAATCCAAAGGGCCCATATCCCCTGCTATATAAAAGAAATTCTAGAATCAAAACTCGGCATGAAGTAAAACTTGAGCTTGAATTGGAATTTATTGCCATTTTACATCAGATACTTTCATTGGAAAAAGCAGATTTCAGGCTTTTTAAAATTTCTCAACTTGCATGATTGTTTTACTGACAGCTTCTGCGGGTTTATGTCTATTTTGTTCCTGTTCACAAGCTCTAAGAAAATATATACTATTTAGGATTCCATGGGGAGGATGTTCTTAGATTTCACAATCCCTGATATTTATGCTGAGATCATGCAACACTGACTCTTTCCAGAGGGAGTTTTTTTCTATTACTGTCAGATTGCCCAGGAGATATGAAAGTTGGACAAGGTACAACTGTTAATAACTAAAAAAACTTAACAAAAACAAAAAGAAGTTTCGGGTTATTTATGTGCTTAATGTTTTCACCTGCACATGAATATGTTCTGGTTGTCAAATGATAATTTTCATTGAAATTGTACAGAAGAAAAAATTGGTATATATTTTGGCACCTCAATTTTGTTCCTGGCATTCAAACTTGCACAGTGGCAGAACAATAGTGTAAACATTTTGCCTGACACAAAGGAATATGATTAAATAAAAACATTAACATTGCTATATATATTTATTATTATTTGTTCCATCTGCTATATCAGGTTACCTACATTTGAAATACACACTATTGTGCTATGCTCTATGTATCTATGAATATGCAATATGCTCCTCAGGGAGCACAATCAGGTAGCCTCATTCCATTGTATATGCCTGAAATTTTACAAGGTCAGCTAATTGACAATCTTGGGTCCTCAATTTACCTCTAGGCTGAGTACCTTCTATGAGTAGGTAGACAGCTATCTTAAGAGCAGGCATTTTAATATTAATACTCCAGAATCAATCAATCAATTTAGTAGAAATTGATCTATATGAGATGGTTAGATTATTATATGTTTGTGAATTTAAAGGAAGAACACGATAAAGTGAATAGGTTTGAAGTGTAGAATTTTTTTGTTGCTTTGGAGTTGATGGTGGGTTGTTGAATGCAGTAAGAGTATTATACAATGGAAGTAAATCATAAATTCACTACAAATGGAATGTTTAGCAAATGGTTCAATACAAAGCAAGACAGTATGTAAAATTTAAACAAACTTTGGTGTAAGAGAGATCTCTTTGTTAGGGATGTGAAAGTAGAAGCCATGTTGTTGACTGAGAACCTAAATGATTTGTAGCAAACATTAAACTTTATTTTATAAAAACAATTTATACGGCTGCTCATCTTGCAAGCAGTGACTGTAGATGGCTAACAGACTTAAAAGCACAATTAAAAACAACCAATCATAATTTTCAGGTAGTCTTTCCCTAATGACTACAACTGGGACCAGCAGTTCTGTTACTAAGTGATGTGGTTGTTAAGTGAAACATCACATGACCACGACTTAATGATTTTATTGATGGTGTCTCCATTGACTCTTCTTGTCAGAAGCTGTGTGTAAATTGCAATCACATGATCACGGGACCCTGGAAGGATCAGAACTGAAAGGATTGGATGTCAAGTTATTTTTTCAGTACTGTTATAACTTCACACAGTCTCTAAATAGTGCAGTTGTTAAATAATGACTCTCTGTGTATATATAATTATGTTGAGAAAACAATTGTCACATCTGTAGTAACCATTTCATGGATTCTGTTAAACTCTTCACCCTCACATTTTGTAAAATAACCAGTTTTAAAGGCTTTTTTAAAAAGCTAGTAGAATTAGGGCTAGTCAGATCTTCAGAGAGAGGGCTATGGTATTTCAGAGGGTAAGCACTACAGCTTCTGCTCTACATTACAGATGGGTGAACAGAGATATTTAAAGATATGTAAATACTGGTAGAAAAATAGTGAGCAATGTGTGATTTAAAAGAAGATAATATGGCTGTGGAGAATGTGCATCTGCACAGTTTGCTAAATAGATGTGAGAAATAAAAAGTTGAATGCAGTGGGAATGAGTTATATAAGTGTATGAATAGAAATATGAAGAAATAAGGTAACAAATGAATGGGTGATGAATGAATGTGGACAGGATACAACAATGAGAGGCCATATGGAAGAGTTACCGTATGTTGGAATGGGTTTTTTTTTCAGTAGAGAGAATGTATGAGGCTTGAATTGCAAAACAAATACATTTAAAAACGTGAATGGGTCCAAAGAAGGGGAAAACCAAGAAAGTTGTGGTTAGGTTGAATACATTGAGATTCTCAGAAAGGGAGAGGTAAAAGTTTAAACAATAAAAGATAGCGTACCAAGAATGGAATGCATGTGGTAGAAAAAAGGGTAGCTTGCAAGAATAAAATATGTAGAGTATAGAATAATGAAGAGTTAGTCATTATATAAATTTACATACGAAAATATGCAAAAGTGTAGCATAGTATGTGTGTAAATTAAAATATTTCTTTTTCTTATGCACATAATTTCTTGTTATATCTTCTGTGCATAATGTTTTTAGTCTAAAAGGAAATGCATCCCTTCTCTCTTGTGCCCCCCTCCCCCTGCTATTTTGTTAGTGTCTGCATATCTGGTAGCCCTACCAAAAGGAGAATGAATCATTGATAAAACTTTATTCTAGTATACATTGGTTCAACATGCTCAGTGTAAACAAGTCCTAGGACCATATTTGCTCCTATTACCACTATGTTGGTTGTGGTCTGGGTTCAGAGATATACTGAAAGTGATCATCAGGAGATCTTTTATTTATTATTTATTCAATTCATATATCCACTCATCTTACTTATGTGACATTATAGATTATTCTGACAGGGGTGTCAAACTGGTATCCTGCATGGCAATGTGTCACGCAGGCCACACCCATCCCAGCTCCGCAAAGGAGAAAAATGTTGCGAAATGTCATGTGATGGCAACGTGACGCCACAGGTTTGACACCCATGTTCAAACACAATCAGACATGGCAGGACTTTCAGAAGAATTACTTCTGTGTGCAATTTAAACCATTGTTCTGCTGAACTCAACTTTGCCTACAGTGGTTGATAATAATTTCTGGATTTCATATGGGAGTTTCTGAACCCTACTTCGATATGTCGAGATTAAACTTTGAACTTTACCTTTCCTCTGAAAGGTTAGCTTTAGTTTTGAGCTACAAACCTTGCATGTATTTTGACGGTAAGCAAAATGAAGTTTGGACAGATAAAGTTTTATTTATTCAATTCATTTATTGAACTTCTATGCTGCCCATTTCATTGAGGTGACTCTAGGCAGTTTACAGTCATTCAATAAATACCATATAAAACATTAAACCAATAAAGCCCATAAATTTAAAATTCAGTTAAAGTTAAATTAACCAAGATGGAGAGGAAGGGAGTGAAGTGACAGATAGAAGGTGGGGTTCTGTCTAATCCATTAACCATGTTCAAGATGCCACTCCCCTCCACCCCCAGGCCAGCTGATAGAGCCAGACTGCAAGAAACTCAATAAAACTTTGCTTTTACAGTGGAAGACAATTTTGGCTGCAGTAGGTTTTTAAAAATATGTTTGCTTCCTGGTAAGTTACTTCTTTTGGCAAGAAAAATCACTAGCTCTTACAGGTAACAATTTTGTAATGAGTTAATAATCTTTCCTGCTCTTTGGCAGCTAGAAAAATCTGCTCGAAACATTGTATTTAGTACCACAAATGAGATTTTTCTGTATCAGATATAACACAATAAAATATCCTGTATTTTTTATGCAATGTATTTCGTTTCTTCAGAAAATAAAGGCATGGAGTGAGTTGTCAACTTGTAGGAAAAAAGAGAAAAATGGTTTGTGGCACATATTTTGAATAGAAACTTGATCTGCTTAGTTTAGAAACTGGAACCTTAAATATATGGATATACACATTTAGCCAGCTGTCGCTACATCAGCCTACTCCTATAGGTAAAACTGCAGAAGCCAGTAAAAAGCTAGGTACTTCATTTGAAGGAAAGCAAAACCACAATGTTTTAAATAAAATTCTAATTTAGAAAAAGGTTAAAGATATGAAAAAAACTCTTTGAACAAACAGAAAGCAGACAAAAAACCCCTAAATACAAATAAATAAATTGCATAGAAAAGAAAACATGAACCGATAATAACTGTACAGTACAATAATCAACTAACACACCCTCAAAAATCTCACTGTGCTATTTTATCATGGAGGGAGATGGAGTTCCTGGGAGGAATGAGTAAAAAAAAAACACCATGGGGAATGTATGTCAAAAGTAGATATTCCCAGCAGGGTCATTGATGGTATAAAGTTCATCCCAGATGTCCAGCAGCAGCAGCAGCAGCAATAATATAGGAAGATGCTGAAGGCATCATAGTCAAGGGACTGATTATTTTATTGAGATTGGTGAGTAGGAATTTAAGTCCCTAGAAGCTAAGAATAAAGTGCATTTGGTAAATTCAATAGTGCTTTTTTACTATTTAAGTTAGGGAGATAGGAATTAAATATATACAGCTATAGATTAACAGAGAACATTTCACTGTATCAGTAAATGCTTCTATATATCCATAGCAAAATAAGTAGATTGGGGCCCTCACCCCTAATATCTAGGCTCTCCCAAGAAGGGGAGAGAGAAAGAAACCAGCAACAGCACTATGCTGAAAAACTTTGCTTACTTAGGGGTTTTTCTCTTACTCCTCTAGTACAATTTTTGTAGTCCATCATACTATCTTGGCTAGTGCAACCATACTTGTAAATAGAGCTTGACCCAATTTTGGAGAGACGGGTGGCACATTTTTAGGCTCTTTTCTTTAGGATTCAAGAACATGAAGCAGAAATACTATTTAATTATCTAATTCTTAAGTTTTAATGACACAAAACTATACAAATTAAGTACTTTTATATGATATTCCCGAAACTGAGAATGCATAACACTTTTCTCTCCTTTTTTTTCCAAAAAGTTTTTTTATTTTTAACAACAAACATAAGCATAAAACAACAAATAAAACCTTTCAATTATACAGTGTGTCGGTTGATACATATTTATTGTGCACAATATCTATAGTCTTTTCCTCTTAGATTTACATTCATATTGCATTAACTTTCCGTGTCATATTATTATTACATCATCATTAGACTTTAATTTCAAATTCACATTATCCTTTAGAGCAAATCTCAGTTCTTACTCATTTTTATTCATGTTATAATTCATTCCAAAATAATCAATTGTGACATATCATTGCTATCGTATTATACTTCAGTTTCCTACTTTTCTATCTAACAATTGGTAAAATAAATCCCATATCTTATAATACTCTTCTTGCTCTCTAATTGCTAATGTTAATCTACTAATTTCTGCACATTCCATTATTTTCTTAATCACCTCCTCTTCTATTGGAATTTTCTCATTTTTCCAATTTCGAGCAAATACAATTCTAGCTGCAGTTAAAATATTAATAATCAAGTATGTCAATTCTCTGTTGTAACCTTCAGGTAAAATTCCCAATAAAAATGTCTCTGGTTTTAAAACTATATGCTGTTTTGTCATTTTTTCCACCCATGTGTGTATTTTAGTCCAATATCTTTTAGCTTCTGCACATGTCCACCACATATGGTAATATGATCCAGATATTTGATGACATTTCCAACACTTCGATGATTTGTCCTTGAACATCTTTGCTATTCTTGCTGGGGGTAGATGCCGCCTGTAAAACATCTTATACAAATTCTCTTTACAGTATATGCTGTTGGTCCATAATTTCTGATATTTTTCTAGATCTATCCCATATCCAAAATTTCCCCCCAAGCAATCATCGTTTCTTTAACTTGTTCTTTTTCTAATTTTACTCCTAGTAAATAACCATATAATTTTTTTGATCATCCTCTCCTCAGTACCTGTTAAGATATTATCTAATTCAGTAAGTTCTTTGTAAAACATTTCTGTCTTACTCTCTTTATCATATCTAGAATGTATTTGCACGTATGAATACCAATTCATCTTTATCCCTTGTTCATATAATTCTTGCTTTATTTTAGTTTACCCTTTTCATTAAAATTTCACTATATCTAACTATGTGTTCCATTTTGAAAACAATTGGATACACAAATGCTTCTATTGTTGATAACCAGACTGGTATTTTCATATAATGTTGTTTCCTTACTTTCTCCCTTGTTGACAATAAATCATCTCAAATATAATGTCTCCTAAAATACCCATGTACTTTGCTTTCCTTATACCATAAAAATGCATGCCACACCAATTGTAAATCATGACCTTCCGGTATAACAATTTAGTATTACTCAAAACGATCCATTCTTTCACCCACATCAATGTAACTGCCTGGTAGTATAATTCCTAATTGGGTAGTCCAAAACTTTCTCTCATTCTAGCATCCTGTAACAATTTTAATTTAATTCTTGTCTTCTTTCCTGCCATATATATTTCAACATTATTTTCTTTAAGTCCTCAAAATATTCTTTCCCTAGTTGAATTGGAATGGTCTGAAATAAATATAATATCCTGGTAGTATATTCACTTTGATTGTAGATATTCCCCCTATTAGAGATAATTTAGATTTCCCCATTTTTCCAGATCTGTCACAATCTGTTGTTTTAATTTATAATAATTATCTTCCTTTAGTGTTCCACATCTTGCTGTCAGCTGTATTCCCAGGTATTTCACTTTGTTTGTGATCTGGATATTCAATCTGTCTGTCAATTCTTTCCTTTGTTTTTCCGTCATATTCTTAACTAAAATCTTAGTTTTATATTTATTTATTTTTAATCCTGCCGCCTGTCCATATTCTTCAAAACACTTTTCTTTTCTGAGTAACCTTAGTCTGTGGGTATATAAACTTTAAAGTTAATCAGCAGCTAAATTTGGCATTCTCCAAGCAACTAGTCCATCTGTAGCTTCCACACAAAAGCAAAATACGGCCCTACTCTTGCAATAAAAATCAGTTGACCATTGCATCCATCTGTGGAAACCATCAAAGCTTTTGGCAGTTTAAAATTATCAAAATTCACCTAGAGAAAAGATGATAAGGAAGAGTTAGATACTGGGTGATCAGATAGAAGATTAGTTTGGCTGCCCCTAGAATTGCTACAACTTTAAAACAACTAAAATAGGCTCTGAATAATTGGCTAGCCCTGAGCTAAGCAGTTTTATAGAACAGAGTCATGGCTGCTTATCTCAACAAGTGACTCTGGGTGACACACAGTCTTAGAACCATGGATGATCCATCCTTGCTATATACAATTTATCTCAGATTCAGAATCCAAGAAATGGAATCTCTTGTGAAGCATTTTAATCTAGTTTTAGCCCTCTTTTTATTGTGTCTTAATTTTATGCATTTATAATAGTTGTAGTATTATTTGGAAAGCTTAAACTAAGTAATAATAAATATAGTTCCCAGTCTGACCTATCAGATATAGCTAAAGAGAGTGGTACTTCAAGTATATGTGCTGAGCCCATAGTTTATATCATGTAGCAGTTAATGTCATCCTTGTCTCAGTTCTTAGCTATTAGTAGTTACCAGTAACACATTTAGAAAATGTAAGAAAAATCTATCTGAGCCTTTCATCTATTTTTTTAAATCGATTTGGTCCTTTCATTTTCTCAGGTTTTCTTTTGGGCTTTGTAAAAACAGTTCCTGCCCAAAGTCTGTAGGGGGTGTTATTAATAAAGGAATTATGTTAGACAAACATACTGTAACCTGACTTATATCTGAATCTAAAGTGTTTTGTAATTATGTTTAGCATATGCATTCTTGCACTGCATGTCTAACAACAGTTTATATCTAGTTTATTAATTTTAAATGTTAAAAAGGCTTAAGAATCAAGGTATTATGCTTGCATTAATAGCAAACAAAATGGGAAATTTGGACCATTAGGAATACACAAAATTATAAGTATATGGTATGAAACTTGGTCTTGACAGATGTCAGTATGCTGATCACCTTCCAAAGCTGTGCAATCACTGGACATTATTTATCAAAAAGAAATGAGTTTCAGTGTTATTAGTTCCATTAGTACCATGTTGAGATTTTTTTTTCCTGGGAAGGGGGCTAAATTACATTGGGAATTTCAAAATAATTATTAGGAGCATATTATAATTTATTGACTGGCTTGTCCTCGCACCTTACTTTGTTTGCAGTTTTGGTTGTTGTGGACCTTGACTAGATTTTTCTTCTTTTAGTATTACCATTATGACAAGGGAAAGCATAAAGTAATTATGTGTGTATTGGTGGGTCTCAGGATGATTTGAAGTATACTTGCTAAGACTTTATGCTCCCCTTGGCAACCCCTGCCAACAAATCCAGGTAGCCTTGTTACAAGGGCAGTGGGGAAGTGCAGGACTACAGGCAAGACTGGAAAGCTGGGGGTGGGGGGGAAACATCCTGGAAGGAGGCAATATCCAACCACTTCCATATCATGCCAAAACATGGCTTGAGCTTGACTCAAAGGAGTTCTTTTTACTTTTTAAAAGTGAAAGCAGCTGTGTTGACCCTGAGTAATGAAATCTAAAATCCATATGACGGCAGCACTTTTTATGACACTAACTGAAGGTCTGCACTGTATGCAGTATTTTAAGTTTTCAAGAACTTTTTTAAGGAAAAAAATCCCACCTCCTCAAAGAATGAGAGGTAGAAATATAAAATTTTAAACACATAAAAATAAGTAAACAAGAATAGAGAAAGTGTGACCCATACTTAAGCTGTTTCTGCATTAGATTGCCATTTTAGAGCTCAGCTGCGCATTCTGTTTGCCTGGCACAAAGATGCCCCAGGAACTATTTCTTGAGGACATAAACTCATGACCATTGTTCTTGACTTATTTCCAAGATGCCACCATGAAGGCATCTTCCGCTCGTCTTTTATTACAATGCTTCAAAAGTACTGTTTTTCAATGGTGCTGACAACAGTCAGATCAGTCAGTCAAATAGCTCCAAATTAAAGGCTGTCCAATTTCTACATAGGCTACTGATGATGTATCCCCTCAGGGCCTGGCCTCTGACTTGCAGGGCCATTTGCCTTTTGGCAGCCAAGAAGTCAGAGCTTTCCCCGTGTGTCAAAAGACTTCTGTCTCCTTCTCTTACCATCCCATGGGTGGCTGGAAAAGAGAGAGAGGAGAGAAAGCGGTCTGGTTTTCCATTTCTCACTGCATTAGAAAAACCCACTTCTTCCCTGTTTCCATTTCCACAGAAGAAGAGAAATGGGGTGTAGGACACTCTTCAGCTCTGGAACTTCAGCACTGTCACACAAGGGTAGCACACATATTATAGAGAAACATCTTCTCTCTAGCTTTGGCACAGCAATAGCCGGGGCATGGGGTGGGAAGCATTTTGACTCCTATTCTTTAATTTTCTTGTAGACTCCTGGGCAAGGTGATGAAAGGATTTCATCATCCCAGTGCAGGCTAAGCCCTATAGACCTAAACCACAGGAGAATGGGGGATGAGTAGGAGCACATAACCTCATAATGAAATTCCCAGCATAAGCTGTGGTCAGCAGCCCTGGGTTGAAGCCTCAGAGTCCTGGCATAAGCAGTAGATTCCATTGCATTTTCCATTCCTTCCCCCAAAGAGAAATGGGGAGAAGTTGATCTGTTTCATGCTGGGGGGAGCAAAGTTAAAAAAAACCTGCTCCTCTCTCTTGTTCCTTGCTATAGGATCAGAGAACTGATAAGAGGAGGAGAGGTGAACTTGTCTCTTGTCTTTCCCAACCTCCCTTGCTATAAAATGGAGAGAGCAACATCAGAGAAGAGCCCCATGGAGGGATTACAAAAGGCGGCCTTCTCCGCCCTCCCTCTCCCCCACATTAGTTTTGCCAAGTCATTGTAAAGATTACTCAGCACTTCCTTAAATCAGCAGTTTTTTGTTGGCTTCCACGCCTGGATACCAGACTTTAAGTCTACTGTGTGGAAGAGCCCTTAGCCCAGGGCTTCCCAAATGTGGGTAAGTACAAAAAAAAGGGTAATGTGAGGAGGGGGAAGTTGGTCTAGCCCATTGCTTAGTCACAGCAGAACATTTAAATAAAGGCTTTCTGATAAGTGGTTTTGGGTAGTGAAGAAAAAGGTTTGGGAATCTATCTTAGATAGATCTGTAGATTAAATGTATAACATTCTAATTAAGTCTTTTCTGTTACCAAAACTATAAGAGAAAACAGCAAGAAAATATCTTTTTGTGAATAATTTTCTGGCGGGAAAATCCAGGTAAAAATGAAACCCATTCACATTTTTAAGGAAATACATAGAACCTGTGGTAAAAAACAGAAGAAATATTAAGTAGGAACTTTTTAAGATCTTAAACAAGGTGAAAAGATTCAGTGGAAGATAAATTAGATAACATTTCGAAGGACATGTGCATTATAAGTGTATTTTCTTGAGGATAAGTCCATCTAACTCAGTGTTTCTCAACCTCAACAAATTTAAGGTGTGTGGACTTCAACTCCAAGAATTCCCCAGCCAGAAAACTATGTCCCAAATTCTGCTTCATCAGATTGTGGGGTTTCCAGAAAGAATGGAGGCATTTTTAGAGAGGGGATGTCTGAGTTCATTTATTACATTAAGCCATAGCTTATTTGATTATTGCTCATTAAATATAATAATCTGAGTTCACATATCACTAGAAGCTAAGCATTACAGTTTACAGATTATAATGGCTGGTCACATATAACATTTAATCTTTTTGTGATATATGTCAAAGTCCTTGCACACTGTGATTTCCGAAGATGTCTTAATATAAAATTTCATTTATGTTTATCTACCTATATATCTGTTGGAAGAATTATCCTTCTGGGTTCAGTTCCAAGTGGGGAAAAAGACACTGGAAACATGGAGGCTGTTTGAAAGGTTTAATGGTGGACAGGACCACATGGCCTGGAGCTCCAGAGTGAAAAGGAAGGATGATCACATGCTTCAAGGTGAAGGAAGAGATCAAGAAAAGGGCTGAGGTGCTGAGAGTGCCTGGGTTTTATAACCTTTGTTGGGATTTGAATTGGAGCTTGTATTCTGATTGGTTGTCAGACTTCCATGGGGCCATGCAGGGGCAACTCTGTAGGCTGTCCTGAGTTCCAGGCTTGGTTGACCCTTGCTGGATGATGATGCACTGAAAAGGCCTTTTGGCCATTGCTATAGCTTTACCTGGAAATCTTTGTTATGTAAAGTATTCTGGCCCAGGCTGTAATGGTCCACCCATTAACAAAGGTGAGGGTGAGCTTCTGCTTCTGAGGTGTTTCTGCTCTTGAGTTTCTACTCTTTTTAGGGGAAATATTCTGCCATTTTAATATTTCCTAAGATATTTCAATTTTCTAGGAGAGGGTTGGGTGCTAACTTCCTACATATCTTATAGTCAAAAGTATTGTGCATGTAAGAATTTGTCTATGAAATAAAAGTTCTGAAAACATGCATCCAAACATAAAAGCATTAAGTAGCCAGCCATTGTAGAAACACATTTATTTTCTTTATTATGTTTTCTCTTCTTAGCTAAATTTTGTAGAAACTGATTTGATCTCTGCTTAGGAGGCAGGTGGTGTACAATCTGCTGCTTAGGTGAAGTGTATAGTCTTAGTCATGCATTTCCTCTCATGTTATTCTAGTTCAGGTGTCAACCCTCCTTGGAAAGGTGAGAACTCTTCTAATAAACTACGTTACTCACGTTCAAGAAGATAATCATTTATTGTAATACGTTCCCTCCAAACAGGCAACAATGATAATCCCTTGTAAAGCCAGCTATCAGGTTTCCAAGTAATGAATTCCATGTTAAAAGAAAAATAACGAAGTTCATCTTCAAAAAGATTTATTTAGGAAAGCATCAAATTGGTAAAGTCCATGGTAATTTCAGATCTGACCCAACCTGGAATTACCCCACAATATTAGAAGCACCAAGTCACGTTCTCCAATAGAAGTAATTCAACGTTCCTTGATGTCATAAATCTCCACCTCCAGGGGCTCCAGCACGGACAGCTCGTTTCCCACGGGAAAGAAGATCACCTAGTCATAACACTCTCTTTATCTCCACTTCTCCCCCCTTAGGAATGTGTCAAGCCCGAAACCCTTCCCCCATTACTGCCACAGAGAAAATAAGAAAAAGAACATATACTAAGACAAACTAAAATGGCTACACTTATGTCAATTTCGGGCTTGACAGGCTGCTCTCCTTCATTGGAAAAGAAACCCCTGCAACAACATAAAATACACAAAGATTGAAATTGGGTTAAACACAATCATACAATGCACATTTTTAACCTCCTCTGCCACCCACAGAATTTGGTTTTGGCTTGTGTGGATATTTTTCATGGAATTTCCCCACCAATCTATCAGCATTTACTTTCCAGCTATTAACCCAAGTCGCTTGTGAAATTGGATAACCTTTCCAATAAATTAAATATTGTAACTTCCCCCTGAAAATCCTAGAATCCAAAATTTTCTTAACTTCATAATGTTCATGGCCTGCAATGAACAAAGGCTTCATGTGTGCCTGGTCTGCTGGCCTCAATGAAGAATTAACAACCAGCTTTAATAAACTACTGTGAAACACCAGATGTACCTTCCCCAACAACCTAGGGAGATTAAGTTTCACAGTTACTGGGTTTATTACTTTAATTATCTGAAAAGGCCCTATAAATTTTGGAGTTAATTTTCTAGAAGGTAAATGTAACTTTAAATATTTAGTTGACAAATAAACTTTATCCCCCACTTTAAATTGTGGATGCTGGGAACGGTGTTTGTCAGCTTGTATTTTTTGGATCTGAGCTGCCTTATTCAAAGTCTTTTTTGTGTTTTTCCAAGAGTCTTTAATTGCATCCATCCACTCAGTTACTGACATGGATGGGGATCCTTCGACAATTCAGGCATGGGAACGAACTCCATCCCAGTATTGATTTGGAAATGTGTTAACCCAGTACTACTATGTATAGCATTATTATAAGCAACCTCTGCAAATGGCAGCAAATCAGCCCAGTTGGTTTGTTGATAATTTACATAACATCTCATATATTGTCCAATAATTTAGTCCAATAAGTTAGTCTTCTCAGCCAATCCGTTGGTCTGGGTGTGAAAAGCTGAACTCTGACCTTGAGAGGATCCAATTGCTTGTATGAATTCTCTCCAGAATTTTGCAGTGAATTGAACCCCTCTATCTGAAATGATTCTGCGAGGCACTCCATGTAGTCTATATATATGATTCACAAACATTTTGGATAATTTTCTGGCTGATGGTAAAGCTTTACATGGAATAAAATGAGCTTGTTTAGAAAATAAATCCACTACAGTCCAAATTACTGTGTACCCCCCAGCTGGCAGGCAATGTCCTCCATGACCGCCATTACTCTGATGGTCTCCTGGGGAACTCTTGGGAGGCTTGTTGCTCAGCCGACAACTTAACACAAGCCCCCCCGCAGAGTTTGCACTCACGTTCCGGAGCCCCCAGATTCCGTCCTTCTGCCATCTTCCCTGAGTCTTTACTGTTACCCAAAATGCCAGGCAAGCAGCCAGGGCACAGGACCCTGAATAACAACCCCTCTCTGGAATTATGGTTTTTGTGAGATCCGGAATAATGTCAGGTTTCCAAGTAATGAATTCCATGTTAAAAGAAAAATAATGAAGTCCATCTTCAAAAGATTTATTTTCTTTAGGAAAGCATCAAATTGGCAAAGTCCATGGTAATTCCGGATCTGACCCAACCCAAAATTACCCCACAATATTAGAAGTTAGAAACAAGCCCCAAAAGTCACATTCTCCAATAGAAGTAATTCAGTGTTGCTTGATGTCATAAATCTCCACCTCCAGGGGCCCCAGCACTGACAGCTCGTTTCCCACGGGAAGGAAGATCACATAGTCATAACACTCTCTATCTCCACTCCTCCCCCTCTTAGGAATGTGTCAAGCCCAAAACCCTTCCCCCATTACTGCCACAGAGAAAATAAGAGAAAAGAATATATACTAAGACAAACTAAAATCACTACACTTATGTCAATTTCAGGCTTGACACCAGTGCTGAGAGCAACTGTCTCTCAGCAGCTTTTATTTGCATATCCCTCCCCTCCTAACTAACCTAACAGCCACCCGCTCTACTAATCCCTCGCGTTTCCACCCTGTATTACTAATCGCAACTACATCTAAACTTCTTTCATGCGCACAATCCAACATCATCAACAGCTGCATGCTCTTCCTGCCCCCTGAATCCATGTCTGTTTTCAATAGAAAGTGTAGCCGAAAAGCCATCTTGGAGCTTATATCATACCTGTCAGGCAGCTCCCGCCCCAGCCAGGTCTCCGCTGCACCGGGCAGTTGAATGTGTCAAGCTTCACACTGGGTGGCGGATCGGCAGGATCATTGAAGCCCGACAGGCAGCCCCTCTACCATGGCTCCACCTGTAACATAGAAAACAAAATTACCATAACTTATATAATCTGCTTCATCCCTCCCACCCGCTTTCGTGGGATGCATGCGATGGAAATGTCGCCGTAATCGAGGGGCGGATACATGGTACCCATGATGAGTCTGTTATGGGATAGCCTTTCCAGCGAACCAAATATTATAGTGTTCCACGTCTACGAAGGGAATCCAGTATCTCGTCAATTTCATAATGGTCATCACGAACTGGACCTGGGGTTTTCAGTCTAGGTTCCTGTCTGGTCATATCAGCAGGTTTAAGGAGATTGATGTGAAACACAGGATGGACCCTCTTAAAACGAGAAGGTAGCCAAAGACAGACGGTAACAAGGTTTATTACTCGGACCACTGGAAATGGACCAATATATTTCGGTCCTAGTTTTTTGCTAGCTAGACCCAAATGTATATATTTAGTCAAAAGATATACCCAGTCTCCCACATTATATTGGATTTGTGCAGATCTTCTTTTATCCGCTTGGATTTTATATTCCGTTTGTGCTTTTCTTAATGCAATTTGTACTGCTTTCCACTTGTTCCGTATACTATCTGTCCATGTGTTAACAGTACTTGGCTCTTGGGGCTTATGAGGCCATTCAGGTATTGGTACAAATTTGGTACCACTAACTATATGAAACGTGGAATACCCAGTACTGCTATGCACAGTATTGTTATAAGCTATTTCAGCATAAAGTAGAAGGTCTACCCAGTCACTTAGTTGGTAAGTAGTGTAACATCTCAAGTACTGCTCAATGGTGGCATTAGCTTTTTCAGCCGCCCTGTTTGTACAAAGCCCTTGAGTTGACCCAATTAGATGTATAAATTCCCGCCAGAATTTTGCAGTGAATTTACCCCTTATCCGATATGATTCGTTGAGGTACTGCATGCAATCTGTATATATGTTTTATAAATAGATCTGCCAATTTTCTACATGAGGGTAATCTTTTACAGGGAATGAAATGTGCCTGTTTGGAAAACAAATCAATTACAGTCCATATAACATTGTACCCATGATTATTTTATAGCTCAACTATAAAATCCATGCTGATGTCCTGCCATGGTTTTGTAGGCTCAGATACGGTTTGCAGTAAACCTGTCAGTTTTCCAATCTTTGTTTTATTTACTGCACAAATAGGACATGATTTTACGTACCTCTCTATATCTGCTCTCATAGCTGGCCGCCAAAACTGTCGCTGTGCTAGATGTAAAATTTTTTAAAACCCATAATGGCCTGCTTGTTTAACGTCATGACAACGTTTTAACACTATTAATCTCAATTTGTTAGGCACATATATCTTGTCTCCTTGCCATGCTATACCATTTCTCATGTCTATCTGGCTCGGATTGTTTGTCAACCACTGATCTTCTGCCAAAATTGTAGGCAAATCAATTGCAAGAATAGTAGTTCGTAATGATTCAACCCGATCGGTACGTGGTATGAGTGGTTGAATTATATTATCCCGCTGACTTTTGAACTGGGGAAGGCGTGATAAGGCATCTGCCATAAAATTCTTTCCTGCTGGAACATGTTTTAACATGAAGTCAAATCATTTGAAATATAATGCCCATCAGACCTGTTTTGGTGACAACTGGCATGGATTCTGAAGTGCTTCCAGGTTCTTGTGATCTGTCCACACCTCAAAAGGGTGTGAATCCCCTTCCAGTAGATGTCTCCAGGTAAGTAATGACCACTGAACCACAAATGCTTCCTTCTCCTAGATTGCCCAATTACGTTCAGTTGGACTAAATTTTTGAGGGGTATAAGCACATGGTTGTAATACTCATTCTGCATGCTTTTGTAATAAAACAGCTCCCACCGCTACATCACTGGCATCTGCCTGGATGACAAATGGTAGGTTTTTATCTGGGTGTTTCAAAACCGGCTCTTGGGTGAATAGATTCTTTAAATTATCGAAAGCTGTCTGACATTATACTGCCCATGGTAATATCTTACTCTGTTTTGGCTTCTCAGCACCTATAGCTTTAGTTCGCAGTAGGTCAGTTAATGGAAGAGCAATATCAGCAAACTGTGATATAAATTGCCTGTAAAAATTTGCAAACCCCAAGAAACTTTGCAATTGTTTCCTGTTAGTTGGAGCTTGTCACTTCAACACAGCTTCTACTTTCTTGGGGTCCATTTCAATTCCATGGTCAGAGATACAGTAGCCAAGGTAGTCCAGCTGTTTGGCATGAAATTCACATTTAGACAATTTTACGTAGAGCTGGGCATCTAACAATTTCTTGAGCACCTGCCTCACTAATTGAATGCTCTTTCTCTGTATTGGAATAAATCAAAATGTCATCTAAATAAACTAGTACGCCCCTGTACAAATGTTCATGTAAAATGCCATTGATCAGTTGCATAAACACCGCTGGAGCTCCTTGTAATCCAAACGGCATCACATTGAAGTAATAACTGCCAAGGGGACAGTTGAACATCATTTTCCACTCAGCCCGATATCAGGTAGGTTGGCAGTCCAACTTCCCAAAGTCTAAACCAGCATGGTCAGAGACAGTTCTACTGGAAGACAACAGCTTGAGAATGGTTCTTCTAGTTGCATAAATGAGGAACACACAAATGTGCCTGTTGACCTTCTTCTGTTACATTTAGACAACCTATTTTTGCTAGCCTCTTATGAGATGGAGCTCAAAGTTCTTGCATAAGCTTCTGACATGGAGTGATTACATGTGAAAGATTGTAGGATAAATCAGTGAGGAACCTGATATAAAAGGCGGGCCAGTCATTATGCTACCCACACTGCCCAGAAGTACATTTAGAAACATCTGAAGGAAAATTACATATTAGGGACCATGATTGGCTTTTGCCCAGGTCCGACTGGTTCGCCAGCTGAACCCATATCTGGACAGAGATGCCCTTCGCACGATCACTCATGCACTTGTGATGTCCCGATTTGACTACTGCAACGCTCTCTATCTAGGACTGCCCTTGCATACCATCTGGAGGTTTCAGCTGGTGCAGAATGCGGCTGCGTGGGTTGTGATGGGAGCTTCCTAATACTCCCATGTTACACCCCTCCTGCGCGAATTGCATTGGTTACCGGTTGCCCTCTGGGTGAGATTCAAGGTGTTGGCATTAACATTCAAAGTCCTTTATGATTTGGGTCCAGGGTACTTGCGGGACCGTCTCCTGCCAATATCAAATACTGATGCCCTGTGCGTGCGCACAGACGGGGACTCCTCGGGGTGCCGTTGGCTAGACAATGTTGGCTGGCGGTGCCTCGGGGAAGGGCCTACTCTGTTGCGGCCCCTGCCTTGTGGAATCAACTCCCTTTGGAGCTCCGTTTGGCTTCTGATCTTCGCTCCTTCCGCCGCGATCTGGAGACCTGGTTGTTTGAACAGGCTGGGCTGGACTGACCTCCTGGGGGTTTTTAAATTTATTTTTAATTGCTTTTACTGATTGGGCTTGTTAGATTTAATTCTTTTTTAAATATTTATTGTTGTTGTGTTTTAATTGTGAGCCGTCCCGAGTCCTTGTGGAAAGGGGGCATACAAGACCAATTAAATAAATAAATAAATTTCATGAAATTTCTGACTTCTAATTCTGGATTCATTTTTTAAAATCAAGGGAGGGGGAAAATTGAATATAGAGGATCAATCTGCATTTAAAATAATTGCGCTTTAAAAATAAAGGAGAGACAGCTGTTCGGAAGAATTAGAGAAACAAGACGGTCAAAATAGCATATTGTTATTGCAGAGGGAGAAGGATACTGGGTCTCCCCACACAACGGGAGGTGAAGGAAAGATGCATTGAAAGTTTATTTTTAATCTTGCCTTTATTAATTTTATGAATAAGTCAAGTGGTGAACATGCCTAATATTCCTTCCTCTTCTCCCACAGCAACAACCTTGTGAGGTGGGTTGGGATAAGAGAGATTGACTAGTCCAAAATCACCCAATTGGCTTTCCTGTCTAAAATGGGACTACAACTCTGTCTCCTGGTTTCTAGCCTGATGCCTTAACTATTAGATCAAGTTCTATTTTTTATGTATACAACTTGGCTCTGCCCATGCATCTGGTATTCTGACTGTGTTCCCCTCGATAAGTAAAAGGAAAAGGTTTTGGTTTATTGTAGACAAATGTTTTGAAAGGTGTGAACTCTTAGCAGAGTGCTGTAAAATATCAGCTTTAACATGAGATTTTGACCTAGCAATTATTTGGGCCTCCTAAGCTGTATAAATAGAACATTAGTCCTGGGCGGTGCCCACAATGTCTGGTACTACGTGTTTCTCAGGGATAGAACTGTAAGATCTGTAGGTAGCCTAAAGTCCTTCTAAGGACAAAGTTCAGGCAAAGGTTTTTGAAAACCTGCAGGGTCCAGATTACGTGGGGCAAAGCTTGATCTCATCTGTACTTGCAACATACATATAAACACATAACACAAATGGAAGTTAGATGAGGCTTATTAAGCAGGACAAAAATAAGTCAAATGGCAACAGTTTTATTGATGTTATAGTGCAGTAGGGAAATTGCAGAGAATAAACTTTGATCCAGGAAATCACCCAGTTCCATAGCTCAGAGTTAACTCAAACAAGTCATTGTTCCTCAGCTTCTATCCCATGTCTTCAGTAGGTCATTAATAAAAGTGCTTTGCCTGGTTATTCAGACTATAGGAATATAGTGATAATGCATATGAAATATTTTGAGTCAAGCAAGTATTATTTAAATGAAAAGTATTAACTTTGAATAGAATCATGAAAGAAGGACATGAACTCATAGGAAAGAGAATCAGTGGCCCAAACCACAAGAAACTGGTTGAGATGTAATGTTAAAACTGTGGTTTAGCTTCTAAACCATATGTAGATACATAGCTTCTGAACAGATTCCAGACTCTCTCTTTGTTTCCAGATCTTTTTCTGTGCTGATTTTTTTTGTTTTCTTGGTTCTGAATATTATAGTATGTACTATATTCATGTAGATATTTGTGTTCTTGGATTTTCAATGGCGTGCTCTAAATATGAGGGAGGAGTAGACTTGCATATTTACATTCTTCTATAGAAGACTTTGAACAGAGTTCCATTATAGGAATGGAATTTCACAAGATTAGCACAAGTGTATGTTAATGTATTATTATTATTATTATTATTATTATTATTATTATTATTAACTTTTATTCATTAAACATGAAACTCGGTCAATTGAGCACTTAAATATGTATCACAAATATCATTGACTGGCTCTGATGGTTGGTATGGGTTGTTGCCAGCATCCTAGGTATCAACCAAGTATCTTCTTAAAATGTATGTTGTTCAGAGTAGCGCAGTCTTTTGCAGCTCTGCTGGCGCTATAGCAGGAAGCTGCAACTTCTTGACGTATTTTGCAAAATTCTTGGACATGGTACCAAGTGCCCCAATGACAATGGGTATCACTGTTACATGTTTCATTCATAATCGCCTATTTTCAATGGCCAGGTCACAATATTTCGTGATTTTTTTCCAGTTCTTTTTCTTTGACTCTGGTGTCTTCTGGTACAGCGATATCAAAAGGTTGTACGTTTCAGTTTTCAACAACTGGCATGTTGTGTTCCAAATGACAATCCATCTGTATTCGAAAGTCCCACAAGATCTTATTTTCGACAACTTTTTCTACTTTATTATTGTTGTTGTTGTTGTTGTTATTATTATTATTATTATTAACAACACAAAAATGACAGTGTACACAGCAAACGAGATAACTATGCTGGGTTTTGTATCACAAATCATTAGTCGAACACTTCCCAAGTGTTTAGGACTGCGTGATATATCGGCGAATTATATGAGCAGATCCCAGTAAGGTGGCCTTCTGCAGCTGACCAATGGTGATTTTATCAGCGCCAATTGTTTTTAAGTGCTTGCCTAGGTCTTTAGGCACATCACCCAGTGTGCCAAGTACCACTGGAACCACCTGCACTGGTTTATGCCAGAGTCTCTGCAGTTCAATTTTCAAGTCCTGATATCTGGTGATTTTTTAAAGTTGTTTCTCGTCGATTCTGCTATCACCAGGTATGGCAATGTCGATGATCCACACTTTTTTCTTCTCCATAATCATAATATCCAGGGTATTGTGTTCCAAAACTTTGTCAGTCTGTATTCAGAACAGTAGTTTTGCATGCTCATTTTCGACCACTTTCTCAAGCTTATGATCCCACCAGTTCTTTGCTACAGGCAGATGGTAGTTGTGACACAAGGTCCAGTGGGCCATCTGAGCAACTGTGTTGTGACGTTGTTTGTAGTCAGTCTGAGTGATAGTCTTGCAACAGCTCAGTTTGTAATCGACAATTCTTATTATTATCAATTCGGATTACTACTACTACTACTACTACTATTACTACTACTACTACTACTACTATTCCAAAGCAAAATGTTTAGGTTTTGTTGCAAATTTACAAAAACATGAAGGCTTGGGTAGCAAGAAGTCTTCCCAAGCATCTTGTGTGAACAGATGCATAGACATAGGAATGTTTTATGAGTTGACATAGAGTCAGTTCAAAGGGTTTGTTTTTCCTTTCCTAGGAAACAATAGTTGCAACATTCCATTAGAAGAACTCTCTTGTCTGATAGACTTCCTTTCATGAATCATGACAGCAAGATGAATCTTGCCTATGGTTAGGAAAGATGCTTTGGTTATCTCACTTTCCCTGGGAATGTTTTTATATATTACTTTTATCAATACTCATTTCAAAACGTTGGCTGTGCCCCACATATGTGAGTAATATAACTTTATAGATGTCTTTTGTTTCCTTTTTGGTTTGGCTTTGCTAGTTGTTTCTTATAAGAGAATATGTATTGAGTTTTCTAACCACAGTTGATCAGCTGAGACCACTGAATATAACATTACTATACTGAAAGCAATAGAAGTTCCAAAGAAAGCCATAAAGTAATTCAACTCATTCAGCATTATGGAAATGTCACTTAACTGGGATTTCTAGACACAGCTATATTTTAATGTGAATACCATTTTAAAAAATTACCATGTCAAATGTTAATTTCATTTTAAAAATTATTTGATTTGGGAGCACATACATTATTTTTTAATCCGTTCTATTGTAATTCTGATTTTAACTTTTTTTATTTTGCATGTTGCCCACCAAAAAATCTACATGGATAAATAATGACACAAAAGCATGACGGTTGTGTCTCTTGAAGGAAAGTTTCCAGGTTTTCATTCACAAAATAGACTACCTCTGGTCCTATTTTGTTCTTTTATTAGAATTTTATTTTAATGTTTAATATTAAATATAAATATTTAATATTTAAATAGTAAATAAAAAGTGTCTCTACCCCTACTCTGATTTTAGAAACTATATGCAAAAAAGACCATTTCCAATTTCTTAGAAGGGCTAGTTTTCTTGTTTTCCTTGTTCTGACAACTGCTATCAGGTTTGTCCATAAAAGGATGTCAAATAAATCAAGGCAGTAGCAGCAACCATATGGTCAAAGCCCTTACCCCTTATTTGGTGCATCATCGTTTGTTTGAAAATATTTTAAAAAGCAGGCTTCAATCACTTTTTATGGAAATCATCTTGATTTTCTTGATACCTCACCCATGGTCATCCCAACCACTGGTGTAGTCTTAAGACAACTGAAAGATAACTTTGATTCATAGCCACAGTGAATCAATTTTTTTACTCAAGTACATTTTATTACAGTAATTCAGCTATTTTAGTTAATTTTACATAGGATTTTCCTGAGTATATTTGTCTCTCTGAATCTCCACATTCTGATGAGGTTTCCACATTGCAAATATCTTCAAATATTCAGTTGTGCACACATAAGATATTTTTCTTCATTCTATTACTTCAAGTGTGTCAAGCAATATATGATAGCACGAGAAACTGAAGGTTAATGACATGAAGAGTGGAAATATTGTAAATTGCTTTGTAAACTGAAAGTTCCAGGAAAAACAATATACAGTATTCATAATTTCAGAATTTTGAACTATGGCAGATACAGAAGCCTCTTAATAGTATAACAGCTGTGATCCCAAAGTTTGACTGTTTTTTCTACCCATTAAAAAAACAAAACAAACACAAGCTATTTAATTTTCTTCCACCTTATTTTCTAGCAGTTTATGTAATTTGAACCTATAAGCTTAATATAATATAAGGTAAAATATCATACTCTCTGTCATGAAAATGCAGCATATTGTTACATAGTGAATATTGTTGCTACCTTCCTTTTTGTGGTTTTTTCAATTACATCAAACCAGCATTAACTATTGTAGATCATCATTTGTCTAATATACCATAAAACAGATTGACTTTGGAGGTTGGTTCTTGAATACATTGTTGCTTAGTTTCACTTCATGGACTCTTAAAGTGCCTTTCCTAATCAATTTGTTATTAAACAAAATCTAAACAGATTGTGCAATATGCTTAAGAATATTAGTAAAAGCTAGAATTGTCATAGGACAAGAAAGCTTCATTTAAAAAAAGAAAGACATGTATAATATATATAATAATTACGCAACTCATTCAATCTAAGCAACTTTATATAGACTAAAAAAAGACTAAAAAACATAAAGCCAAATAAAAGATTGAAATTAGGAAAATAAATAATAGCTGTAATCAATTTATGCCAACATAATTCACTATAGTTTTCCTTGTCTTTCTCTACTTGAAATCTATCCTTCTTTCTACCATGTCCATCCATCATTTAGTGGATTGCATCCTCATCTCTCATCTTGCCCATTTTGATTGTCTTCTTCCTGAAATCCATTCACATATCCTTCATATGTATAGTTTGCAATGCAGTCCTCGTTTATTCTCTGTATCAGACCAATCTTCCTCAGATGTTTTTTTTAAATGAAAGGGAAAAAAGAGCTACTTGGAAAAGTAGTGTATTCTTCCTTATTTATCTGTTTGTTTGTTCGTTTGTTTATTCATTCATTCCATTCATTCATTATCTGACAACCCCCTTCCCTGTTAAGGTCCCTCCAAACATTCTTTATGCATTTGTCTGTAAAACTGATCCAAGGGAACATCATATATCCTTGTCTTGCTCTCTATTCAGCGATGAACCATTCATTATGCATTCCATTTATTCTCACACATGCTTTATGTTCTTCATATATGATTGGTGTCATATTAAGTATCCAAAATTCAGCTTCATATGCATACAAAGATTCCATAAGTGGCTAGAAGGTGGGTGACTATGGGTTCAGTTCTGCCATAGACACGAATGCTAGTTGGAGGACTTAGGGCCTTTCTCAGCCCTACCACCTCAGTGGGTTGCTATGCTGTACTTCCCAAGTTTTGCTCATGGTCACCTTGCATACCATTTCAGTCACAATTCAAAAAACATCTTCCCAAGCAGGTTTAATAAATAAACCAATTTTCTGATGTGTAACCATCAGTTGAACAGTTCTGGCAAATGGGCCAAATTGAATGTAGTTTATCGTGTTTCCCCGAAAATAAGACACTGTCTTATATTTTTTTTGGCTCCCAAAAACACACTAGGTCTTATTTTCGGGGTAGGTCTTATATATTTATGGTGCCAAATAGTGGGTGTGAGTGTGTAGGGGGGGGGTGTTTCGCGGGTGCACGGTTGCTCCCTGAAAAGTCTTCCTGGAACTGGAGATTTACACTAGGTCTTATTTTCGGGGTAGGTCTTATATTAGGGCAAGTTTAGAAAATAGTGCTAGGTCTTACTTTCGGGGTAGGTCTTATTTTTGGGGAAACACGGTAATGGCATTAAACCAGACAATTAGGAGACTGAACAAACTATCCAATAAGATCAATGGACAAATTGTCAGAGCCAAATCAATTCCCAGAGAGGGCCTATTACAGTAAAGACAGATCTTAGAAACAGAACAACAGAACATCACTAACAGTCACTTTAAAGCTCATGCTCAGATTATCCCAACATATTAACTAATTACGGTCCATGCTGGACAATGATACTGCACTTTCTGAGGCACTTGCATATAATGTTTAAGTTTAAACATTATATGCTTAAACATTAATGTTTAAGTTTAATTCTTTTTAATATATTTATTGTTGTATTTTAGTTGTGAGCCGCCCCGAGTCCTTTCAGAGAGGGGGTGGCATACAAGTCCAATTATAAATAAATAAATAAATATAGACAACTCCTCAATCAGAAGGTTCTCATGAGCAATTAGAAGCAATAGGACAGTGATGTTGAGACCCTGCTTCAATCCCAATATCTACTTTGCCCCCACATCTACTTCACAGGACCCAACAAGGGTATGCATAACATCAGAGATGCCATCACCTGCAATTTTATCAGTGGATCCCAGTCCTGGGATTGGGCAGCCTGCCTCCACATGCTAGCTGCTGGGAAACAATGGTGGGCGACAGCATATCCCCACCTTCTGCTTTCCTATGCACTAAAAGCATTTGGTTGACTACTGTACGGAACAAAAATGCTGGACTTTTGATTGGCCTTGGACTCATCTAGTAAAGGATGGTTCTTATAATGAAATCCTCCTTCTTCATGTATGTGCTTCTGTGAATCAGAGTATATCTGATACTCAGGAGCTCTGGTGGCACAGTACAATATTGTAGCCAAACTCTGCCCACAGCCCAGAGTTCTATCCTGATGGGTTTCAAGGTTGATTTAGCCTTCTATACTTCTGAGGTTGGTCAATGAGGACCCAGATTGTAAGAGGCAATATGCAAATAATGCTGACATTGTAAACCACCCAGAGAATGCTGTAAAGCACTATGGGGAAGCATATAAGGCTAAATGCTAATGCTATTGGTATATCTGCGATATATGTTGCCTGAGGATGAAACTCATCTCCTTCAGAGAAAATTTTTTGGCAATCAGTCAAGAGTTGTTTGTCTCTATAGTTTGGTTTTGCTTTTCTTTACTTCCTTAGTAGTCTGCTGCCTGATATTTCTAGCTGGCCTCTTATCTAAATAATACTCAGGACAAAAGTATAAATATGACTGAACATTTTAAACATAATTTTACTATTGTGCTAAAAAACCTTTTATTTTGCATTAAAGTATAATCTTAAATTATAAGTTATTTTTATTGTTTTGAACTAAATACTGTATTGGGATTTACTTACATACTGTATTGGGATGCGATGTAATTGATCATCCCTTTCTCTCTATTGCTTGTTTTTGTTTTTGCTTTGTTTTAAAATACATGAAGATACAAGTATCAGTATCATGTTTGAGCAAACAGAAATATACTATCTGCACAGTACATGTGTAAATATATAGCACAGAGTGGTTTGTAGTTTGAGAAGAAAATAAACATGCACTGGAATAATAATCAACTTATAATGTAGAGCTGTTGCTCACTGTCTTTTACAGGAAGGCTATATATTGCCTTCTTAACATTTGCAATCTCCTGGATTCATAGTTCTTAGAACCCCCTGTGGCTGGAATGTACTAACGGAATTAACAGGGTGCCACTCAGCTATTCCACATGTAACTTCTTATTAGTAGCTGTGCTGTAGAAAGTGGTGCGGTTTTTTTCTGCATCCTACTCCCTCCTGTTATTTGTGCTCCCCCTTACATGTTCTTTGAGGAATGCCTTGTTTTATCCACCAGGAGAGAAGATGATTGAAGCAATAAATGCAATTGCACCAGTTATGAATTTACAAAACAAATGTGCAATCTGGCAACTTTCTGTAAAAGGGAATTTTCTTGTAACATTTTTCAAAAATAAAAATTGTGTTTTCCTTATAATTTTCTCTGTAAAATATTCCCCCTCTCCTTTGTAGTTAAGAGAATCTATATGTGTTTGTTAAGAAAATCAGCTAATTTGTATTTATTCAGAATGAAAAACCACCTTGAAAGTGCTAAATCACTGTACTTTTAAGACACATGCTTCACAGATACCAGTATTAGCTGTCTTGTACATTGTTATCTGGATGACCTTTTGTATTTTCTTGTCAAGAACATTGTAAACAAAAAAAGGGTAATTTCCATTTTTTTTCTTCTAAAGCAAGAAGGATGTTTATTGATGCAGTTATAAAGGTGCAACAATTCAAAACAGAATAGAATTTTTATAAAAGTTCAAAGGAATCTTATGACAGTGATATATATTTACTTTAAGACTCCATAATAATTGCAATCAAAGTTATTTTAATGTTAATCCCATCAGCAGTAATGGGTGCACCATTGGAAAACCTGAAAGACCCGATTGGAAACAAATACTTGTGCAAAAATTCTGTGTGGTTGCTATGGGTCAACACCAGTTTGATGGGATATCATTGCAATTACTTATTGATGCCTTAGAAGTAAAGAGACCATATTAGGATTTCTATTTTGATCTTTACAGTTTAGGCTTTCTTCACCAAACAATTTTTATTTGAAGTATGCTAAGCAAAAGAACTATGGACACTATTAGAGGATCTGCTTTTGAGGGCTGTACAGTATCTTAATGCAGTATTCTGTTGGTCTGGTCCTTTACTGTTAGTTTTGAAGAGATTATTTCTGTAGATTAGTTGAAATATATAGATACTTTTAGTATGATAAACATAAGTGTCCTGGAACTGCATAAAGTGAGTAAGACAGGTGACTGTGTATCTATACACACCCTGAAATGGAATTCTAGGATTAATTTAACTTGTAAAAGAATTACATGTGTTTGTGTGCATTCTGCAAAAAAAAAAAATTCTAGGCATTCTATATTTTTGTCATTATTTTTGCATTACTTTTTTCTGAATTTGGTAGCCATGGTGATGAAATAAGAGCTATAAATCAAGGCACAGTATCTCCTCATTCTGCAATGGGAATTTTATTCATGCATCTCTTTGACTTTGAATATTTCAACAATCATTGCCACATTTCTTTCAAACATAGATTAATTCAGCCACAAGACCTAGAGACTTGCTTTTAAGAAAGAGTGAATCCAGGAGTTAAAATTTTCACTGTACTCCAGTAGTGGCATTGTCACAGCATACAAATAACTCTTGACTAGAAGTGGCTGAGGGCGTGTTGTAGCTATTCATCTTGGTTCTTCCTTTGCTGGATTATCTGCCAACAAAGATACTTCAAGTCAACCACATAGAAGCTGTGAAAAGAAGCATGTATGAGAAAGCTCCTCTAAATAGCTTTAGCTGAACAAACTTCTCCCTTCCTCCTTGCTTTGGAAATGCTGCTTCTTTCCTACCTTAACCCAACAGAATTCCAAAATCTGAATGTTTGAGAACACTTTTGACTTTTAAATACAGAACTCACATTAAAATAGAAAGTTGGTAGATTTTGTCATTTGGAACAGCTCACGTTAGTGTTTCTTTAATGCACATATCCACATTTTTAGACCCCGTGAACTAATATATAATTTGATAAGCTATTGTGGCAACTTCAAAAGTGGCTGCCAGCTATGAAGCCTGACTAGTAAAATGGTACAAGGTAGAGATTGACTTTGTGTTCCAAATGTCAAACCACAGATTTGACCTCACTCTGCTCAACCAATTACCCATCTTTTTTTAAAGTTTTTTTCTTTTTTTGCTGATGCTTACAGAAACATTATCACTTATCTCCAAAACATGAAAAACACCTTCCCCCATTTCTTTTTATGAGCTGGGGAAACACATATAGACATACCAAACTTTGGTGGCTCAGGTTGTTTATGCCTGCTCTTAAGATTCAGCTGTCTACAATTACTGTAGGCTCGAATCCCACCAGGCTCAAGGTTGACTCAGCCTTCCATCCTCTCTGGGTAGGTAAATTGAGGACCCAAGATTGTTGGGGGCAATTAGCTGACCTTGTAAAAATGTCGCTTAGTAATAAGCAGGCATATACAATGGAATGAAGGCTATTGCTGAGCGCATTGGGTTGTATCCCAAAAATTGTAAGCCGCCCTGAGTCTTCGGAGAAGGGCGGCATATAAATGTAATTAAAAAAAAAAAGACATTCTACCCCAAATTCCTGGGAATATTCTAGAAGACAAAAATGTACAGGAAGAGGAGGGAAGCAAACTGCCCCCTGAAATAAATTTCTTCTAGGCGCACAGACAAATGAAATGAAAAAATACATCCACAAACTGTCCCATTCAAAAAGGTGAGGAAAAGCATCCATTCTTAGAAAATACACAAAAACACAACCTTTAATAGCACACATAGAGTCACAACAGGGAACACAGAACTTTGAGATACTCTCCAAAGCCCAGATAGTTATGCCTTCATGCTCCCTCTCAAAAACTCACACAAAAAGTAGACAAGCTATGCCCAGTACACAAAGCTTCCACATCCAAACTGTATCTGCCTGAAATGAGGCAAAATTCAAGAAAACATACAACTGCTGCCAACTCTCCCCTTTTGGGATTCCACCCCCCCCTCAGCTCCCTCCTCTCTCTCTTTTTCAAGTGATTTGTGTTTATCTAGAAAGCAAAGTACCCTGTTCCATCATCCCCTTCTTGTTCTGAATGCCTTGCAGTCAGTCTAGGTCCCAAAGCACATTGAAGAAAGGAAAGTGTGTAGAGTGCATTGCAGAACCATGGTTTTACTCTAGAACACCAGCCTATGCAAATATTAAAAGAAAAAAAATGGAAATAACCCCAAGTTTCTCACATGAAGACCACTGAATTGACATGGTTTATAACACATGTCAAGGTTATTATTGTATACTTAATTGTCTCTGACAACAATCTATCCTTTCTCCCACTTCTAACAATAAGTTACAACAGCCTTCTCAAGCAATCAGCAGCAGCAACTCCCATGATTTCTCTCCCAGGCCACACAGTGTGTGTTTTATATTGCAAGCTGCTGCTTCCTCTTTTAACTCTGCTAATTTGCTGTGTTAAACTTTGTTGCCAGCTCTGTTTTTGGAACACTACATAGCTCTGTCAGTCATCGATTTTTTTTCCCATTGAAGTTACATTTGTACTAGATGGAGCTATTAAATTAATTTTGTAGGATGCAGTTAATTTGATTTTTTCCCCACTTTTAATCCGAATCGATGCTTTATCTTCCTTTTATGGTGTTTTGTATCGCTTTAGTATTATGGGTATTTTTGAGGACTCTCAGAACACTTAATATATTGTAAGTGAATGTACAGTATTGATAATTATAACACACAAACTTTGTACTAAGAACTTTCTACCACTTAAGAAAGAAACTGCAATAATGCATACACAAAAGTTGGTATTAAAATAAAGTGAATTTTACTGGGGGAGATACACCACCTCTTTACTGTGGCACATTTATCATTGTATAATTTGCTGCTACATAAATCATAAGACATTTTAGGAAAAGTCAACCAGCCCCCAAACACACTTGCTTTAATGAGATGAATTCATTAAACTGCCTCTGAAGTGCAGTGTTAATCAGCTGCAGTGCGAATCCATGCGAAGATCAGCATTCGCTTCTTCAAAGAGTTAGGTCTAAGCAGAAACCGAATGTTTGTGGTAGATGACAGAATGGGGTTTCTCAGAATCCCCAGTGGATTGCAAGGCAGGGGGAGGAGATTCCTAAAGGTTGTACTTCTGCTTTATATACTGTCATATATCTCAGCAAAAGGTTGCCAAAACATGGATAAAAGAAAATGAATACATTTTGGAACAATTAGAATTCGGTGAGGAAACACATGAGGGAATATGTTAACAAGCATTCCAGATCTTTCTAGTAGACAATAAAATTGCCTATGAAATAAACTTCACTGCATTGCCAAAAGTTTTTAGGACAGTGATATTTATTAGCCATCTACAAACCTGTTTGTTTTAACTTCCCACTCAATAAGGCAGAGTTTATACCATTGCCTTTCAAAATCACTCATCCCTCCCACATTATTTTTTCATGTTAATAATCTTTCAGCTATTCTTCAGAATGGAATAGAAGTTGTAGAGATTTGGAATTCCACAAAGGAAAGAGAAACTAGGACAGTTTATTGAAAAGATGAGAGAAGAAAAGTGTCATACAAAAGGGGGTGTGGTAAGACATGCCTAGTCATTTTTGTTCTTTATTTGTTTTGTTCTAAACATTGAGCCTAGATGTTTAGAGCCTAATCAACCAAAATGATTCAACCTTCACAGAATTGTCAACCAAAATGAATCAACCTTCACAGAATTGGCTAACAGATTTTTAATTTTTAAAGTAAAATTTATTTGAAAAAAAAGAGGATAGATACCTTGTAGATGAAGCATTGCTGCTCTTTTCTTACCCCAAAGGAATTGTTTATTTGATTGAAACAGGTCCACCGATACGCATACACCTAATCTCAAAGCAAATCTCAATATTTGTAAAGCTTCTTACTTTGGAGATTTTCTTTAGTTGTTTGAAAAAAATATGCAGGGTTAGTAAAAATACCGTATTAGCTGGTATACCTACATAAGATATCCTTTAATCTTGTGGCTGTATATTAAAACCTTTATTCTGATTATTTATTTATTTATTTATTTATTTATTTATTTATTTTTGGGATTTATATGCCGCCCTATCTCCCGAAGGACTCAGGGCGGCTCACAGTAATAAGAAAGAACAATACAAAAATTAAAATTTAAAAAATTATTAATTCAAAATCTCAATAATACTAATTAAAACGCCAAATATAAACAATAACCCCCCCCCCAGTCCAGATCCGCCTGTTGAAAGAGCCATGTCTTCATAAATTTATGGACATAATGCCATGTCCATAAATTTATCAAAGGGTAGGGAGCATACATTTATTAGTTTGTTATTTTTCTAGCTTCCAAGATCTGTAAAGTTGTACTGATAATGCCGTGATGTTATTGGAGCGGCCAGAACTGATACCTGGGGTGGGGGGGGAGTGTTAGTGCCAAATAAAATATTGCTCCAGAGGAGGCTAACTATCTTGCTTTTTTTAACTTTATTTTCATTAAAGAGGTGAATAGAGAGAGAAAGAAAAAGTCATTGATGAAAATTGACATTTTTCTTACCAAATTTTGTATCAAAATTTTTACTGGGTTTCAGCGACTGCAACCATGCTTCCAGGTATGCATATGCCTCTAGTTAACTATCCCAATCTTAAACTTTATTTAATTTATTTCTAAGTCAAATGAGATAATTGCATTCATAAATAGCTGATGGAGTGAGTAGAAGCTGCCCCTCAACCATTTAATTAAACTTATATGTCATCCATCTCGCAGTCAAGCAATTCTGGGTGGCTTATCTATTTAGAGGACCATCTAAGCTTTTGCTAATTGTGCAAATGACTCTGTGTTTACTTTGACCCCCTTCACCCACAATGCTTCGTGTATCAGGAACTTTTTTTCTTGAAGAATATTTTTACACACAGAGAATATTAGTACACAGAGCAAATGCCAGTGAAAAGTATTTATTATTTACTTGTTTCTTTTGTGGTGTTTATAACTAATTCTATTGAGCAAAGGTCAAAACATTTTTTAAAAGAAATAACACTTCACTTTCCAAAATAGATTTGATCTATATCCTTTTTGTCCTACACTAAAGCTTATAGAAGGATAATGGGAGCACCATTCCAAAACTGCATATACAAAATTATCTTTGTTTATCTATCCAAGTAAGATGTTATACTTTTTTCTAAGTTGGTTTTTAGAAGAAATATATATTTCATCTTACATTTTAAGGCATTGTTTCAATTATACTTTTTGCTGATAACTAAGAATTTCAGTTATCTAAGTTCTTATTAAATGTGTTTGAATTCAGAATATCTGCCACATTTCAGAATGTCATCATGTTTTCTCTCTTTTATTCTGTTATGTCTGCATGGAATGCTTAAGGATGGTTTGCATAATTTTATTAAGTTTGCAGTTTGAAGAAAACTGGCCTAATTGGTACCTCCTATATTAATGGTGCAGATTAGATTAGCAGATTAAAATGGAGCCATTTTCTTAAGCTTAGACTTTTCTGTGAATTTTGAGGTACAGTTCCCCCTCCCAAAAGATAATAACATTGGAGAAAATATATTTTAAAATTCAGAAGCAAGAAAATGGAAGAAAATATGTCTAAAGGTCTGTGTGGAACTGCATTAAATATATTATTTATCTGTAATTTTTGTCCTGATTTTTAAAAAAATTCAGAAAAGAGGATTTTCTAAATTTTATGAATGACATACGCAAAAATAGCTCGATCCATCCCTTCCTAATGCAGTCATCTAGAATGTAATATGACAGTGTACTAATGTAATAGTTGTATTAGTAATATTATATGAGGCTGTGTTATTAAAGAACTGGAGATAAATCTTAAAATTCTGACATCTTGTGATAAAACAAGTTAAATTCCAAATAATCTAAAAGCAGTCTATTATCTATAGCAGGGGTGTCAAACTCTTGTCATCATGGCAGCATCACGTGACATATTTCAGACTTTTTCCCCCTTTGCTAAACTGGGCAGGAGGGGGCCAACACGTGATGCATCTGGCCCGCAGGCCGTGAGTTTGACACCCTGATCCATAGTATGTACTTGTAGTATATATTTTAGATCATTGTGATGAAGTAATTATTTTAATGTCATGTGTACCCAGAGGGATAGGTACATCTTTTATATATCTTTATAAAATGGATTACAAAAAAGTCCCCCCCCAAAAGTAGCAGTGTGTGGCATTAAAAAATAGACTATGATGTACAAGTTTAGAAACTACTTAACTGTTTAGCAACAAAAGAAAAGCAATTCCTAATCAACAAGGACAAATGTGGTTCAGATTATTTTTTATGAAAGCTTCTTTAAAAAAAAGGAAAAGGACTCTGATGGAAAAAGATTGGTTTATTATCAGTTCAAAGACTAACGTGAACATTTTTATCTCTAATCTGGTGCCACTATTTTTTATGCTGAAGAACTCAGAAGGTAGACTGTTTTAGTATAATAAAGTCCCAACTGCCCAGCCCATCTTTATTTGTTGCAGGTACAACTTAATACATCTGTTTGTCTGAATATAATATTACATCCCAGAAATGACACTTACTGAACAAACAGTATTTTACATATTTGCTTCAAATTAAAAACAAACAGCTGACAAGCCTTTTTTTGCACTAAATAGATCTGCACAGGACGTTTTTTTCCCTCCATGTGGGTGCTCTTTTTCCTTCTCTTTTTTCATTTCAGTGGGTAACGTGGAGGCTTTTCTAAATTTGAAACTGGCAGGAGCTCAAAGTGAAGTTTCATCTAAAGATAAATATAGGCACTTGGGTGTGTCATTTTAAATGTCAGGTACATATAGCGTATGCTCTAAAAGGCTACTGCTCATTAAAACGCAAATGTTTTTGAAAGAAAGAAATTTAATGTAACTCTAGTCAAGCCACAAGGTGTTTTTCTCAGTTTTGTTTTCAGCTATCTTTGATTAAAAGATCGACAACCCAGGCATTATTTGACAGTTGTTCAACAACAGATTTAAAAACAAGTTACTCACAGGAATTGCACTTGAAGCAAATTATATTTTCTTGACTTCCAGGTTAGTCTCAGATATCTTGATTGAAAGATGAGGAGCCTTCATGAGCAAAATTTTGCAGAGCCTGGCCGAAGCTGAAATGAATCAGTATATCAACTCTAATAAAGAAATAGATAATAAATAACTGCCAACCAGAGTTAGCATTCATTGCAATACTGAATATAAACTTCTATTTTTGGAATATTTATTCTATAGTCCGCTTATTTTTTTTTAATTACATTTATATGCTGCCCTTCTCCGAAGACTCAGGGTGGCTTACAATTTGGGGGATACAACCCAGTGTGCTCAGCAATAGCCTTCATTCCATTGTATATGCCTGCTTATTACTAAGCGGCATTTTTACAAGGTCAGCTAATTGCCCCCAACAATCTTGGGTCCTCAATTTACCTACCCCGAGAGGATGGAAGGCTGAGTCAACCTTGAGCCTGGTGGGATTCGAGCCTACAGTAATTGTAGGCAGCTGGAACTTAAATGCAGGCATTTAACAGCCTGAGCCACCAGGGCCCTTTATTCATATTTGGTATAGCCAAATATGCAGTATATTATCTGTATATCTGTTTTTTAAACTTTTTTTCCATCATAGGGTCTATAACATCTCAACAGTACCTCACTGTTTACTATTAGATAATAAATAGACAAAAGTAGTGGTCTACCACACAAAGGGTTGGTGTGGTAAAGAATGAGTAAGGTCTGTACAGCACATTACTATAAAGCTACTGAAGTGAGTAAGAAACCTTTTAAAATATTTTTCAATACAACTTCATGCAACTGCTCTGTTTTCCAAATGTATGCAAAAATGAAATTTGGCTTACTAGAAAAGGTCTTACATTTTTTTTAAAAAAAATCCTTTTTTGATAATGTAGTTAGCTTTCATTTTTAGAAATGGTGTTCCACCTACAAATCCTCGATCTTTCTCAGAATGTATCAGTGTGAATTGAGGGCGGTTGGGTGTTGACAGAATCCAGATGGTATTTTAAAGAGATTAGAAAATAGATTGAGATATATATATATATATATATATATATATATATATATATATATATGACAAATATATTATTATATTTGTTTTATTTATTTATTTGTGGATTTATTATATCCACAAGCATTTCATATATCCCCCTATTAACTGATTAACATTTAATATAATTGATTGTTTAGGTTGTAGATTGTTTAGGAAATCTACAAATGCACATATTAGAAGCAAATAAAGGATGAAATATATACATACTTTCAAACTGCCTGCTACAATCTTAAGCAAACTTACTTAAGAGAAAACTTCCCTGATATGTCTCCTTGGGGTTGTTTGTGCACATGCATGTGTGTAAATGCTTAGTCTATTATTATTGTTTTCTCCTTAATGTGTTTGTGGCTGGATTGGGACAAAATCATTTGAATAAAACTTCATTGAATTCAGTGTGATGATAGCTGTAATTTTAATGGATACCAAATTTAGTTAATTTAATCTGCCTGTAATCTTTATTTTGAATCAGTCTTTGATTAAATCTTTCTAGTGCTTATTGTTGAAACCAGGGAATTATAATTGATATCCAGATAGCTTGAATTATCTCTCCTGGTTTTGTTTTTCTAATCAAGCAATTTTATATCGAACTATGTGGTTAGATGAATATAGTAGAAAAATGTCTATTCAGTTCACAGTGACCAAATTGTGCTCTCTTCCAAAATAAAAGCTGTATTTGATAGTAAACAATACATTAAAAAGGGATTTCTCTATCATCTAATAGGGAATGCTTCATGCATCTAAAATACTGGTTTTAAATATATTCAGGTGTGACTTATTAAAAATTCATGTGGATCATAGAATAATAGTGCAGTCCTAAACATTGCTATTCAATCCTACTCATTGCTACTTTTAAGTTCAGTAGACATTAGGTAAGACCAAGGATAATCAGGGGGTGTTTATCCTAACAGGCTAATCATCTAGTATTCATATATTTTTGTACATATCAATTATTATATGTGATCTACTAATACAACAGTGTTCAGAAATCTCTGGTCTTTTCACTTTTTAAAAATTGTTACTCTTAATAAGCAATTAATAAAATTGTTCTTTGTTACTGTTCTGAATTTAGCTTATTCCTAAATGTATTCTGAAAAATAGAATAATATTTTAATTGGAAATAGATGTTGACTTGAAAAATAAACTTCAATCATTTGTAGTTTATATAGTACAGCTATTTATTATTTTCTCCTTGTACTTCAAAGTGTTGAAATTTTTCTGGAGCATTTCAGGTTGACAGCAGAGCCCTTTACACATAATGATTATGCAGTCATGCTGAGTTTTGTTCTTACTAATAATGGGGGTACGTAAATTGTGTACAGAATGTGCAAAGTAATACATTCACATTTGCAGTACACGTTTTAAGAAACAAGTGAGTCAAAACAATCTATATCATCTGCACAATGTTTCACAATTTTAATAATATAGGATTTTTAAAAAAACGTGTGGAAGAACTCAGAAATATATTAAGATAAAGGTACTACCAGCTTTCACTTTAAACTTCGGGACTTCATCTCTGCAGTCACTACTGTTAATTTTATTACTTCATGAATATGGTTTGCTTGGGGCACTTAATAGTCTGGCTTCTGTTTATTTAACTGATCGCAATGCAGCATTTATTTTCATTGTATTATAATTGTATAGATAAATCCTTTGTTTCCCTGGCTTATCAGTAACAAAAGAAAAATAGGCTTTGGCTAAATAGTTAATATCAACAGCAGAAGAAACAGAGGAGTATATATTACATTGCTTGTCTTCTTTATTTTTGAGGCATGAGTAGATAAAATATATGCATAATTATAGTAACAGTCCCTCTGTACTCCAACTTGCACCTTCAAACGCATGCATATACTTACAAAGTTTTGTCATTCAGTTTATTTTTCCTTGACAGACTGCTAATCTTTCATTAGTAATAATCACAAGAAAAACAGATAATGATTGGATAATTTAAAAAAAAATCACCTTTCCTAAACTCAGCAACAAAGAAAAAGAAACAGATTGTCGACTACCACAATTTCTGGCTTAGTTTGCTCTGAATTTAACTGCATTCACTTTTAGAATCCTGTTTTGAACATTTCAGAGACAGTTTAATTTAATTTTAACTTTAGTTATTAGAGAAATGGGAGCTTTAGTGAATAGTTTCAGAATGTGTCATTTTGTCTTACTCACTCCAAGACAGAGCGTGGGAGACCAAACTGCTTTAAAGAGTTGAATTTTTTAAAATAATTATTGCTTCAAGTGTTGCTTAGCTGGGAATTGGATTTTCATAGTAGGTACTTTTCTTAAGTTATTGGTTTTCTTTTTCTCAGTAATATTACTGCTACGTTACAAAGAAAGTAGTTATTTAGTTTGTTGTATTTTGGTTATTAATGGAGTTGTTTAGTGCAGCAAAAAAGAGATCAGGTTAACTAGAAATTAAACAGTGAAACTGTTTGTTTCAACTGGCCAAATTATTGTATCATTTTGTATTTGATTTGTTTGATCTTTATTTACCTTGAAATAATATAATGCTTTTCCATACTTGATTAAAAGATGTTTATTTCTAAATACACATATTTTATTTCTCATGCTAAATATGAAAAGACTCCCAATATGAGTACTGTGAGTAATTGTTAAATTACAGTAAAAATAGATTTTGAGATATAGCTTAATTTAAGATGAAAACTCAATTATGTTGATACTAAACTATTAATGTTTATAGGAAGGGTACAAATTGATTCAAACATTTTGAACTATTCAGAAAAAGAGGCAAATTATGGAAGTTAATTATGGAAGCTTGACATTGATTTGGAATGTAAAAAATTAAATATGCAATAGTTCAGGTTTCTTTGGATCCAGAAACACATTATCTACTTCTTATTTCAAAATTAAATTAATCTTGAAAAATTAAGCTCTTGAACTGTAGCAGCTTTTTCCAAACTAGTACTTCCAGATGTGTTGAATTCAAACCTCATCTACCCAACCTTCTCAAAAGTTGTGGCTTTCCACCGAATGAGTACACTGTACAGTACTTCACATATTGCAAGAAGTTTAGAAACACAATGTCTTCTGCTAAAAGCTTGAGAAAAGTGCCCACAAATTATAGATAAAACCGATAAGAGAAGCAAACAATAGAATTACAACAAAAACAGCACATTAAAAGCAGAAAGACCACTAGAGGTAGATATGTATTTAGGTATGTGACTGTATTGATGTTCCTCTGCCTCTTTTCGTGTGTGTGTGTGTGTGTGTGTGTGTGTGAGAGAGAGAGAGAGAGAGAGAGAGAGAGAGAGTACACATACCCACACACGAATAAATGATTCCCCTCCTTGCTGATGGAACTAACCACTGAAAAGAGCCTCCAGTATTTAGATGTTTGATGAATTGCCCTTATCAGAAAAGAAATGAATTCTGAGAACTTCAGTTACATATTCAGCAATCTCCTTTGTGCTCAAATTCTCTTTACTGAATATCTTAAAATGCTTCAAACACGTTTATATTGAAGTTAGATATCATTTCTGTTCTCTGATTTAAATAAATATTTATTCCATTTTTTATTGTACAATTACAGCTATGATTGCTTACAAATTTAATTATCTGATATTTATTTTGGTGTCCTCACCTATCTGTCTTGTCTGTTGTAATTGAAGGAAATAGCTAGTAATTAAAATGAAAAATTACTGATAAATGATTAAATTGTATTAAGTATATATTTACATAATCAAAAACAGAAAACACTTTTCTTTGCTATTTTTTCCCATTACAAATCATTATCTAGAAACAAGGACACAGATATTCCAAACTATAAAGAAACAATAGTTTTCAGCTAAAAGTCTGTAGTGCATTGCTGAAATAAAATAGTTGTAGAATTTAAAAATCAATATTAGATTTTTGTTTTCATCCTTCTACTTTAATTTTTGTTTTTACAAATAAATACAAATAACTGAAACTGAAACTTGATGACTTTTGGTGATACTAAATGAATAGCCCTTGGGGAAAATTTTCTTCATTTAACATGAGTCTTTCACAACCCACACTTGGTTTCGCTAGGAAAATTGTTTAACCTTTCAGAAGCAAGAAGCCTTTGAAGTCTAGACATGTTGCAGCATTGGTTCAGAATTCTGAGCTCTTTCCATATGCCCATGAAATCCCCTAAACCAACCAAAGATATTCTGCGTTGTCTTTAGGATGTAGGAGAGATGGCAGATGTTAACTCTCATAATTCAGCACTCGCAGTGTAGAATTTTATCCCCAATAAAAGAACAGTCATGCTGCAGAGGAGAAAACATCTTCCCAATTTTCTTTAAGGAATCAGTGTGGAGAGACAGGGCAGTTTCCCTCAAGAATCAAAATACACTGTTGGAAAAAAAAGAAAGAAAAATTAATCCCCAAAAGCTTCATGAAAATTATAGAATGTTGAAAGAAAAGGAAGACTTTTCTTAAACATAACATTTTGTCTCTCAGATTCTCCACAAAGGGTTAAATGATAAAGAGAGAGATTATAGTGTTCCACAATTTACCGGGAATGAGTATAGCAATAGCACTTAGACTTATATACTGCTTCACAGTGCTTTACAGCCCTGTCTAGGCGGTTTATAGAATCAGCATATTGCCCTCAACAATCTGGGTCCTCATTTTACCGACCTCAGAAGGATGGAAGGCTGAATCAACCGTGAGCTGGTTAGGATCGAACTCCTGGAGTGAGCAGTGAGTTAACCTGCTCTACTGCATTCTAACCACTGTGCCACCACGGCTCTAATCCATTAGATGTTGGGTTGTCCTATCCATATTATAAAATAAATTCTTATTTTGCATTTAGAGACTTTCCTTTGGTTTGGAATTAGATATTAGTGATCAATTTTATCCTAGTAAAGCATTTCACTGATGGGACAATAGCTTTTCTTCACAACAAAAACTAACAGGGCTAGGTGGGGTCATTGTAATATTTAATACCAATTAAGTTTTAAATGAACTCAAATCTTGAATAGCATCTTATTTTTAACAGGCATAAATGCATTTCTTTGTGGGAATAAAGTCAATGTAAAAGTTGAGTTCTGAGAACTTCGGTCAGCTACTAAAACTTTGCTGTATTTTGGGGTGCTTCTGAAACCTGCAAAAGACATTTGATAAGAGTTAACAACAGTATAACAATTCTCTCTCTGGGAATTATTCCTGTATTTTCTCTGCCAGTTTCAGCCCTTTAAACACATTATTTGTTTCAAATGCAAACTAATGCAGTTTTTTTTTGCCCTAGAGAAAGAACTGCAGGTGTAATTTCTTTCTCTTTTGGTGCATCTCTGCCCCTTATATGTCTGTCTCCTAGGGATGGGGGTTTCTGATCATCATATATATGACTTTTCTCCTTTTTGCTGTAATTCTTTGTTCTTATGGTTGCAAAAAATTATTTTAAAAAATGAAATTGAGGACTTATCCTATTGACAGGATAAGAGAAACAAACAAACAAAATTAGTCTGAGCAAAGGACAATATCATGTTTTGTAACAAAAATCAAATATTAGGTATATTGGAACAATTGAGCTCCTTTCATCAAAAATACTAGTGTGGAAAATTTCTAAAATCCATTAAAATAGAAACTTAAATCACGGGCTTTCTGGTGGTAGAAATTTTCTCTTTTTCCTTCAGAAGTAAGTTGCATTTTTTCTTCAGTTCTTTTTAATTAGATTAGCTTAGTCTGATATCATAAGTATGTTTAGTTTGAGGTCATAAATATGTTTAGATTTAATGGATTTAAATGAATGTAAGCCAGTGAGTGATGACCACTTTCTGCCTCAATCCTTCTATGGTTTAAATAAGTTAAATTTTATTATTAGTTGATATGGTATAATCAGTTGTTTTCTTGGTTTTGATGATCACACTTTCAAAATCAATATTTCAAAGTCATACATAATTTTTGATGCAACCAATCAATATAATTTAGATATGTCTTTTCCCAAAACATTAGAGATGTACATGTAGGAGCTGTCCTGAAAATTTTTGTAGTATGCTCTTTTAAAAGGAAGACACCCACAATAAGTGTGGATTTTCTATTATCTTAATCACATTTTTCTCACGTTTTCAAACTTCTCTTGCAACCATAGGGACTGGAAACTTATTTCTTAAAAAAAGAAAGTTGCTTAGGAACTCTGCATGCTGTTTTGGTATAATTTCTACTGTTAGTGGCTTAACAATACATATTAGAAATTGTTTGTGGCTTCTCTGCTGCAGCATGAGATTTTTTTGTAGTTGAAGTAGGAGGTTTGGAGAGGAGCTTTTCGTCCTACATGGGTCTCAGATATACAGTTTTTCCTTTTTTGACAAAACTGAGATATGGAAGGTAGACTTGGCATTTATGCCACATACACAAGATTCCATCTTTGGGTCTCAGGGTTTCCAGGTGAAATTTCCACACTTCTCCATTTCTGTTTTCCATTCTGACTCTACTTACACAAATATGAAGAAATGAAATGTATTGTTTATTTGAAGCCACATTAGGAACACAAGAAACACTGCTTTTGTATCCAAAGTGTTTATGAAAATTGAGGAAAAACTATGCCAGAGAAAGCGTTCTCTGAGAAAGGTTCTTTTTATTAGTATTACTTTGTTTCTTATTACAACAGATATAAGACCAAAAGATATTCTGTCTTTTCATAGGAATGATTATTATTTATATTTGGGGCTTTAAATTCAAGGCCTTTTTCTTTTTAGTTTTAAGTCTTTTGATAAAGACCCAAGTTTATAAATGTCCTCTTTCTCGTATGCTGGTAGTGACTTTTCTAGTAGGAAAATGTACAGAAGTAGATTTTGCTTAGAAGTGGCACAGATGTTTGAGATATTTAAATTCATTAGGCTCTACCTTTTATAATTTGATGAGTGTGTGTGTGTACGCGCGCCTTCGTATGCACATCTGCATAAGTCTGTGTGTATATCTTTCGATTTTTTTAATGCTATCAAGTTCTTTGTTGTATTTGTTATTAAAAACTAACATGTCCGTCACTGAAATAAAAATCTTCACCCCAGTGAATAGTGATTTCTTTCTTTTTTTTGTTTTTTTTTAGTCCAAATGGCCATCATTAATAGAGACTCAAAACTCTCATAAAAATAAACAAATCTCTGTTAAGTAGATTAAGTTTATATCCAAAGTTTAAAAGAGCTGCAAATTTTAACAAATCTAACATTAGCCCTGTTCATTTCCTAAATGTATATAGTTTCTTCTTTCTTGTCTGTAGAATGGGGAGGGACAATTCTCCCTTTTCCCATGTGGGTCTTCCTTCCCCATCTGATCTGAATGTCTGAAAGGCAGCAGAGGAAGAAAAGGGGGAAGCTGACTTTCTCCCGCATTGGATTTTGTTCTTTGTGCCTAGTTTTCATTATATATAGGTGATCTAGCTTTACTCTTCTCACATGTAAATACATTCATTGTAGTCTTATGTTTGTGTGTTCAGTTCTTTAACTTACTAAAATGGATACTTAAAGGGTTTACTTCCAAGAGTCTTGTGTGACTGTGGAAATAATCATTTTATAACAATACTGTATGTTTACACAACAAAATTAGGGCTTCACCAAAAATCTTACATGTTGACTTTCTGCGATTTGCTCCTCACTCATTTCCTGTGAGGCTGAGTTTGTTTATCATAAAAACTCCTATTTTTAAACCTGTTTCTGCCAATAAGTCATTTGAATGTTAAAGCCAGTTATTTGATGGCGTTTCACTTTGATACATATTAAGGCTCTGCAGCTGCTGCTTTGTGAAATAGGATGTTCAGAAGAACCACAATTTACAGAGATGGGAAAGGAAAACAGCAGACATATCGCCAATGTTATTTGAGAGGAAATCACATTTTCATGGGAAAAATGACATCCTAAGGCAATCTAAAGTCAAAATCGGTGCCAAAGGATCTTATCTGCTATCATTTTTATAAACTAATGTGTGGTTTACAATACATACCATGTTTGGCTTGAGTCTAAAAAACTACCAGTAAACTTGGTAGTTTTTTAGATTGGTACAGACAGATCTATACGGCCAATAGTCCTGCTTTTTAAAATTGGATTTTGGAAGCAACCAAGAACCAAAGTTATAATAGAATGCTAATATTTTGAGTGGTAGTTCTGAAGCCCCTGCCCCCTTGGATTGGGTATATCTACATATTAATTGTAAAATGATTAATTGTATTGTATTAAAGTTTTTTTTTTGGTGACTTGTATTTTTTCCACTGTAACATGAAAGAAAGTTTGCATTCTCACAGATTTGGCTGTAATGTGACTCATGAACTTTAGATTCTTCAACCTCTGTTTTAGACCAGTTTAATGTATCAATTGTTTCGAATGAATGAATGAATGAATGAATGAATGAATGAATGAATGAATTCTTTATTGGCCAAGTGTGAGTAGACACACAAGTAATTTGTTTTGGTGCAAATGCTCTCAGTGTACATAAAAAGAAAATATATATTTGTCAAGAGTCAAGAATCATCAGGTACAACACTTAATGATAGTCATAGGGTACAAATAAGCAATCAAATCATACTAGGAAACAGTCAATATAAATTGTAAAGATACAAGCAACGAAGTTACAGTCATACAGTCACAAGTGGGAGGAGATGGGTGATAGGAACGATGAGAAGATTAATAGTAATGCAGACTTAGTAAATATTTGGATAGTGTTGAGGGAATTATTTGTTTAGCAGAGTGATGGTGTTCGGGGAGAAACTGTCCTTGTGTCCAGGTGTTCTGTTTGTGCAGTGATCTATAGCATCATTTTGAGGGTAGGAGTTGAAACAGTTTATGTCCAGAATGTGAGGGGTCTGTAAATATTTTCACAGCCCTCTTTTTGACTCCTTGACTGAAGGCAGGTTGTTAGTAATTGTTTTTTTCTGCAGTTCTAATTATCCTCTGAAGTCTGTGTCTGTCTTGTTGGGTTACAGAACCAAACCAGGCAGTTATAGAGGTGCAGATGACAGACTCAATAATTCCTTTGTAGAACCGTATCAGCAGCTCCTTGGGGAGTTTGAGCTTTCTGAGTTGGCATATGAAAAACATTCTTTGTTGTGCTTTTTTGATGATGTTTTTGATGTTAGGTGTCCATTTTAGGTCTTGAGATAGAACCTGTCTTGATAGAACCTGGAAATTTGAAGATCTCTACTGTTGGTAGTGTGTTGTCTAGTATTGTAAGAGGTGGTAGAATGGGAGGGTTTTTCTTAAAGTCTACCACCATTTCTACAGTTTTGAGTATGTTTAGTTCCAGATTGTTCCGGTCACATCACAAGACTAGTTGCTCAACCTCCCATCTGTATACGGATTCATCATTGTCTTGAATGAGACCAATTGCTGTTGTATCATCTGCAAACTTCAGTAGACCAAACAGATGGATTGTTTGAGATGCAGTCGCTGGTATATAGGGAAAAGAGAAGTGAAAAGAGCACACAGCCTGGGGGCAGCTGTGCTAATTGTACAGGTATCAGATGTGATTCTGGTTAGCTTCACCTGCTTCTTCCTATCTGTTAGGAAGCTTATGATCCACTTACAAGTGTGTTCAGGTACTGCTAGCTGGTTTAGTTTAGTTAGAAGAACGTCTGGAATGATGGTATTGAATGCTGAACTGAAGTCTACAAAGAGGACCCTTGCATAGGTCTTTGAGATTCAAAATGTTGTAGGATGCAGTGCAGAGCCATATTAACAGCATCATCTGTCGATCTATTTGCTTGGTATGCAAATTGCAGGGGGTCTAACAGTGGATCTGTGATGGTTTCAGATGGGACAGCACAAGCCTTTCAAAGGTTTTCATAACTACATATGTTAGAGCAACTGGTCTGCAGTCATTCATTTCCTTGATGGAGGGCTTCTTTGGCACTGGGATGATAGCAAAGCATTTGAAGCAAGACGGAACACATCTCTAGTGATTTATTGAAGATTCGGGTGAAGATGTGGGCCAATTGGTCAGCACAGACTTTTAAGCAAGAAGGAGTTATCTTGTCTGGGCCTGGTGTTTTTCCTAGCTTTTATCTGTGAAATAGATCTTGCACTTCTTTTTCTGTGATCACCAGGGGTTGTGAACCCAATGGGTTGGGGACAGTTGTGGAGGTTTGACTGTTGTTGGTATGTCTGAGATGGGGGCTGTGGAGATAGGTAGCTGTAGTTTCCTTTCAAACCTGCAGTAAAACACATTCAGGTCATCTGCCAGTTGCTGATTTCCTTCAGCCTGGGAAAGAGGTTTGCCATAGCCAGTGATATTTTTAAGAGTTTTCCACATGTTTGCTGGTTCATTTGTTGAGAATTGATTCCTTAACTTTTCAGAGTATTTTCTTTTTGCTTCTCTGATCTCTCTTGTTAGTACGTTTCTGGCCTGATTGTACAGCATTCTATCACCTTTTCTGTGGGCTTCCTCTTTGGAATGATGTGGCTGCTTAAGTTTAGCTGTGAACCAAGGATTATTGTTACTGTATATTCGGAAGTTCTTGATTGGTACACATAGGTCTTCACAGAAGCTGACATACGAAGTTACAGTATTTGTGAGTTCATCTAAGTCTGCTGAGCTATCTTCTAAAACATTCCAATCAGTGCAATCAAGGCAAGCCTATAGCTTTAGCTTTGCCTCCTCAGTCCAAGTCCTCACTGATTTAATTCTTGGTTTTGTGGTTTTAAGTCTTTGTCTGTAAACAGGTACAAGGTGAATCATGCAATGATCAGAGTGTCCCACAGCTGCTTGTGGTAAAGACCGATAAGCATCTTTTAGTGTTGTGTAGCAATGGTCTAAAGCAGTGGTAGTCAACCTGGTCCCTACCGCCCACTAATGGGCGTTCCATGGTGGGCGGTAGGGGTTTTGTCCCCTACCTTATAAATCACCATTACTATGAAACCAGTGGGCAGTTAGAGAAAATTTTACTACTAACAGAGATACAAAAGTGGGCGGTAGGTATAAAAAGGTTGACTACTCCTGGTCTAAAGTATTCTTGCCTCTAGTGGGACAATTGACATGCTGAAAATATTTTGGAAGCTCTTTCCTTAAGTTGCCTTTGTTGAAATCTCCTGAAATGATGGAAAGGGAATCTGGGTATTTGGCTTCAGCCTCTATAATCTGGTCACCTAGAGTTCGTAATGCCTTATTTAATGGATATCATCAAAAGGTGGCATGACACATTCACAGATGTAATATCTTTCAGTAGGGCCTGTCTTACAGGAGGCCCTGCCTTTCAGCTGTGTAAGGTAGTCTACTTCAGGGAATAGAATATACTACTTGACTTTTCTTCTTCTAGGTCCCAAATATTTTGGGTTATCTGAGGTTCACTAGCTAAGTATACAGTATCAGGTGGAAGAATTGTGTTGCAGGTTACAAGTTCAATGCTAGAGACCTCCATTGAAAAAGATGAGGTAGCAGTAGGAACCATAGAAATTTAGTGTCAGTTACAGGTAGTCCTCAACTTCCGATCACAATTGAGCTCAAAATTTATGTTGTTAAGTGAGAAATTTGCTAAGTGAGTTTGCCCCATTTTACGACTTCTTTTGCACATTTGTTAAATGAATCACTGCAGTTGTTAAATTAGTAACCCGATCTAGCTTCCCCATTGATTTTGCTTGTCAGAAGATCACAAAAAGAGATCACATGACGACAGGACAGTATAACTTTCATAAATATGAACCAGTTGTCAAGCATCTGACTGTAAATCACATGACCATGGATATGCTGCAATGGTCATAAGTGTGAAAAATGGTCTTAAGTCACTTTTTCCAGTGTTGTAACATCAAACAGTCTCTAAGTGAACTGTTGTAAATCAAGGACTACTTGTAGTGTGATCAATTATAAGGCTAGAGAGACAAATAAGCTAATCTGTATGAGACAACTTTCTGTGTTCAATCAACAAAAACTGTAGTATTGTGTTCCAGAAGTTAAGTAATCAGTTGATATGAAATAAAGTTCAGCTTGGATTTTTCTCCCTATAAATTAATGGATGAATGAATGCTCTAATTGAGAATTGTTAAGGGAAATCTTATTTTCCCATCAGGTTTGTGATTTTTATATTACTGTAATATCTTTTCCTAGATCTACAAATGTTCTATTTTAAATTATCATATACTTCATTATTCTGTCTACATTATTCATAATTGGATTCACTAAAAAAATAAACTGCTGCAGAACTTGTTGAATAATAAACAACTGTAAAAACATTGTGCTATTAACAAAATGTTCCAAATTTTAAATGTCTTCATAATTTTAGACACTGGGTGGCTGGGACACAAGCTAAATTAGAATGTGAATTATTTTCTCCTGACTTAGAGCATTTCCGCAGTGCACTTCCCCAAGTCCTTCACTTCCCCAAGTTTGGAAATATTTCATTGCAGTCTTCCAATCTCTGAAAGGCTAAGAACAATCTCCTGGAGAAAAATATCTTTTCATACTAAAAGAGAGAAGGCTGGAATGCTAAATTTTCTAGTGCATTGCCCTAAGATTATTGTTTGAACAATAATCTTTGAACCGAGGAACTGAGGAAGAGCTGCAAATCTGTGAAGTTATATGCCCCTTACAAGGGCTGAAGACCTGTTCCCTTCGGTGGGGAAAACCCTCAGTCTCACACACAAAGATACAATCAAAGCACTTCCAATAACACCCCCACTTGAGCTAGAACAAAATCAGTTCAACTATGCTGATGCTGCTGACATCCAGTAGAAGGAATATCTGTAGTTCAGGGTTAAACTGTGAAATTGGTTGTTTATTTGAAGATGTTTCCTTATTGAAGTAGACAACATCAGTGAATCAACATACTAACATGCACAGCACTTGTACAAATCTAAACTCATTGCTAGCTGCATTGCTATCTTCCCACTATGACTTCTATGAACAGCAAGACAGTCTCCTTCTAGCAAAACTGTGGTGAAATTCAAAGTACAGTAGTCCTCAACTTACAACAGTTCATTTAGTGATCAAAGTTATGACAACACTGAAAAGGGTGACTTATTATTGTTTTTCACACTTATGACCGTTCCAGCACCCCTTTGGTCACATGATCAAAATTAAGATGCTTGGCAACTGGTTCACTTTTATGACGGTTGCAGGGCCCAGGATCACGTGATTACCTTTTGTTACCTTCTGACAAGCAAAGTTAAATGAGAGCCAGATTCACCCAACAACCTTGTTACTAATTTAACAACTACAGTGATTCACTTAACAATTGGTAAGAAAGGTCATAAAATGAGGCAAAATTAGAAAGTATCTCACTTAGCAACAGAAATTTTGGGCTCAATTGTGGTTGTAGGTTGAGGATTACTTGTACAACCGTTCTCCTTTGTGATTCTGGAACTGATATTCTTTGGGACTTAGGCCTGGTCCATTTTTTCATTTGTAGGAACTCTTACTTCATCTCCCCTCCATCAGATCTTGAAACTATGCAGTAGATTTCAAAAATGATAGCAAACTGAACTTTAAATCTTTGTAGTTGGCTTCATAGTACCTATTTGGCTCATTTCAATTTGTACATTCAACATGTTTCATGTTGCTTCAACATGCTTTCCAACCTCTTGGTTAAAATTACCCCTTATTCTCATAATATAAATTGATATAAAGAAATAAAAAAGTATATCACCCCTATATACATCCCCATTCATAGATAGAGACTCTAGACTGCAAAGTACAATTTTGTTTGCAGCTGTAGATAAATGCGCATAGCTATGAAACTGTGCCCCCTCATCCGTGAGCTGATCGAGGAGGAAGACGTGGACCTGGCTGCATTACGGAAACCTGGTTGGGCCCAGAAGGAGGAGTCCCTCTGTCTGAGTTATGCCCACCAGGTTTCCGTGTGCTGCACCAACCTCGAGCCCAGGGTAGGGGCGGGGTGGTGGTGGCAGTGGTTATTAGGGAGACCCTTTGTCCGCGGGAGGCCACTGTCCCTCAGATAGGCAGGTGTGAATCTCTCCTCCTGAGGTGGGGCCCTGGTGATCAGTTGGACCTATTTCTCACATACCTTTCTCCCAGCTGCATGACAACGGCCCTGCCCGAGCTACTCAACGTTCTATCGGGGTGGCAGTTGAGCTCCTCAGACTTATTGTTCTGGGGGACTTCAACCTGCCTTCTCTGGGTGGAGAGTCGAGTATGGATTGGGAGTTCATGGCTTCCATTATGGCCATGGACCTGACCCAAATAATTCAGGGTCTGACTCATGGTGGGAGGCACATGCTCGACTTTGTTTTTATCTCCGGACAGTGGTGTAATGGTCTGGGTGGGGGGTCACCAACTATTCAACCCCTGTCATGGACCGATCATTATCTCCTCCGGCTGGTCTTCCAGCATGCCACCCTGCGTCGCTGGGATGCGGAACCGACTAGGTGGTTCCGCCCCAGTCGCCTGATGGACTCAGAAGGGTTGCAGATAGCGCTTGGGTTGATTCCTGTCTGCCTTACCCACAGCCCGGTCAAGGCCCTGGTAGACACCTGGCAAAGTGCTGCCTCAGAGGCTCTCGACCGCGTTGTTCCTTTGCGGCCTCTGACCCGGTGCAGATCCCGGTTAGCTCCCTGGTTTTCCGTGGCGCTCTGGGAAATGAAGTGCCGGAGAAGGGGCCTAGAGAGCAGTTGGAGGTCCAGTCGGTCCAAATCTGACCAATCACAGTTAAGAAACTTTACCAGGACTTATCTTGCGGTGATGTGAGTGGCGAAGTATGCTTACTTCTCTGCTCTCATTGGGTCCGCAAATAATCGCCTGGCTGCCCTGTTTAGGGTCACCTGTTCCCTCCTTAACCAGGAGACGAGGGAGGACCCTTTGCGGGGGCAGGAGGAATTTAGTCAGCATCTGTTGGACATGATCGTTCAGATCCGGGCCGGTCTGGACTCCGACTGGTCAGAGTCTGACAGGGGCAAAGCGATGGGTCTTGTGGATATCATTTGGGAGAATTGGATCCTGTGACTCCGGATGAGGTGAACAGGATCATGGGGACAGGATCATGGGGAAACTGAGTGCCACCACATGTTTATTGGACCCGTGTCCCTCCTGGCTGGTTTATGCTGCCCGGGAGGTTACACGAGGCTGGCTCCAGGCAGTGGTCAATACTTCTTTGAGTGAGGGATCCTTCCCCTCTGCCTTGAAGGAGGCGGTGGTGAGGTCCCTCCTCAAGAAGCCTGCCCTGGACCCGACTATTTGGAACAACTTTCGTCCCGTCTCCAACCTTCGCTTTGTTGCGAAGGTTGTTGAGAGCGTGGTGGCCCGACAGCTCCCGATGTTCCTGGAGGAAACTGATTATCTGATTATCAGTCGGGTTTCAGGCCCGGATGCAGCACGGAGATGGCATTGGTTGCGCTGGTGGATGAACTCTGGAGGGCTTGGGACAGAGGTTATTCCTCTGTCCTGGTCCTATTAGATCTCTCAGCGGCTTTTGATACCATCGACCATGGTATCTTACTGCGATGCCTCGAGGGGTTGGGAGTGGGAGGCACTATTTTACGGTGGTTCTCCTCCTACCTCTCGGGTTGCTCGCAGTCGGTGTTGGCAGGGGGACGGAGATCGACCCAAAGGCCCCTCCCTTGTGTGGTGCCCCAGGGGTCGATTCTCTCTCCCCTCCTGTTCAACATCTATATGAAACCACTGGATGAGATCATCCGTGGTTTTGGGGTGAGGTATCATCAGTATGCTGATGATACCCAGCTCTTTATCTCCACCCCAAACCAACCCAGTGATGCCCTCGACATGATGTCCCGATGCCTGGAAGCGGTACGGATCTGGATGAGGTGGAACAGGCTTCGACTCAACCCGGTCAAGACTGAGTGGCTGTACGTACTGGCATCTCAGCTTATCCAGGATGTTCCTTCTTTAGTTATGGGGGGAGAGGTGTTACCCCCCTGTAGATAGGGTACGCAACTTGGGCGTCATCCTGGATGCACGACTCAGTTGGAGGATCAGGTGGGAGCTGTGGCCAGGGGGGCATTTGCCCAGGTTTGCCTGGTGCGCCATTTGCGCCCCTATCTGGACCGAGATGCCTTACATACGGTTACTCATCCGCTTGTTACCTCCTGTGTAGACTACTGCAATGCTCTCTACATGGGGCTGCCCTCGCGGACCACTCGGAGGCTTCAACTGGTGCAGAATGCAGCTGCGTGGGTTGTGATGGGAGTATCCCGATACTCCCATATTACACCCCTCCTGCGTGAGCTGCATTGGTTGCCGGTTGCCCTCCGGGTGAGATTCAAGGTGCTGGTAATCACCTATAAAGCCCTACATGGCTTAGGGCCGGGGTATTTGTGGGAACATCTACTGCCAGCAACGACTGCCCAGCATCCCATGCACTCCCACAGACAGGGCCTCCTCAGAGTGCTGTCGGCCAGACAGTGTCGGCTGGCGACCCCCAGGGGGAGGGCCTTCTCTGTGGGAGTGCCCATCCTGTGGAATCAGCTGCCCTTGGAGCTGCCGATAGCCCCTGACCTTCGATCCTTCCGTCGCAACCTGAAGACATGGCTCTTTCAACAGGCTGACCTGGACTGGAGGGGGTGGTTATTGGTTTTTTTACTGGCATCTGTTGTTGGTTTTTAATTAGTATTTTTGGGATCTCTATTTAATATTTTTTTAAATTTTAAATTTTTGTATTATATATCTTTATGGTTGTGAGCCGCCCTGAGTCCTTCGGGAGATAGGGTGGCATATAAATCCCAATATAAATAAAATAAAATAAATAATACCATGGTCACGCAATGGTACTTTATATGCATGAAGAATTAAGCTTTGGTGGTGGGCAGTTTTAAAGGTTGCATTAAAAAGTGTCACTCTAATAATTCAATTCATGTAAAGTATTAACATTCTGGGAATGGGATGGGGGAGGGAGGACTCATGAGGCAGTCTGAAAAAGTCACAGCTGTTTAATTAGGAGCAGAAAGGTACTATATATAGACAAGGTTTAGAGCACTTCTTAATTATCTTTTAAGTTTACATAGTTCAGTCAATGTGATGCCTTGAGAAAAAGATGGCTGTGAGGTGAATAGGCTTGTGTGTTGCATATACTAGAAGGTTGTACTTCTGACCAGGAGAACACAAAATAGTGACCTTAAGTTACAAGAAGGCAGATTCCAGCTGAATGTCTGGAGAAAGAACTTTCCTATAAAAGAGATGTTTGACATTGGAACAACTTATTTAAGCAAGTGCTAAGTTCCCTTATATTAGGAGCATTCAAGGAAAGGCTGGATAGACATCTATCCAGGGATGTCTCAATGTTACTTTTTTATCTAGTGCAGTGGATTGGACTCAAGAGTCTAAAGAGTGTCTTTCAACTCTATGATTCTATGAAGCATCCCTCTGACTACTGGTGGAAATGGGATATTTGAATAATTTGGATCTAAGCTAATAGCAGACAGCCCTATTTTGTGTAGGTTGTTTGTTTTTAACTGTTTTCATTGCATTTGGATTTTATGTCTAAAAGTCTGTTGGAGTGAGCAAAGTATAACACATTTAAATAAACAAATCTAGACATAATTTCTTATAAGGAATTCTGAAAATAGAATGATATCTATTATTCTTTGTATGAGCACGCATTGCAGTTCCACTGAATATATTCAAAAGCCACTACAAAGCTTCAAAGCTTTGAAACTATGTTAAATTATGCCCACAATTTGCAAGATGCAGCTCTGGTTTTTACTTGTAGCTCAATTATTTCTGTAGCATTTCTATTTCTGTCAAATAATCAAATCCTTCCCAGGAAATCTTTTGACTAACAAAAGTTATCTTTGTATTTATTTCTCATTTTAAGAACAATAGTAAATCTATCTTCAGTTAAACCTTGCAGGTTGATGACCGAAAAAAGACTTGACTATATTCAGTTAGTGGTGGGCAAAATATTTTGAAATGAAATCACTTCATTTAGAGTTCAAGACAAGGTTTTGAGTTCAAAACAATTGATTTTGCATTGAAACAATCACTTTGGAAGCGTTTGAATAGGTGAATTCTAATTGTATGATTAGATAGCTGTGATAGGTCACTTCCAATTGTGTGATTCTATAATTACTGGATATTATTTACTCACACAATGAAAATTGCATGTTTTGAAAGATCTGCCACCAAAAGGAAAGCAATTGGTGCTTATTTTCGGCAGGAGTGGAGAAAGTAAAGAAACAGGAAATCCACCAATCAGAAGCCATAGTAACCACTATCTGTATCAGTGACAGTATCATTGCCAAAACATCAATTCCTGATAGCTTTTTCTTAAACTGGATTCATTTTCTGTCAGTATTATTAAAGGAGACAAGCTGTTTAAAACCGTTGTGCAGAAAATTGTCCTAAATACTATAAAAGCATTGTATTTAGAGAGTAATCTTTGCAAATTTCTTCTACTACTAATGGAATAGCATGTAATGGTAGGATAGGGAACTTCTGTCATGGAACCCTGTTAATAGAGAGAAAACTACTATTGTTTGATACCCTTCAGTACCAGATGGGATAACCTTATATGGAACATTCCATGATGGTTTCTTTATAGCAGTAGCCTGATTTTGGCCCCTTAGTAACATTAAACTGTAGCAGAGGTCCCCAAAATGTTCAGGTCATTGAATCCTTTATGAAGTTTTGGATTCTTCATCAAACCCAAACATTGATTATATAAAAGTAATTCAATAAATACTACTTTAACTACTACTATTAACAATACTAATAATAATCACAATCCTGGGGGTCAATATTGTCCACTTTGGAGAACCCTGTAATGGTATATGGGAATGATCTTGAGGGATGAGGGGAAGAGATTCTGCCTAGAGAACAATCAGACAAGAGAGGGAGGATCTTGTAAGAGCTTAACAGTCAGAGAAAGAAATGTAGGAAGGACCCGCTCTAATTTATCAGGCTGTTAAAAATAATGGCAGGAGATTTGTATTTTCAGACTTGCAAGATTCTGTAATGCAGCCTTAAAATAAAATAGAATTGGCTCATCTAATCATATTTTCTGTCTGTTTGTCTTGGAGGCCTGACATCTATCTTGCAATTTGAAAGTACTAATCTCCTGGAAGAAGGAAAAAAGATTGCTCAGATGAAAATAGCTACTACCCTGGTAGCAATAACTTAAGCTTTTGTAACCTCTGAAAAAGAGTTTGCAAAGTGCTAAACACAGGGGTGAAGATCATCTCAAAGCTATAGTTGGTTTGAATGAAGGAACCCAGGTTTTGGGTGGGAGATCCATTGTACTCAAAGAATCTGGTATTAGAGGCTTGGTGCACAGGTATCTCTGGGACCATCTGGCATAAGTAGAATGTATCCTGCAGTCTGAACATCCCAAGCAGGGAGATTGGAAGTTTCCCCCATGGAGTTCAGTGGGACCTAAGAGCCAGTGCTTTTCTATTACGGTGTCAATCTCTGGATGCCTCTCATCCAGATATATTTGGTGGCCTACTTCCTGAGGTTTATGCAATAAGAAAGGCCAAGTTGCTTCACAGAACTTTCATTTTTTTTTATTTATTTATTTCATTTATTTGTTTTCAATTTCATTATACATGTTGTGCACTGACAAACGTTTGATTTGATTTGATTCATTAAGATTGTTGCTGGAGGAAGGACACAAAGTAAGGTTTTACAGTATTGTAAATTGTAATTGCTATAATTATAATACTGATGTTTTGGCTGATTTTAATCTATACTGTAAAACTTTTGGAAGAGTTGTAGGAGTATGATGATGTATTAATTAATGTTTGCCCTCTTCCCATTTAGATTAAAGCAATACAACAAGGACAACAAAGCGCCTGTAATTTTACCCGCATGGAAAAGGAATTCTCTGCAGAGACATGCAAAGGTGAGAAAGAGTTCTACCTGCTCTTGCAACGTGCTCTGAATAAATATCATTAGAAATGTGCAAAACAGGCTTGCTGGACTCTGCAAAGATCAGTTTTCTCCCAAGAGTGTTTCAGGAATTGCTTCATCATTTCTGGAAGTGTGTTCACTGGAACAGCAAGTTGACTGTGATCCTCCCAGATACAGTCAAGCATATCTTACTCATTTCAGTTGAATGTGTTTGAGGATGTTTCTGAGCAAAGTAGAAAAATTACCCAGTAGCCTTTGGCAATTAATTCTACTATGGATTTAATAACAAGTTGCTGGAGGTTTGTGAAGTGGTTTATGGTTGGTTGCTCAGTTTATTATGGCAAATATTGAAAAATATTTCTTAGGATTAGTGATATTTAAAATATAGGAAACAGCTGAAAATTAACATAACAGAAAAGAATCCTGAAGAACTAAAGAATTTTAGTTAAGTTCTGTTTTATTCATATTTGCTCTCTGTATTTACAGTAATTATGTGCTGATGAAAGGGTTTCTAAGATATTACTTCCAGCCATACAAATATCATTTGGGACAGAAATTTTAAATATGGATGTTTAGAATTTAAATCTTCCCTTGATATTGAAGATATATTTTCATATACTTTCAAATTTTGTATACGTCTGGCTTTACTCCCAGATAATTTTTATTTTCTGTTCTGTGCTATGTTTTTTACATTTAGATTTTATAGTATTTATTTATATAATTTATATGGCAGCCCAACTCACAAAATTGTGACTCCAGGTAGCATGCAACAATAAAAACAGAATAAACAAAATCAACTAGAACAACAAGAACAAAAACAATACATCAACATCTATAATAGATGTAGGCACTCCATGCCTACATCTATTATACATCTAGTAAAGCTTACAGATCAAGCTTTTCTAATAACTTAGCCCCAAAAATCTGAAGAGACAGCCAGGTCTTAATGTCTTCCCAAAGTCTAAGAGGGTTGTGGCCAGTCAAGTCAATCTTATTGAATACTGTTTTCTTAAGTAAACATTAAGTTTTAAAAAATGTAAAAGACTTTTCACATACCCTGAAACATACTTTGAAACTGTGCCTGTAATACTTTTGCTAGAAGCACATATGCTTCACTTAAAGTAGGGTCTTTATTAGTTAATGGTAGAGAACAAGTGTAGTTATTTTAAGGAGATAATGCACAATTAATTCATGTTCTTGGAATATTGTCTATAAATATTACATATTTAGTCATTTTCCTAAAGTTAATTATTCATTTTTTTAGAAAACTATTTTTGTCTGGGTGTTCTAGATTGCTTAATTCCCTTCTGTACAATTCTGTAACATCCCAGCTTTATGAAAGGTGAGTTTGGTTAAAATATTTTCCCTACTAGGGAAAATATAGGAGAAGGAATGGTAGAAACTGGGGGTGAAGTCAAAAGAAGAATCAGCCTAGAGCCTCTACATAGCCACAAACAGACTCCTTTTGAATTTCATGACCTTTATGTAGCACCTGAATAGTGCTGTTAGTTAAGTAGATTCTTGTGCATAGACATGATTAATAATAAATCACTTTAACCGGAACTTCACATATAATTGTGATCTTTTACTCCTGACATTCTAACCATGACATGTTTATTGTTAAAAGTTTTTTCCAGTCTTCTTTTAAAAACAAAAACTAATCTGTGAATTGTTTCCAACTTGAAAAATACCATCACTATTGCAAAATGTATGTATTGTTCCTTGCACAATCTGAAAACACCTTCCTTTATTTTGAGGCAAAACCCTATGAACAATTTCAGAGCACACTCTTCCTAATATTTTTTTAATGTCCTGGAATATAGCTCTTAGTACATATTCTGTAGCAGGTAAATTGCCAAGTGAAAGTTAATTTTGTTGTGTGTGTGGAGGGAAGACTAGAGATAAACAATTGCACTAGCAGAATTCTTTTAAATATCTTTGTATTTACTTGCTGAGAAGTTAGTAATTCCTTATGGCAGGGCTCTCCAAACTTGGCCACTTTAAGCCTTGTGGACTTCAACTGCAGATTTCTGGAGGTTGAAGTCCACAAGGCTTAAATTTGCCAAGCTGGAGACCCCAGCCTTAAGGTATTGCTCATTTCTCACTCCGTTTTTATGTAGACTTTTACTTTTTACTGCTAAGCTCACTTAATAAAGCATAGTTGATAGGTTTTTATGACATGCAGTGTAAAATTAATTGCAGTACAGTTTAACATGAAGCCCTAATCCACACAACATATTAAGTCAGTAGTTGGTTTCACATAATATACTGAATCATAAAGTTGGAAGGAATCGCTAGGAACTGTATTTCAATAGTGCCATAGATATGCCCAAATGCAACTCCCACTTCCTTAGTGATTATCTGATGAAATGCATTACCTTTTTGATGCATTATTATATAAATCCACCAGGCTTCCTCAGCCTGGTGCCTTCCAGATGCATTTCCTTTTAACTTTCATCTCCATGATTCAGAACTCATCTGAGGAACAGAAAAAAATTGTGTTCAGCTAAGTTTCCTTATTGTAACAAAATTTTGCTCTGCTTACTAGTATAGCAGAAATCAGTGGACTTGTTTCTTATTTGTTTAGGTGGTGACTTAAGTGCATGGAACTAGTCTTGTAGGAATCCAAATAGTGATCCAACCAAAACCTCATTTACTTCTGTTTCAAAAAAAGTTTTGGCAACAATAATTCATGCTTAGAGTTACAAAAATCTTGCTGTAATTCGTTTCATTAGGGGCAATCTTTGAAGTCAGTTTGGAAATTACAGCTGATGCAAAATGCAGCTGTGGACTGTTGGGTGCTGATTTAGAGAAATCTTGAGGGAGCTGTACTGGCTAAGTTAGGGTTCTGGGTCCAATTCAAGGTGTCAATTTTCACTTGCAAATCCCTTTATGGCTTGAGTCTTTGTTACCTTCAGGACCATCTGGTTAGTATAGTTCCTTTGTCCATTCATGCAAGCCAAGAGAGCAGGGTGAGAATATCCCTCCCAGTTGAGCTTGGGGCGGGGGAGGTGGAATCAGGAAGGAGGCCTTTATGGTGATAGCTTCTTTACTGTGCAAGAGTCTCCCTCCCCCTCTTCCCCCAAGGTGAAAATGTCTCTTTTCTTCTCCTTTTGGAAAGCACTTAAGACTGCATCTCCAAGAAGCATTTAAAGTAGACAGTACAACCATTGGGATTCAGGAGACCCAGGGACTAATTAGTGAAGGGGTTGTTCACATGATGGGCTTCATTTTGTTTTATTTTAACGTTAATGTTTGGTGGTAGTTCATATATATTTTATTTTATTGTGACCCACCTAGACCTCCAGGAGGAAAAAGAAAAATCAATTATTAGAAATAAAAAAGAAGACAGCCAATGAGTTCTGCATTGAGTTCTGCATTCTGAGCATTGAGTTCTGCATTCTGAGCATTCAGTCCCAGTTCAGTGTTTCAAATACATTTTAAAAATGTTGTAATGATTTAATTCTGTAGAAGAAGTCCTAGGAGTTGAAAGGGTCATTGGGTTCAAGTCCCTGCTCTATACAAGAATTCAAATTAAAATATCCCTAACAGATGGCAACTCTATTCCTATTTGAACATTTCCAGTAAAAGAAAGGCCACTTTCTTTTGCCTGTATTATAAAAAATATTCTTATGAATTTTTTGATATCGTTCATCCAGAAGCTCCCTTTCTGCACCTTAAATCCATTATCCTATATCTTGCCTCCTGAATTATAGGGAACAGCTCTCAAATGATTAACTCCATGTTCAGCTAGGCTGGCAGATACAGCAAGGGATGGTACCTTATACATTCAATGACTGTACACAAGACATTGTCCCCTCCATGGATTGTATTAGTAAAGAGGCTTTGCACTTCCCAGTGAGTCTACGATGCATATTTTGGGATCTGACATGAAATTTTGAGTTCTCCTTCACTAGAGTGGTCATCAAATTGAGACTAGATCATTATTTATCAGAGATGCTGTAGTAGATCCTTTAAGGTCCTTTTTAATTTTGTGGTTGCACTGAATTTGGTACTGGAGAAAAATGTTTACAATTCCTTTCTCTGCAAGTAAAATAAAATATTCACTACTAGTTAAAGTAAACCAGACTACACACTGAAAGCTCTAATAAGAAAAGTAAATCTTAAATATTTTGCCTATACAATGCAGAAGTAAGACTCTCTGGAGAAAGCCCTGAAAATTTGAAAGCAATCATAAAAGAGGCCAAGAGCAGACAAGATAGTTATTATCACTGATGACACAGGCATAAGTTTTAGAAACTAAAAAAAGCAATTACTGACACACAATCCTCAGATCAAGTTCTTTGAGATAAAAAAAGCTGGAAGCAATTGAGCAGCAATAATGCATCTGTCTTGGGGCTGCACTTTCTGAAATGACTTTGCATAATTAAAATGTACAACTTGTAATTTACCAAATGGATGAGTCTGACAACAATGTTTGGAAGACCCATGGAGTGGTAAATACCATTGTACCTCCTGGTTTAGGTTATTAAATACCAGATAAGCCATGATATTTTGGTGTCTGACCATGTTTGAAGATGTAAGTGACAAGTGCAGTTCCTTCCTAAAGATGGAAAGACACATTTTCTTTTATATCCAATTTCTGGCATTCTTAACAATGCTTAAGCTATTGAAATTAAATACCTAACCTTGGTTTGGATGGCAGTCTGGTACATAAAATTATCCATCACTCGTTAGCCAAGTGAATGAGGGCAGGGGATGCTTTGGTTGGAGGCACAAAGTTAATGTAATTCTTCTTGCATTACTGATTTTCACCTGAAAATGTTCCCCAGATTATTTTAAAAGCTCCCAGCCCACTCGGGTTTCAAAACAGGAAATGACGTTATCATGAAAAGGCAAACAAACCTGTATTTTGGAGGGTACAATCAGTACCGAATTTAGAACTCCCTTTTCGTCTGTTGATTTTTTTCTTCATATGTCTGTACATCCTGACGCTTTGATTTGAATTATACCATTATTGAGATAATATGCAAAGTAAAGCTCTTGAAGTGCACTTTTATGTAGAACCTTGTTTACTTGTCTCAGGCATCTGCCCAGCTGTTGCATGAAAATGATACTGGTACATACTTGCTCTTGAGATTAATGGTACTATGTGACCAAGACCTAAGACCTTTTCATCTTTAAAAATACCCAGTTAGAATCATATCACTTGTTTGTATTTTTTGCTATGTTTTATGTACATTGGAGTTGTGTCTGGGATGAAAGCAACAGTATGGGGCAAGTAGAGATTACTGTCAAAATATATATAAAAAAGTGAGATACTAAGTTTCAATTTAAATGTGGGAAGATATGACTAGAACATTTCACAGAAAAAAATCCAGAATGTGGAACTAATGACACATGCAACCACAAAGCTGATGCGATCTCCACTTAATATGCTCAATATTTAGGTAAGCAGCTCAGCTCATGTCTATATTTTAATTTATTTTAAACTTTGATTTTGTTGTTATTTGTGAGGTTCTAAATTGTAGGTGCAAGTTGTGTGTGAGGGCAAGTTGCTTTGTAGTGAGGTTGTTTCATATCTTGCATAGCTTTCCCATTTTTCTCTCCTCAGTGCGTTTCCTGTAATAAGGAAAAAGATTAGAAGAAATCATAGGGAAACAGTACAGTGTGAAAACAGGGCAATTGCTCAATAAAAGCTCATCTTAAATTGGACCTTAGGCTTATATGGTCCAGTTGTATCTATTCTTACCAGCAGCAGCTCTCCAGAGAGTTGTTTTTTCCTTCAGAATTGTCTTATAAAATCCTTTTAGCTGTCCCTGGCAAAGCATGTTCCCTGCTTTTGAAAGGCAACAGAAAAATGAAGAGCCTATGCCAAGAGACTGACAACCCAGCACACCCACATCTTTTGAACCCAAGTCATGTGGGAGTTACTTTGTAGAAAGATAGAAAGCTGTCTCATTTTGACTCAGTCCTTGTAGTGGTTTCTCCATTTTCTAAATTGCTTGGCTGCATTCATACAGTACTCATGAAGGAAAGACCCTAATCTGAATATAACAATGGTAGTAACAATATTAAGCAGGTCATGGGACTCCGTTAATACCCACACCAATGCACAATGAAAATATCAGGAGTTTTTTCATATCACGTCGAGTATCTGAAACTGGAATTTGCTATCATGAGACTGAGGACTGTCCCCAGAATATAATTACCTTGATTGACAGGCCAAACACTAGCCGGATCACCAATTTCACTGAATTGCAGCTGTTTTAATCAGAATTTCTTCAATAAACTACTAACTGGGTTCACCAGTTACATTATGCCATAAACATGATGGATCGTTGACAATGTCTGGCATCACACAACATGTTCAAACAAAACAACCTGTAGGGCATTTGATTCCAGTCATTGTTAGCTACAATCCATAAACTTCGGTTTTAATTGAGACAGAGATGAACTGACCTCATTCTAGTGATAGCAATCTGCTTAATAGAAAGGGAGAAAAGGGAGCCAAAAGTGATAGGATCCAGAAGAAAAAGGAAGCTGAAATCCCATTGCTGTAGCAATGTTTCTTGTTACATACTGTCAAGTGTGACAGTATTCTACACTGCATATATCTCCAGTTTGATGAAAAATGAGTAACAGTCTCTCATACCCTAACCATCTCTAGATTGCACTCCTATAATGCACTTTGCATGGGGCTGTCCTTGAAGAGTATCTGGATGCAGTGGTGAAGGAAGCAGTGAAGATGAAGGATGCAATGATGTGAGCAGTTGTATTTGCCGCTAAGACAGCATATGTTACCCCTCTGCTTTGCAAGCTGCATTGGTTGTCAGTCTGTTTCTGGTCCAACTCAAGGTGCTGTTTTTGACCTTTGAAGCCTTTCCTGGCATGGGATCAAGTTATATGAGGGATTGTCTCTCCCCAGTTAGGTCAGCCCACCAAATTAGATTTGGAAGAAAGCTATGGATTCCACCAGCCAGGGGCATGTATTTGTTGTGTCCCAGAAGGTGGGTCTTTTTTACCCACCTTATGAACATTCTGTCAGGCTAATTCCATCCCTGCTATTGTTTAAAAAGTCCTCCAAGACTTAGTTATGTCGTCAGGCCTGCGGGTCACAAGGAACTGGAGGCATTCTTAGATGGCTTCCCTGAAGGTGATATTCTTGCTCTTTGTATATTTTAAATGACATTCTTGTTTTAATAATGACTTTTAATATTTTTATAATGATTACTTTTTATCTTTGTTTTATTGAATTGTTGTATGCCACCAAGAGTTGCAGGTGTGAGGTAGGTTGCTATGTAACTATCATGCGTATTTGGAATACCGTGAGCATGCTTGAGTTAGAAGTGATCCTTGGTCGTATTTTTGGCATGTTGGCATATGCTCATTCTAAGCTTCAACAAGGGCCTCTGCTGAACAGTGCATCATAGCTTTGGGGAAAATCCCAAGTTCCCTTTGAAATCATATGTGGTCAGTTCGTCAATTACAGTAATGACTTAAGTGCAAGAAAGAGAAAAACAGGAAGGGTGTTTACATCTGAATATTATTTGATCTTATGGAGTAGATTTGATGAATATACTCAGGGAAGTGAAGCTGTAATTATGAATGGAAGTGTTTGTGTCAAAAACTATGAACTGATGTCTCCTAGATTCCATTGTTTAAGGATGAACACCTACACCAAACTGATTTGCAAATATTTTAGGAGCAAGGAGGAAGCAATTATAGATAAGGCAGGCCAAGAGCCAAAAGGTGCAAATCCACACATGCTCTAGTAATATTTATAGGACAGCAAAATCTTGTCCGAGAGTGTTCAGCCCGAAGCCAAAATAGAGGACCACTAAACATAGTCCATAACAATCTAAAAGTCCATTTGATAGGGAGGTTCTTTAGCTGGGCTAGGGTTGAAGAGCCAAGGTTCATGATGCAAACAGGCATCTGTTCACAACAGCAAGGTGTAGCTTAACTAAAGGCATGTACATCTCTGCTTCTGGAGATGCCAGACAGAGCACTTTTGTTCAGCATTTGGCAGGATGATCTTTTAGAATTGGGGCTCCTGTCAGCTGTCTTCTCCCACACCAGCTTCAGCTGACTGCTGGTTGAGTCAGCCTCACATGGTTGATTGCTAAAGTTGACTACTTTTGGGAACAGGCCTCTCAGTCTCTGACTTCTCTAAATCAGAGGAGACCATAAAGTAAGTTCTTATGACTATAGGTATTCATGCATTTTGTGATTGATACCACCATCATCATCATCAGAGTTGGAAGGGATCTTGGAGGTCTTCTAGTCCAACCCCTTGGTCAAGCAGGAGACCCTGTATCATTTCAGTCAAATGAATGCCCAATCTCTTCTTAAAAGTCTCCAGTAATGGAACTTCTGAAGGCAAGCTATTCCACTGGTTGATTATAGCTCATAGACACATGCTGTGCATCTATGCGTCTATTAATGCATCTACAGTGCATTCAGAAAGTATTCAGACCCACTTCACTTTTGTCAATTTTGTTATGCTGCAGCCTGATTCTACAGTTGTTGAAATTCATTTTTTCCTCATTAATCTATACTCATTACCCCCAAATGACAAAGTGAAAACAGAATTTTAGAAATGTCTGTAAACTCATTAAAAAGAAAAAAACTGAAATATCACATTGGCATAGGTAACCCTTCACTCAATATTTTGTTGAAGTGCTTTTGGCAGCAATTACAGCCTCAAGTCTTTTTGAGTATGTGTGACAAACTTTGCTTACCTGGATTGGGGAATTTTCTGCCATTCTTCCTTGCAAATCCTCTCAAGCTCACTCAGATTGGATGGTGACTGTTGGTGGACAGCCATTTTCAGGACCCTCCAAAGTTGTTCAATAGGATTCAAGTCAGGGCTGTAGCCGGGACACTCTAGGACATTTCACAGAGTTGTCCTAAGCCATTCTTATATTCTCTTGGCTTAGGATCATTGTCATGTTGGAAAGTAAACTTTATGCCCCAGTCTGAGGTACTGAGCACTGTGGAACAGGTTTTCATTTGTTCCATTTACTTTGTTCCATTCAGCTTTCCCTCAACCCTGACCAGTCTCACAGTCCCTGCTGCTGAAAAACTTCCCCACAGCATGATGCTGCCGCCACCATGCTTCACTGTTGGGATGATATTGGGCAGGTGATGCGGGGTGCCTGGTTTCCTCCAGACATAACATTTAGAATTGAGGTGAAACAGTTCAATCTTGGTTTCATCAGACCAGAGAATCTTGTTTCTCATAATCTGAGAGTCCTTCAGGTGCTTTTTTGCAAACTCCAAGTGGGCTTTTATGTGTTGCGTGATGCTGGTTGTGCCAAACTTCTTCTATTTGAGAAATTATGGAGTCCACTGTGTGTTATCAGCTGTGAGGCCTTCTATACAGAGGTGTATGCCTTTCCAAAATAAGTGCCACAGCAAAAAAGGTAGCTGCCTAGAAAAATGAATTCATAACATGCCTGTTCTATTAGATCTGGTGGGACAGGCAGATGAAATAGGGAAGAGATGATCCCTCAAATCCCATGCTGTGTAGAGTCTCATAGGTCAACACCAGCACCTTGAATTGAACCTGGAAACAAACTGGTAACTATTGCAGCTCATGCGGCAGTAGAATAACATGTGTTATATCAGAACACACAAAACTCCTCATAGCTGAAGAAATCAAATCCCAAGGGCCAGTCCAAAAACCAAAGGCAGCCCAGTTCAGATGAGTGCTGCAAAAATCATACCACTGATGAGACAATCAAGCAGCTCCTATCCCCTGCCATCTTACCAGAAGTTTATTTTAATTAATTGCTTTAATTGAATTAAGTCCACATACCTTAAAGTTAATAAGGTTGTGAATCTTGATGACATTAGGTGCAAAAAAAATCTTAGGCCAGTTTCAACAACTGTTTTGTAAGCCATAAATCTTTAGTTTAATCTGTTTGAAAAACTCTTCCATGGACAATAGTGGAAAGACCTCTCTGCCCCAAATCCTAAAGCTATTTCTTAAAAGTGGATAAACCTAGGCTAGATGGGTTGGATAGCATATACTTTTTTTTCTGTAGGATGATTGTTTTTATTAAGTACAAGTTATCTTTCTGGAGACCATTTTTATTTTTAGTAGAAGGAAAAGATAATATACATACCAGAGCTTTATTTATACTAAAGGATTTACCAACAAAACAAAAGCCCTGGGAAAGGGACAACATATTTTACAGCTGTTTATTTCACCAACTGAGTATAAAATATTAAGTTCAATATACAGAATGTTTCCATCTGTCCTATGAAGTTGAAATATAGTTATATTACGAATGACAGGCCTGATTTAAAAAATGACAACATTCAGTTTTATATGTTTCCTCTTCCATATATTGAAATAATATTGGTCTTAAATGTTAGCTTTGGTGTAATTATGGCCTGAAGTACAATGTTGCTGTCTCAGCAGTCTAATTTTCCAGATGGAAGAATTCAACTAGATGTGCTTTTGTAGCGCCACAGATGGAGTCAGAGAGACTAGATTGCAGGCAGCAGAGATGATGGATAAATTAGGCAACAACTGGATCCTGAACAGGTGCTTCTGGATTGACAATGGCAGGTGCCTCCCACAGGGCTGCATCTTTATCCTTCTATTGCCCACCATATCTCATCAAAGGCCAAATGGAGAAGGGGGAATTCAAAACTATTTCCCACAAAGTAGGCTATACTAGTTTGGCAGCCATTTTGGCAGCCATTTTCTTACAACCAGAGCATCCTTATGGACCCTTCTTTTCAATTTATATGCTAGGTCATCCAAAGAAATAAAGAGAAGGGAAGATGTTAGATTTTAATTACCATATTTTTTGCACTATAAGACACACTTCCCCACCCCACCCCCAAAAAGTTGGTGGAAATGTCTATGCGTCTTATAGAGCAAATGTTGCCGAAGTCCTGCCCACCCGTCAACCCCCATCCTTCGGCCTCTGCCTCCCAACAATTTGCCTCCTTGCAGCAAACAGCAAACAGACTGGTCTGCTTCAGCACAGCCTGATTTAGCAATAGGAGATGATTGGTGGTTGGATCAGCCTCCCAGAATACCACCGATTAGCTGTTCCAGGCTGCGGGGATCTCTGCCACCAATCGCCGCCACCAATCACCACCGCCACCTCTGCGCACCCCATTCTCAGCCTCAGTGTTTTTGGCCTCTGCACATCCCATTTTGGCCTTCGCACGCCCATTTTCAGTCCATTCCAGGCGGTGGGGATCGCTGCCATTTGCCACCACTAAATGGCGGCAATAGGCATTGGCAATCCCCTCAGCCTGGAACAGCTGATTGGCTGTATTCTGAGAGGCCGATCCAACCACCAGTCACTGCTCGTGCTGTACATTCAAATGATATAAACTTTTCCAAGACTACAATAACCAAATATACGCCTCTGGAATTATTTATGGGGCAGTTATCCTCCATGTTATTGGAGCAGCCAAGCTTATGTCAACCCTGATACTTCTTTGCTACCTCCCGGCTCTCCTGCTTCTTTCATTGGACAACTAGCATCATTTGGCTTTGGATAATTCTTCTAAGCATTTTCAGTCCCAGTTTCCCTCTTCATGAGTTGTTCTTGCACATAGATACTTAGATTTTGACCTAATTTCCAATGAGCGGAAATTGGCTGACACCACCTAGCTATCCTTGTCTGGGTTTGGAAGATGGGTAGTTTCTGGATGTGAGGTTAGTAGAACATCTCAAGGTTATAGACTAGATTGGGAAGTAGAAATACATTCTGGAAGAAGGCAGTAGCAAGCCATCTCTAGAGTGTTGCCAGGAAAATGATGATTGCACCCATAAATTCTTTAGGAATAGAGCTTGTTTCAAAAGAGAATTTATCTTTTATTTCAGCTTAGTGAAGAGATAAGTTGACCCTTCCTTAATGCTTGCTAGGCTCCCACATAGCCACATAGATATTTTAGAAAGTAGAAATTGTGGATGATACAGTCAAGTGCTTTGTTTGAAAAAAGGCCAAGAAAAAAACTCAAAAGATTAAAAAACAGGAGTGATAAAGCGCATCACAGGATATTATGAGTATTGCAGAGAACAGCCTCACCATGACATCTTCTCAAAATTCCAAAGAGGCTCAGAAAAGACTGCTTTCCTTTGGCTTAGCGTGTCTATGGTAACTCAAAAAGGATATATCAGCGTAAATCCAGACAAATAAGAGCATAGCAGCCTGAATGATCTGAACCAAAGTCTATCCAGTCTCTCAACCTCCTTTCCTGGAAGTTCCAGTCCCAACTCAACTGAAGGGAAAGGCTGACCTAAGTCATTGGCTAGCCCTTTATTTTTTAACCAATGTATTCCTTAAATTCAGCATTAAGCCTTGTGACTTAAAGGTTTTGTAATCTGTACAGGGGGACATTGCTTAACAAAAGAAAAATTATCATGATAGTGAATGCTGTAAAATACAATGTCAAGAGTTATCATCCCCATGTCTTAATATATCACATTTCCAATCCAGTTGCTGATGGTTAAAATAAAGGGTATTTAAACAGTGAGCCCTGGACAGAAAAAGAAATTTTGCCATTGTTCTTGCTTAAATTTGACAATATGCTGCAAGGCAAGTATATTTAATTGGCTTTCAGAACTCCACATAATACTGTTCTGTCTCATCACATGAGGTTTAAACATTATTGTATATCTTTCAATTATATAAACAAGTTCATAAATTGAAGAATTTACATTCATACCTAAATCTGAGTGAAAGAAGGACAACATGCATCAAAGTAATTCTTATCTTCTTCTTTCCTTCTGCTTTGTTTTTTTTTCATACCTGTTGCCTAAGTTAGCAGTTTCTTTGAAAAGGAGATCCGAGTGGATGAAATATATCAAATTTGAAGAAAGCTATCTTGGGTATACCTAGGTATCTCAGAAGGCCACAATTTTCTGGATTTTTACAAAGTTTTCTCTGCCAATTACGTTTTCCTGAGTGGTTTGGTTAGAACTGTTTCTAAGGTGTGAAGTTCATGAGACATTAAAAATCTATATTCCATGAGACTAGAAAGAGCAATGCATCAAAGGCATACAGTAGATTCTGTATGATCAGAGTCTCAAGCAAGCACAGCTAATAAGTTGGTGGATAGTCCATCTGATGATTCTGGACCACTGAACAGATGGTAGCTTCTTTTGTTTTTGTAAAATATGAATCAATCCTGGCAGTCCTCATGAAACTAGTTCTGATGGTTTGGAGGATGGATGGACGGACAGATACTGTGATCTGATATAATGAAATGGGACTTTCCCACTTAACCTTACTCTGTATGCCCCTGATATAATCCGTTGTTGAGTAAGCAGCCATACATCTGTTGCAGATGGACAAGCTACATCTACTCAAATTGCCTACTGCTGCAATTTCAGCTTTAAACTTTAATGCCCAAAACATGAATAACTTTTTGCAAACAAGGCACAGATCTGATTAATGATGCTGGCTTGCCAATTGCCATATTTAACAACTACTCCCCACCCTGGCTCTTAAAGTAACAAAATAAGCAAATTTCAGCACTAAATTATAGAAGAGCGTCATAGCTTAACAAACTGCAGTTTGAAGGATGTGGTAAATAAGCTTTCATGGCCTCACTGGATGAAGGGATTCAACAGACGTGTTCATTTAGCTTTCTACTCTGTGGTATTTACCAACGTTTCATTTGTTAATTCACAGGAGGAATGAGTGTGGTTACTTGGTTAATTAACCATCTAAAGCACTGCTTCTTTTATAGACAGCTAGGTTCTCCCAAAGTTGTCAGTATGACTACAAACCATGCAAACCTGGATTAATGATTCTATTAAACATGCTGTAGAATGGAGGTGCAAAATGTTGGTGTAATTATGGGAGAATATCTATGAACGTGACTGCATAATTGGTTGCTTACTTTAGCAATAGCACTTAGACTTATTGTCATGCTCCGAGGATTGAACCCAAGGAGGAAGGCGAACAGCTGACAGGGAGCAGGAGAATGGCTCCGTTGGCTGTGGAGCAAACTGGGGAAGAGCAAAGTCAGGCTGGGCAGAGCAGGGGACAGATAGAACAAGAGAAAAGGGGTTCAGAGGAAGATCAAGACCCACCCTCTCTTCATCCTAGGGCACGCACGGAAGTATGGAGAAGAGACCGTGGGTTGCGTGGCTTACAAGGGAGGAAAGGGCCCTGATTCCCTTCACAAGTCACACCTGGGGATGGAGTTTAAAGGAGAGGCAGATATGGGTGGGTCGGGAACAACTGCTGAGTTTATCTACTGTTGGCTGCTGTTATCATAGTTCCTGGCATCCTCCCAACTGGTTTGGTTTACTGCCGTATTACTTCACTTCTGGAACTCCTTATCTTGCCCTGCCAGATTTATTACCTTATTTTGCCTTGTTGGATTTATAATTTAAAGTTTTCTGTATAAACATTTGGATTGAATTAACTACAGCCAAAGGCTGTTGCAGGTTCGTGGGAGAGTTTTTTTCTCCAGATTGGAAGGAAACCGGGACATTGGGGGCAAAGTTGAAGCTAATAAAGGGACCCATACTTATTCTCTGGCTGCATTGCCTTTGTGCCATGCCCCGGGTCATCACACTTATATACTGCTTCATAGTGCTTTATAGCCCTCTCCAAATGGTTTGCAGAGTCAGCATATTACGCCCAACCATCTGGGTCCTCATTTTACTGACCTTGGAAGGCTGAATCAAACTTGAATCAGTCAAAATCAAACTCCTGGAAGTCAGCAGAATTAACCTGCAAAACTGCAGAATTAACCTCTAACCACTGCACCACCATGGATGGTTCTTTAGTGCAGTTAAAGATGGCTTTTCTTCAGACAGAATCCTTATAATTGCATAATAAGCAAAAATAGGTCTGTTTAAAACCTGTGTTTATGTATGTTTCCATCACAGTTGTCCCCTTCCAAAATATGTTTTGGAGCAAAAGATGCAAGATATTACTATCTATCCCAGCCCAATTCTTAGCAATAACTAACAATAACAGAATTACTGACAGATCCAAAACTATGCTGTAAGCTACATACCAGAGCAGGGAGCTAAACTCATTTAGATGTAATCACATCCCCATTAGTCTCCCCTATGCTGACTTCCCAGGTGACATACTATATTCAACAACTACTCATCTCCCTATGCACATACATATACACATAGGAAGCAGTTTTCAAATATGAAGAAACTTTACATTTGACTAGGTGACCTCCCAATTCCCCATTGATTCATGTTATAGTCCTGCCTGTTGCCTACCTATCAGGAGTTTGAGATCCGTATAATGCGTATGATAAAATCAATCTTGCTGGATTAGCCTAATGACCAGTGGTAGTATTCTACCGGTTCGGCCCAGTTCTGCTGAGCTGGCAGCATCAATGAGCAGCGGAGACTGAACCGGTTCTTTCTGCCACTCTGCTGTTGGGCCCACCCACCCACCCAGTTTCCCATACTCACCTTTATCCACTGTTTTTGAAGCACAGCTGCTTTGCGCGGCACAGCAGAGTGCCGCACGGCAGCTGCTGAAGTGACTGGGAGAGTGCAGGCTTGCAGGAGGTGAGTTGGAATGCCTTTGCGCCTGCGCAAATGTCTCTGCACCTGCGCAAAGCATGCATTCGGAGCATGCACACTTGCAAAGTGTGTGCATGTGCGCAAAATGCACCCACCAAGCATGTCCTCCGAACCGGTAGTAAAACTTTTTGAATCCCACCACTGCTAATGATCCATCCTTTCCTTGCATTTTGTTTCTTATATTGGCCAGCAGGGTGCTAATTGAAACATTCAAAATAAGATTGGAACATCATAGCCTATCTAGTCTTCTTGTCGTAATGATTGGCCTTATAATTTGTAATAGCAGCACCAGTAGCTTATAGGAATCAGCAATAAATTAAAGTGAAGGTAAACTTTCTACAAATTGAGATTGTAGACATCTGTGTGGGGCCATGATGGCAAGCAGTGTGGGGCCATGATGGCACGCGTGCCAGAGATGGCAAGCAGAGCCCTCTCTTTGGGCACACGAGCTGTTGCCCCAGTTCAGTTCCACTGCGCATGCGTACGTGTGCCTCCCACCAGCCAGCTGGTCTTCGGGTCTCTGCCACGCATGTGTGGGGGCAGGCCACGCGTAGGAATTGTGCACGCATGCACAGAGCAGGCGGGCATACACGCAGGGGATTGCACGCGCATGTGCAGGGTGTATGCGTGGGGCACGGGTGGGGCGCACTTGCGCGTTGCATTTTGGGGATGCGCGCGCCCTTTGGGCACTTGGTGCCAAAAAGGTTAGCAATCACTGGTGTAGGCGATGCGGGTTGGTAATAGCATTGATGAAGCTTAGTCTCTTGGCTGTTCTTTTTATTTCTTAGTCTACCTGTAGTTCTGGTGGTCTCCCATCCAAATACTAATCACAGCCAATTTTTTTTAGTTTTTTCCATTAAGTGAATTATTTCCTAAATCATCATAATTACAATTTATATACTATTACCAATTTTCTTTTTCCTTAAGTCTTCTTTTATTTTTAGTCTTTGATGTTTCCTATTATTCTTTACTTATCTGTTCCATGTTAACAGCAAATGTTCTTGTTGTTGCTTTGTCATTTTGTATCTACATCAAACTGACATATATGCAGTACAATTTTAATATTAAAAGTAACCCCAACTATCCACACTATAGTTGGCTAAATTAGCTTTGACATTGCTTATGACAAATGTTCCATGTGCTTTTGCAGAGTTGTTATTTATGTTCCCTTAGGACTAGTTCATACATTCCAAAATTGGCTCTACATTTAAACTGTTACTTTATTATAAAATATATGGTCCAGCTAGAAAGCGATTTGAGCAACCCCATGTACAAAATATAGTGTGGTTATTTTAGAGAAAGACCAACAGACCCCTTGTCAGACAGGACTCTTTAATTTAAAAAAAATGTTTTAACACATAGCATATTTAAAGTATTTAGTTATAAACAGGATGTTCATATAAAAATTAGGTCTGAGATTATTTTAGAATCATGTGCTTTGCACTTAAACTTAAATTTGAAATTGCTCGGGACAATCACATCCACCAAACTCTCTAAATTGTTAAGTTTTAAGTTTTCATTTGTGATTTATTTTTCCCTTAGACTGTTCAAGTTAATACGGACTGGTAGAATTAATTCCAAAGGAACGGAAACTGGTTCAGATCTCTAGAGATCAGCTGCTTTTTCCCTGAGGGGAAGCATCCTTTCCATTTGAGAAATGTACCTCTTCCTTGATGCATTTTTCATGCATTGCATGTTAGCAAATTAAAAGGCAGCAGATTTATAGTTGTTGCAAGAAGTAAATACATAACAGAAGTCAGTTAGTTTATGTCCATGTTTGTTTGGGAATGGTAATTGGTTAATAAAGATGCAGTAATCCAGCTGGCAAGCTGGTTGCATGACAAGTCTCCAAAATATTGAAGCGTGTCTTTTTTGTTCTGCCAAACCCTCATCTCTAATCTCCAACACATGTTATAGTAATAAAAGTCTTATTCGCTGAACACAAAGCTGTAATGCAGCCTTCCCTAAGCTTGTGCCTTCTATATGTGTTGGGAGCACAATTCTCACTAATCTTGAATAATGGATGTTGTAGTCCCAACACATCTAGAAGGGACAAGCCTGGGAAACTTGGCACTGCATGTTAATTTACCTGCAGGTGGTTTTTTGAGTCCGTTGCACCAATGACAGATCTTATACATGGAAGCTAATGAATGATCTGTGACGCACAACATCTTTGTTGAAGGCGTTAAAGATTATTCTGTTAGGTTAATTGACAATACTTTTTTTGCTCACTGTAAGAACTGGGGCCATGAGTAACATGGAACATTCCCTTTTTAAATTGATTAACAATATTGCTGGTTTCCACATCTGCACTCTACTCATTGAGTTTGTAAAATATTTCAACAACAGAAGAACTCTGAAATAAGTACTATACTGTAGTTATTGCAACTGCATTCTGTGATTTCAGACAATGCCTTTGATTGGAACTGATGTGATGGTGAAGTTGAAGAGCCACAGTGGCGCAGGTTAGGAAGCAGTATTGCAGGCAAAATCTGTCCACTCCTGATAGGCTCAAGCTTGACTCCACCTCCCATTTTTCTGAGGTCAGTAAAATGGGGACCCGGATTGTTGGGGGCAATATGCTGACAATATAAACGGCCCAGAGAGTACTAACACACTATGGAGTGGTATGTAAGTTTAAGAGCTATTGCTAAGTTGAGTCCGTAGTGAAGTGATGGAATACTTTACCTGTTAACAGGGCCAGGATTCCAGTTCTGGCACTAATTATTAAAAGAATCTCAGGGAGAATTTAAACATTGGTAAAACTGCCACAGTAGTGCAGTGGTTAGAGTGTCGTACTGCAGGCTACTTCTGTTGCCTGTCAGCTGCCTGCAATTTGGCAGTTCAAGTCTCAACAGGCTCAAGGTTGACTCAGCCTTCCATCCTCCCAAGGTGGGTAAAATGAAGACCCAAATTGTTGGGGGCAGAATAGTGGTTGCTATTGCTATCAACCATGCCTGAGGACACTGATCTAGATAGATTAATGATCTCACATTTATTTATTTATTTATTTATTTATTTATTTATTTATTTATTTATTCGACTTGTATGCCGCCCCCTCTCCAAAAGGACTCGGGGCGGCTCACAGATAAAAACAATACAATAAGTTAAATTAGCTAAAATGCAATTAAATTACAACAAGCCAAATTAGACTAAAAATCCCGTAATAAATAAGAAACCCATTCCCCAAGGAGTCAGCATAGCCCAGCCTGTTCAAACAACCAGGTTTCTAGGTCATGACGGAAGGTGCGGAGGTCAGGGGCCAGGCGGAGCCCCAGAGGTAGTTGGTTCCAGAGAGCAGGAGCCGCTACAGAGTAGGCCCTTCTGCGGGATACTGCCAACCGACACTGAGTCGCAGACGGCACCCCGAGAAGTCCCTGCCTGTGCATTCGTACAGGGCGGTTGGTATTCGATGCCGGCAGTAGACGCTCCCGTAAATAACCCGGACCCATGTCTCGTAGGACTTTGAATGTTAATACTAGGACCTTGAATCTCATCCGGAGGGCAACCGGTAGCCAATGCAGCTCACGCAGGAGGGGTGTAACATGGGAGTACTGGGAAGCTCCCATCACAACCCGCGCAGCCGCATTCTGCACCAGCTGAAGCCTCCGGATGGTACGCAAGGGCAGTCCTAAATAGAGAGCATTGCAGTAGTCGAGCCAGGAGGTAACAAGTGCCAGAGTGACAGTGGTGCGCAGGGCATCTCGGTCCAGATATGGGCACAGCTGGCGAACCAGCCGAACCTGGGCAAATGCCCCCCTGGCCATGGCCCCCACCTGCTCCTCCATCCTGAGCCGTGAGTCCAGGAGGACCCCCAAGTTCCATGCCCTGTCCACGGGGGGCAACACCTCTCCCCCCATGACCAAAGATGGAATCTCCTGACTGGACCGAGATGTCGATATGCACAGCCACTCTATCTTGGCCGGATTGAGTCAAAGCATGTTCCTGTCCATCCAGATCCGTACCGCATCCAGACAAGGGGATACCACGGAGAGGGCATCACTGATGTGACCTGGGGTGGAGATGTACAACTGCGTATCATCAGCATACTGATGATACTTCACCCCAAAGCCATGGATGATCTTGCCCAGCGGCTTCATATAGATGTTGAACAGGAGGGGCGAGAGAACCGACCCCTGAGGGACCCCACAAGTGAGACCCCTCGGCACCGACCTCTGCCCCCCTGCCAACACTGATTGCGCGCGTCCCGAGAGGAAGGAGAACCACTGCAATACAGTGCCTCCCACTCCCAACCCCCCAAGATGCCGCAACAGGATACCATGGTTGATGGTATCGAAAGCCGCTGAGAGGTCTAACAGGACCAGGACAGAAGAAAATCTCCTCTCCCGAGCCCTCAGGAGATCATCCACCAGTGTGACCAATGCTGTCACCGTGCTATACCTGGGCCGGAAGCCTGATTGGTATGGATCTAGGTAGTCTGCTTCCTCCGGGAAAAGCGGAAACTTCTGAGCCACCACACTCTCAACAACCTTCACTAAAAAGCGAAGGTTGGAGACTGGACGGAAGTTGTTAAATTCGGCTGGGTCCAGGGCAGGCTTCTTCAGGAGGGGCCGCCCCACCGTTTCTTTCAGGGCGGCAGGGAAGGCACCCTCCTTTAATGGAGCGTTGACCACTGCCCGGAGCCAACCGCTCGTGACCTCCCTGGAGGCATAAACCAACCAGGAAGGGCATGGGTCCAACAAACATGTGGTGGAACTCAGTCGTCGCATAATCCTGTCCACTTCATCCTCAGAAACAGGATCGAACTCAGTCCAGATTACATTGGCCGGACTGCTTGCACCCCCAGGGTCAGGCCCCTGCACACTAGAGTTCAGCCCTTCCCGGATCCGAGCGATCTTATCCTGCAGGTATTCTCCAAATTCCTCAGCTCTGCCCTGCAAGGGATTTACCACTGCCCCCGGATGTAATAGGGAGCGGGTGACCCCAAACATAAGAAAAGGATCCTCATATGTGTTTCCGAATGACAGTTTTTAGGATTTTTATTTGCTTGCTCATTATTTTGTTTGCTTATTTACCTCAAAAAGTGGACAAGAAATTCAATAAATATAATTTTAAAATATCTCTCTTAATTATTTATTTTGAGATGTGTATTTCTCAAAAATGATTTAGTTAAAAACAGAGGCTTATGAATCTTTGTCAGATTTTTTTAAATAAAAGCAATAGCAAGCAATTAAAACTATTAATCTAAAAGATTCTCCAGGCAGCAGAGTTGAGATACAAAGATGCAGGCTGTGAAATCTAGATAAATGTGGGATGATAGGAAAGGGATTAAGAAAATCCTTAGCCTTTGTTGTCATTTGATGTGGTCATCCAGATGTTTGCAGACCAGATCTGGTAGCTGTAGATGAGATTAATTAAGAAGCATCACAGCAACCTAAATAAAGTTTGGGTTTTTTTTATTAGTTTCAACATAAAACCCTATTAAGCTATCCTTTTATATAATGTCCTCTGAGTAAACATGGTTAAGTAATCTTACTAATATTTATTTCAGAATAAGAGAAAGAAAATTGATAGGTCTTCTCTGTAAATGAAAATACCCAGGAATAATCAATTACGTTTCATTAAAATGTAGAACCCATCGTCTGATCATGTTTAGTTTATCATGAGCAATGCTTTTGTTGGTCAGAGTGTTTTCCTCCAAATCTATCTATTTAATCTGACATATGAAAACACATACAAGAATTTTATTTACTATGGAAATGTAAATCAAAAATACATGCAGTTTCTGAACCAAAGTTTAATACTTATTTAGCTTCCAAAGAAGTGTTGATAAACCCTTATCTTTAATAGACCTTTAGTACTTATGTTGATGAGTCCTAAAAAGCACTTCTAGTTTTGATCCTTGAAAGTTGAAACTGCAGATTTTAAACATTTTAGGAGGTTAGACAGAACACCTTCTGTAAATTGTTATACTGTAATATGATGAATCAATAAAACAAACTGATGTGTGATTGTTTTATTACTTAATTTAATGTTTTGTATTACATACTTTGCTTGTAATGTTTGTAAACATACTTTGCTGTAATGCAAAGTAAATAATGGAAAAATAATTTGAAATTTGAATGAATATTCTGACCACAGTAGATTTTACACTACCTCTTCCCCAATGTATGAAAATATGCTAAGCTAGAACAGATACTAAAATGGTGTATTAAATTTTATTTAGTTTGTTTGGTGAATTTATAAATTAAAAGCTTGCAGAATGCCATATGCTTTAAAACACACACACCAAAAAATATAGACTTCCAAACAGTGTTTTATAAGCAGCTGGACATAAAATAATACACTGGAATTACACTGTCTGTGCCAAAGAAACAAGCATGCCTTCTTTCCTCCAATTTTGGATAATGAAAAGTATATTCTCGGCATAGACTCACAATGTTCTTTGCTTGTCCCTCCCACAAGTGTTTTCCATGTCCACACCACAACAATGAAGCAGCATAGGACTTCAGGATGATGATTTTAGTATCATCACAAAAACGCTCCTGTCAATCATGCCTACCATCATATTGTAGTTTCAGTTCAGGGCTGGCAAAGATCAGACAACTAGATAATCACATATTGGTGTGTGGGGGGAAGAGATCATCATTTTCTCTTCTGCGTGCTCTCAGGAAAAATAAGTTGAGAGATACAGGGCAATTGGGAAGTAGACTGCCCAGTAAACCATGAAATAAAACCATCCAAAATTGAATGCTGTTACCTATTCTCGCTCTTCCTAATGCACCATATGTTACCTCTTACTTTCACCCTCTTTCTGACTCTTCCACAACCGGTCGTCATAAAGAAACTCTTAGCAAAGATCACAGTTGCTTTTGTTGTTAGACCAATGGTTGCAGGCAATTAAGTCAACGACTGCAAGTGACCTATGGGTCACAGGTTGCTGACCCCTGTCCTAAGGTCTGAGGAATTTGATTATGACAGAACTAGTTTTTAGTCTACTACCTACATTAAGTTCCAAATCTGAAAAGTCTGTCTAATATAAAACATAGAATGGGTGTAATGTTCGTTCCAAAGTATCTGAGAAATATCACCCAGGATATTTAGGCATATATTAAACAGGATTTAGAGACAGGATACAGCCTGTGCTATCTCTTGCAAGAAGACCAACAGAAAATCTGAAAGAAAGATAACAAGCTTTTGTTTTTTGCTCTCTTTTTTCTTCTTCTAGAGTTGGCAGATCTGTTCTAGACCAGCTCTCAGAGGCAAAGTCCTGCCAGGGAACAAAGTGAGCTCATCTGCCCATCATATTATTGGTGTCACCTCCTAAAGGTCATTGAAATATGAAAGTGCTCATGATCTTTGCAAATAACAGTAAGCAAGCAAATAAGCCAGAATAAAAGTAAGCAGGCAAATATACCAAAATTGTCTCTAGGTGTGATGGTGAGGGGAATTGTAGTGGAGACAGCTACAAATTATTCTGTATATTTTTTTTATTAAGTGTATATTTTTAGCATTTGAGGTCCTAGCACTTTGGAGTTAACCACAGTGACAGTTTCACATCATAACTCAAACAAGCTAAGATATTCATATTTGTAGCAAGAAAAGTCCCTCCTAACAGCTTTCTAGAACTGAGAGATAGAGGTCATATAAAGACAGCTTATCCTTGGGATCAGATGGAGAATTGTCTGGACTTAATAAATTAATTACTTTCTACATATGGGAGGGGAGGAAATTGAAACCTTTGACTCACTCAAACATCTCAGTGGCATAACATTTGAGAGTTGGCAGCTTAATTTTACTACCTGATTGTTACTGTGTTACTGCTTTATATTTGCAGCTGCTGTTGGTGTTAATTAACTAATTTATTTGGTATGAAGTCAGTTTTGTAATGGTCCTCGAAATGTTATCAAGAGCATATTTAAACTAATCTGGAACAGGGTCATTACTTCAGTCAAATAGCACAACTTTTTGTTGGATCCAACTTTGATTCATGTGTACAAGAAAGACATGCTATCGTACTTACATTGGGGCATATCTATGCAGTAATCAGTTTTCTACTTCTTCAATCATAATGGCTTGCTCCAAAGATACCTATCAATTGTTACTACTTTCTGCTTTGGAGGGGGCAGTACAGAGAATTTTCTGTTAACATTTTTCTCCTTCACCATTCCCAAATCCAGTTTCCTGGGAAATGGAATTAGTTTTAAGCTAGCAAGTCTGTGTGCAAACATGTCTTTTGTGTCTCTAAAAAAGAGATTTGTTATGCTTTTCTGCAACAGAAGATACTCAACTGTGTCTTTTATTTTTGTCATTTTTTAAAATTCTGTAACAACCCCTTCCGCAAAACTTAAAAAATTGGGAAAATTGATTTTATGAAAACTGTTTTTAATACTCACCTGAAAAGGGTGTAATTGGGGGGGGAGAAGCATAACCATTTCTTAACCAACATACAAGCTTACTTTCAAACTCTAAACAAAATTTGATTTTTGAAAAGATAATCTTTTCTAGATTATCTGAGGGTTTATTTTATGTTTGGCAGGAAAATCCTGATGCACATTATAATACAGAGAGAGAAAGAGACAGAATATGATTTAAAGCTCTGGCAGCTTTCCACAAATGTAGGGCTAAGCGCCAGCCCAGATTACCTACTGCCAAAAAGCTTTCTACTACCTTTCTTAGTCCTCAGAGCTGACATTTCAGGATAGGGAGAATCTAAGACAATCTTTGTTGGATTTGGTAATTCCTGGCTCACTGGGCAACTTTCAGACTCAAACAAAACTCCCTTGAGTTCAGTGAGAGTGACTTGCCAACCTGGTGATTTGGGGAACAAATGTGCAAAATGATGAACCTACAGTTCCAAGATGGGGTAGCAAGGCTCCACTTGCATTAGGTCCCTACTTTGTATCAGAAGAGGGGGAAAAGTCTTCAGAAAGTCACTGGCTAATCATTCCTGTTTAAATATAGAAGAAAGAGTTTGCACACTGAAATTAAAAAGGGTTTTATTTTAATCAGTCAAACAGGAGTTCAGCCAGAAGTGTCATGCTCAAGAGGACTTGCATGATGTCATTGAGCTAACAGGGGGAGAAGCAAAATTAATGGCACAGAGTATATGTTGCAACATGTAAAATGTTGTTGGGGATTTTATCACACTTCTTGTGAGCTGAATTGATGGTAAGGAAAAGGGTCGTTGGTCCTAACCTGATACAACCTTTTTCTTTGTGTGGAGATAGCATTCAGGATTGGGTGATCAGTCTCTGCCTGTAATTGGACTGAGTCTATCAAAAACTTTGACACTCCCTCGACTGCTAGGGTCCTCCCCAGAAATTGGCGAAGGAATAGTGACAGACTGACGTATTCCCCTATAAGTATAATACACACCATTACATTTGGAACGCACCATGAAAGGATGGGACTGAATGCTATCCCCACACAAAGAGAAAGGTCGTATCAGGTTAGGACCAATGACCCTTCTCCATTGTGATGGAGATAGCATTCAGGATTGGGACATACCAAAGCCGGCTGTCCTACGGGTGGGCCTAGTGCGGTCCGAGTCCCCTATACAGAATGGACCTTTTGCAGAACTCTCTGTCCAGAAGCTGCCTCAGCAGAAGCAAATGAGTCCAGCTTATAGTGTCTGATGAACGGAGAAGGAGAGGCCCAGGTAGCCGCCCTGCAAACCTCCTCCAGAGAGGCCTGGGTGGCCCACGCCATCGATGTTGCCGCGCTTCTTGTTGAGTGCACTGTTATCCTTGGAGGAACTGCAAGTCCCTGTGTTTGGTAGGCCTTGGATATGCAAAGTCTTATCCATCTCCCCACAGTTGTTGGAATAACCTTGCAGCCCATGGTGGAAGGTTGAAAGGAAACAAAGAGGGATTCAGACTTCCTGAAGGACGATGTCCTCTTGATGTAAATCCTCAACGCCCTCCGAACGTCCAGAGTATGCCATCGTCTTTCTAACACATGCAGAGGATGCGGACAAAAATCAGGTAAAATTAGTTCTTGGGATCTGTGGAACCACGAGTTCATCTTTGGCATGAACAAAGGGTCTAGTCTTAACACCACTCGATTGGTGTGAAACACACAAAGGTCTTTCCTGACAGACAAGGCTGCCAGGTCCGAAATCCTTCTGGCAGAGGTGATTGCTACCAGAAAGGCTACCTTACAAGACAAAAACTACAAGGGAATTGACCTCAGTGGTTCAAATGGGGCCTCAGTCAGCGACTGCAGTACTTTAGAGAGGTCCCATGTTGGATGTTGATGAACCACTGGAGGCCTCAGGTTTGTAGCCCCCTTCAGAAGCCTGCGGACCGTGGGATGTCTAAACAAAGATTCCACTCCCCCCAAGAATAGAACAGAGGACAAGGCTGCAACCTGCCTCCGCAGAGTGTTAGGTGAAAGCCCCTTGTCCAGGCCCTCTTGGAGGAAGTCCAGCACCTGAACAATCGAGGCCCCAGAAGGGACAATGTCATTCTTACAACACCATGCGCTGAAAGAGCCTTGGTGGCGCAGGCTGTTAAATGCCTAGCACTTAATTCCAGCTGCCTGCAATTACTGCAGGCTCAAATCCCACCAGGCTCAAGGTTGATTCAGCCTTCCATCCTCTCGGGATAGGTAAATTGAGGACCCAAGATTGTTGGGGGCAATAAGCTGACTTTGTAAAAATGCCGCTTAGTAATAAGCAGGCATATACAATGGAATGAAGGCTATTGCTGAGCATTGGGTTGCTCCAAAAATTGTGCTGAGTCTCCGGAGAAGGGTGGCATATAAATATGAATTTAAAAAAAAAAAGCTTTCCAGGTTGCATCACAGATGCGGTTGGTGGAGGGTCTCCTGGAGGCCTGGATAGTTCTTATTACTCTGGAGGAATAATTGTCCTGGATCAGAGATCCCCGCTCAATCTCCAGACAGCCAAGTGAAGCCACTGGGGTTCTGGATGCAAGATTGGCCCCTGGCTGAGTGACACTCTGTCCTCCAGTATCCTCCAAGGTCTGGAAATGGAAAGGTTTACTAAGTCTGCAAACTATGGCCTCCTGGGCCAATGAGGGGCTATAAGGATAAGCTCTGCTCTTTCCACCAACAGTTTCTGGATGACCCTCGGGATCAGGGGCAGAGGAGGAAAGGCATACAGGAGCTCCCGTGGCCAAGGGCTGTGTAAGGCATTTGTTCCCTCCGCCCCCGGAACCGCAAACCTGGAATAGAATCTTGGGAGTTGCGTGTTGTCCTGGGAAGAGAAGAGATCCACTGCTGGGCATCCAAAGTGCTCTGACAGCTCCTGAAACAAATTGGGATGCAAACGCCACTCTGCATGGTCAATGGTGGCCCTGCTAAGCCAGTCAGCCTCAACATTGGCCACGCCTGCAATGTGCTCAGCTCTGAGCGATACCTGGTGTCTCTCTGCCCATAAACAGAGCTGCTCTCTCCAGCATCAGAGGCCCTGAATGACTCCCCTTGGCGGTTAATGTGTGCCTTGGTAGACACATTGTCAGTTAAGATTAGGATGTCCTTACCTGAAACCACGTCCTCTAATTGTCTCAGTGCCCAAAGCTCTAGGCAATTGATATTGTGGTCCAAATCTGTCTGTGACCATTGTCCTTGAAGCACCCTGGATTGAATGTGGGCACCCCAGCCATGAAGACTGGCATCTGTGGTCAGCACTAACCTGTCCGGTTCCTTGAATAGGAGTCCCATGGAAAGCGCCTCAGATGACCACCATCTTAAAGATTTAAGGACCAACGGAGTTAATCTGACCTGCAAGAGGGAACAACTCCTACCTGTCTTCTGATGAGGTAGAAGGAACCACTGGAGTGACCTGGCGTGCAGTCTAGCCCAGGGCACTATATTAATGCATGATATCATTTTCCTCAGGAGCTTAGAAAGCGTAGCCAGGGATACTCTAGGTTTAGATCTCACTTGTCCAATTAACTCCCTGATACTCTCCTGACATTCTTGGGATAAGGACACCTTGCAGGAAATATCTATTACAGCTCCCAGATGAAGTAAGGTATTGGTGGGAGTGAAGTGGCTTTTGGCCTCGTTGACAGAGAAGTCATACTCTTGGAGCATCTGAATGGTGATCTCTAAATCCTCTACAGCTCTAGATGGGGAAGATGACTGGACCAGTATGTCATCGAGATAACACTGGACCCTAACTGGTATAGCCCTAAGGTGGGCTGCCAGGGCTGCCAACAGCTTAATGAATGATCTGGGGGCTGAGGAAAGTCCAAAAGGCAAGGCCCTGTATTGGTAGTGCCTCCCATTGTAGCAGAACCTGAGGAATTGTCGATGAGCAGGAATAATAGGGACATGGAGATAGGCCTCCGTTAAATCAATGGAGGTCAGGAAGTCTCCCTTTCTAATTCCCTCCAGGATAGACTGGAGTGAATGCATCTTGAACCGCTTGTATTTCACCCAGCGGTTAAGGCGCTTCAAATCCAGAATTGCCCTCCATCCCCCGGAGGCTTTTGGGATTACAAACAATATGAAATAGAATCCCATGCCTTATTGACCCTCAGGCACCGGCTGAATAGCCTGAATCTCCAGCAGGTGCTGAATAGCTGTTTCCATAAGGTTCCTTCTCTCTGCATTCCCAGAGATAGGGCAAAGAATGAAAAACCTCGGGGGCATAGAGAGGAATTCTATAGATAGTCCAGAGCGTACTGTCTCCAGGACCCAGGTGTCAGAGGTTACTTCCTCCCAACGCCTGACAAACAAGGCCAGATGTCCCCCAATGGGAAGGTTGGTCTCCATTTTATCTGGGGCATCGGAAGGGACAACCCCCAGCCCCTCGAAAGGGCCGTTTATTGTTAAAATTGATGATTTCTACCTGTCCTATCCTGGCTTTGTTTCTGCCTGGGGGCGAAAGACCTCTGGGGTCTGGGGAATCCCCCTGCTATTTCAGGGGTCCTATAATAGGAGCGTCTGTTATAGGGAGTTGGTCTATAATCACTTTTTCTGGACTTGGAAACCTTCCTTTTGTCCTTGGAGTCCACTAGGACCTTGTCCAGAGCATCTCCAAACAATTTATCCCCTTTAAATGGGGCCGTGGCCAACCTCCACTTGTGCCTCATATCAGCCTGCCATTGCTTTAGCCAGAGCAAGCGACGAGAGGTCACTGTTCCCCCTATTGCCCTGGACACAAATCTGGCAGCACTCAGTGTGGCATCAGCTGAAAATTCCACTGCTGCCAATAGTTTGTTCACATGCAGGTGTGATCTGACATCGTCCAGTGGAATTCTCTCCTGTAGCTCCTGGAGCCAGATGAGAGAGGCCCTGTTGAAGAAAGATGCGGCTGTGGAAGCTTTCACTGCCCATGCTGCTGACAGGTGTGTTCTTTGCAATGTTTGGTCAGCCTTCTTGTCCTCAGCCTTCAGTGAGTCCTCAGGCTCCCCAGGGATGTCTGTATTGGCTTGCAGGGCCGCAACTGGGGCATCGACATCGGGCACTTCCAGGGCCTTGGAAAGATCGCCTCCTACATTAAACAATTTCTTGTCTAGGGAGGAAGGGCTTGGATCGGACCGGAGGGACGACCACTGTCTTTGGATGACTGTGGTGAACATCTTTGGTGCAGGGATGACATCTGCTGTGACTGTTTTCTCAGAAAACAATGGGTCATTGGGGTCTTCCGAGGGGTCTGCAGGCTCCTGTGGTTCAGGGACTAAGCCTCGTCCTGTGGCCTTTTTGGCCTTAAAGAGGAGAGATCTAAAGATGGCAGGTTGGAACAAGCCAGGATAGAGCCTTGGTCAGCCTCGTTGAGGCCCTCATCATCAGAATAGTTCCTGTCCATCAGCTGGCCACTGTCAGATGTGATGGAGTGGGAGCTTACAGCAGGAATATACGCACCTGATTCTGTATGCAGGGAAAGATCATCATCATAATGAGACCTGTGTCTCCTACTGTGTCTGAATGAGGAAGTAGAAACCTCTGAGGGAGAACCTCTAGTCTGTCTCAAGACAGCTGACACTCCTTGCCTTACTGCCTCATTTAACATAGCCTGCATATTAACCTGGAACTCAGGTTCCTGTGCCCTAACTGGTCTGATCCCAGCTGACATGGGAGTAAAGATTGCTTCTGGAGCCATTCTGTGCCTCTGATCAGTAACTGTCAGTTGCTCTGTTGCTGGGCAGATAGAGAAAAAGTTTCTGAACTCAGAAGCCTCAATAGATTCCTGCTCTTCAGCTCCCTCTATGGCTGCTTCTGCTACTGCAGTCAGTTTGCAGCTGCCTCTTTCCTCTCGATAATGGCCGTTCCTCATTTGGGCGGGAAATTATGCAGGGCGCCATGTCCTCCTCATTTTGCTCTTTCCCTCGAGACCACACTTTATCCAGCGCCTTGTCCCTGCGGTGCTTGTCCCACTCTGCTGCCTTGGAGCCCTGCAGCCTTGTCCTTTGGCTTGGGGCTGTAAAATGAAGTCATCTGTTCTGGGGCTGCTGGGCTTAGAGGGTGTGATGGCCGTCGAGCTTCCTCCTCCACTCTCCTGACATCATGGCTAACATTTTGTGATTCTGCCATCTCTGACTCCAACGATCTTACTCTGGAGTCACCCCGATCACGCTGCAGCCTTTCACTTTCCTAAACCTACTCTCACTACCTGTACTCTTCGCTGCAGGTCTTCTGCCCCTCTAAAGGTTACCGCGGTTAATCTCAGCATCTCCAATGGCCGAAACCGCTGGGAGCCTCCCAAGCCAAAGTGCGGGAAGGAGGTGAGGATGGTATTCAAACTCCTCCTGCAACCAGAACCTTAGTACCTTGTAGATCGGCCCTCAGCCGATCCAACGTCCAACGACCGGGGCAGAGCCACAGCCACACTGTAGTTTGACAGCTGTCAAAGCGGTAGACCGGTTCTGGCTTGCAATAGAATTCCGGATTGGTGTTTTTATTCCTATTTTTCCAATCAATTTGAAAGGATTTGTTAAATTTGCTAGGAGAAGAAATTAACACGTCGTCCAACAAGCTGACTGAGTCAATTTCTGGGGAGGACCCTAGCAGCAGAGGGATTGTCATCAAAGTTTTTGACAGACTCAGTCCAATCACAGGCAGAGACTGATCACTCAATCCTGAATGCTATCTCCATCACAATGGAGAAGGCTGCACATTTTAGCTTGTGAATATTTTTCTCTGTTTCTCCCAAAGAAAGATTCTGGATTGTTATATACTGCTAAGGTTTACCTGAGGCAAACAAAGAACATTTTCATAGTTGTAATGAAGAACCACATCACAGTGTTAATAGAATTGGAAGAGGTCTCATAGTCCTTCTAGTCCAATCCTCTGCTCAGCATATGATCAGCTAACTTAACTTATTGTTGTAGCTATTGCTAATACTGTAATAGTTATTTGATCATATGATAAACTGATTGGAGTGTCAGATTCAGAATCTATGCTTGAATCCCATTTTAGTTACAAAGGCGCCTTGTGTGTTTATTTCTTAGCCCAATCTACCTCACAGGTTTGTTGTGAGAAAGAAGAGGCTGAATAATCAATATGATGTTATAGCTTAATCATTTTCATAAAGATAGAATGTAAATCAATAATGTATAGCAACAAAGGCAAAGATTAACATTAACTGATTTTGAATTTTCTGTGATTTTCCTCTCACTTCTCCCATTTCTCAGATCATTTATTTCATACATCACTTATCTACAGTCATCCCATCAGCCTCACCTTTGTGACCGATAACAATAGATTGTGGGAATTGTAACTCAAATCTTCTGGAAGGTGCCAATTTGCAATTTGCTAGTTCAAACATGTTAACTAACCAAATATCTCCATAGCAGTGCTGATTCTTATTGTAATTCGGAGTTGTTATTTACACAGGACAGCTTTGTGTGTTAAGAAATATTTTTAGGCAATTAAGGCTTGCCTGTGCCAAAGCTGATTTAAAAATTAAGCATTAAAAGTTGTCTATCAATACTTACTCTGGTGTGGTTAAGCAGATTATCCGAGCATTCTACTCTCAAAGTCTACATTTCTGTTTTTTATATTTTCATATAAGTTTTCATCCAGAGGTGAAACTTGGCCTATTCCATTTTATTGTAAGTGCTCTCCTTTTTTGTTGCTGAATTTTGTTTTTCTTGGAAGTTGAGATATAGCCATTGTATTCCACTTTCTGTGCATAAGCTCATGATGCTGTCAGGTTTTACATTAACTTTCTCAGCAGTTAAGAGTATTCAACATCCTATCTTTGCACCTCAGCCACTTTAATCCTCAAGAAAGGATTGCCAATACTGAGAGATTTCAAAATCTGCCACATGCATTTAATTTAGGATTATTCACACATATTCCCTCCTCCAGGTTAATCTGCTATTGGAAGTAAATTGGCAAATGAAAATATTATAACTAATTCTGATACTTTTCTTGCCAAGTACAATGTGACCTAAAAGTTTATTAAAAAGTTACATTTTATATAACAGTAATACAAAATAACTAGACAATTTAAATCTCTGTCATTGAGATCATGCCCCTTCTGCATCAGCGTGCTGGGCAAAGAAAATGGGTGAGAATGACAGGAAAGAGAGAAAAGGGACTGAGCTGCCCACTTATCGCTTTAGCTTCACCATCCATCATCATGTATGTCCTGTTGGTTGGAGTCTCTGTTTAGTACTTGAGATGACAGTTTTCTGTAAGTAAGTAGGTGAATAGAAAACCCTCTATGCCTTGCAATCCTGGAACAATTGTGCATCTCTAAGAGACCTAGTAGACTAGACCTTGTGCATATATATATATAACAACATATAAAGTCCTACATGGCTTGGGTCCGGGGTACTTGCGGGAACATCTCCTGCCGGCATCACACTCCAATCGCCCTGTACGCTCCCACAGACAGGGCCTCCTTGGGATACCGTCGGCCAGGCATTGTCGGCTGGCAGGGCCCAGGGGTAGGGCCTTCTCTGTGGAGGCACCCACTCTGTGGAATCAACTCCCCTTGGACCTTCGTTTGGCTCCAGATCTCCGTTCCTTCTGCCGTGACCTAAAGACTTGGTTATTTCAGCAGGTCGGCCTGGACTGAACCAAGAGGGGAGGGGGGTTTCTTTTAAAAATTTTGAATTGGTTTTAATAGTTTTAATGTTTGTACTGTTTAATTATTTTTTAGTTAACTTATTGTATTGTATTTTTTTATTCTGTGAGCTGCCCTGAGTCCTTAGGGAGAGAGGGCGGCATACAAGTCTAATAAAATAATAATAATAATAATAATAATAATAATAATAATAATAATAATAATAATAATATATTCTAGCTGGCTTCCCCCAGTTTGTCACCATCCAGATATTTGGCTGGAATAAAGGGGATTTTCATCCCAACACATATGAAAGACATCAGTTTTAGGATGCCTGGGCTAGATCCTTTATGAAACATCATGTCAACTTGTTCCAAGCAAACAAAAAGATTGTAATCTAAAGACCTAATGTTTTTCACTCTATCAAAATTTGATGTGTATTTAAGATCCCTCTAACCTAGTTTTTACTGCTAGTTTTTTTTGTTTCTGACAGTTTTGCTATTTCTAATGTGTTTATTATTTGACTTTATGCTGAAGTTTCTAACTGTATTCTGTTTTTAAGCTAATCTGTTGTGAAGTTTCCTTGAGAGCTTTTAAATTCAAAAGATGGTAGATTCATCTTTAACATTAAGTTAGAAAAAGTAAATATTGGCATGCCTACAATAAAAAAAATAGATTATTCGGCAAACAAGAAGAAAGGTATGGACAGTGTGACTATAGAGTTCAATGGCTACACTGTCGTGTGTTTGGAATTCCTACGTTTCTTTCTTTCCCTTTCATTTTCTTGTTGTGGCTTAAGATAAACATTAAAATGAGAGAGGGAAGGAGAGAAATAAATGTTTTAATAATAACTTAAGCCTCTCTTCTGGAGCTGGTGCTGCTTTTCCTAATTAACATTGCTGAAATGGTGAGATGGATGTCACCTGGATAGAGGATGGTGGCTTAGAGATCCTACTACAGCCTTAGTCTGCATTTTGACTATGGTGTGGAAGTTCTCCAAGTTCACTTATTCAAGTAAAGTTTATCAAGCAGCAAGGTTGCTCCTATATATGTTTAATTTGGATGTTTTTAGGGTTTTATTGTTTTAAAATGCTGTTAATTTTAACTGTAATATATTTTTTGAATTACAATTGCTGCCCAGAGTCATTGACTGATATGGATGGTCATAAAAATTGAATGAATGAATGAATGAATGAATGAATGAATGAATGAATGATAGGTATAGAATTTCCTGCCTGAGCAGGGGGTTGGACTAGAAGACCTCCAAGGTTTCTTCCAACTCTGTTGTTCTGAATGAATGAATCAATAAAGGCAAATGCTGCTTCATCTTGCCACGTCCCTAGACCTGACAAAGGTCATACTTAGTCAAGTAGCTGAAATTGGACATGCACTTCTAATATAGCAATACAATAGCAGTAGTACTTAGACTTATATAGAGCCTTGGTGGCTCAGGCTGTTAATTGCCTGCACTTAAGTTCCAGCTGCCTACAACTGCTGTAGGCTCGAATCCCACCAGGCTCAAGGTTGACTCAGCCTTCCATCCTCTCAGGGTAGGTAAATTGAGGACCCAAGATTGTTGGGGGCAATTAGCTGACCTTGTAAAAATGCCGCTTAGTAATAAGCAGGCATATACAATGGAATGAAGGCTATTGCTGAGCACACTGGGTTGCATCCCAAAAATTGTAAGCTGCCCTGAGTCTCCGGAGAAGGGTGGCATATAAATGTAATATATATATATATATATATATATATATATATATATATATATTGCTTCACAATGCTTTACAGCCCTCTCTAAGTGGTTTACAGAGTCGGCATTTTGCCCCCAACAATCTGAGTCCTTATTTTACCAACCTCGGAAGGATGGAAGGCTGAGTCAATCTTGAGTCATCCAGGAACAAACTGCTACAATACTACATTCTAACCACTGTGCCACCTCAGTCATTCTATGGTCATCATTCACTTTTCCTCCCTTTTCTGTCCACCCCATGTTAGAAAGAAAGAGTCTTTGCTGACTTCTTTTTATATAAGACAATGAAATGGTGACTGAAAATGACAGTAGTGCTCCCTCCCGTTTGTCTTCATTTCATGAATTTTCTAACATTAGTAGGGGGAAGTGAGGTCAAGAGGGCACAATTTGCAAGCACATTTGTCAAGGAAAGAAGAAAAAAATTGAATAAATTCCATGGGGAAAAAAGAACCTTTACTGTGATCTGAGTGTATCTCAGAAATTGACATTTTACAGCAAACATAAGATGGGCCAATATTTGCTCAGCCAAAAGGCCCCAATTTCACAGCTGCACGTGGTCAGGTTGGGGGAGAATGAACATTTGCTAGGATTAAGGCCACTCTGGCGCTCTTTGTGACTGGCAACCACCATTCTTGCAATTCAGAATTCTGCTCAGAATTCTGGCATATTGGGATGCTACAGTTCTGAAAACGATAGTCTCCAGGAAAAAGTTTGCTGCTGCACTAAACCAGCCTAAGGTAAATCTGAGGCATGTTTTGCTCTCTCAATTGCTGAGCCAGAGAACTTACAACTCTGCTTTACGTCGCGATCTCCAGAGAGTGGTTTGCTTGAGATGACTTAGGTTTGCTTGAGATGCACATGGTTTGCTTGAGATGACTTAGGAATTAAAACTAAAATCAGAACACAGTTTAAAAGTGTGGTGGGCGGAAGGGAGGCATAACTATAGGAAAGAATAGTGGTTGGTCTAAATCAGTGTTTCTCAAAGTTAGCAACTTTTAACTTGTGTGGACTTCAATTCACAGAATTCAGAATTCAGTTGAAGTCAACACATCTCAAAGCTGTCAACTCTGAGAAACATTGGTCTAAATCTTCCTGGTGATGACCATGTAAGTAGCTGCTGCAGGAAGGAAGAATGGAAGATCTTTTCCCAATGGCTCGAGCCTGATCTTTATTCAGCTCTCATCTCCTTTACCCCCTTCGGTGCTTGCTATAAATGTTAGAAAATTATTAGGGTGTCATTTTTATGATTTAGGTATGTGATCACATGCCTGCCAAACATAGGGCAGTGATGCTCCTTTTGCCCATTCAATGCAATTGCAGCATGTTTAATGTTATGGAACCAACTGCCTCTGGACCTCCGTCTGGCCCCTGACCTCCGCATCTTCCGCCGCGATTTAAAGACCTGGTTGTTTGACCAAATCGGGCTGTGACTACCTCACCAGGGGTGTGGGATAATTTTAAGTATTTTAATTTGGTTTTATTGGGCTTTATAATTGTTTAATCTTTTTTTAAAAATTTATTGTATTGTACGTTTTAATTGTGAGTCAGCCGAGTCTTCGGAGATGGGGCGGCATATAAGTCCAATAAAATAAATAAATAAAATAAATATATCTAGCCCAGTCTAAAAGAAAGAAGCCTCCTATTCAAAAATGCAGATAAAGAAACTAGAGGGAGGGGAACAGCCAAACCAGATAGGGAAGAATGGAGCAGTGGGATGAGGACACCCAGCAACTGCATCTTTTCTCAGATGCATCAAATTTAGGAAGACAAGTAGCATTTTCAGATGAAAATTTGGAACTTTACGTCTGTGCCTCTTGTGTGAATTATAACCAGTTAATTTATGAGAAGAGGGGTTCCAAGGAGGGAAAGTTATGAATTATGGATTGGGATTCTATCTCTTCCCCCTGATTCCCACCTCCTCCATGTGCTCCACAAGACCCAAGGCTATCTGTTCTATTTCCATGCTTGGCCCTTTTTGTAGCTTGTGTCCTTTTAATTACACTGTTTGCAAAAGCCTTTCTCTCCACAGGTCTGCATGGGTGAGTAGATGTGTTTGTGTAGCTGTCAACCATGGGAATGCTTCATGTAGCCTACGGAGCCATCTGTAGTCCACCCCAGCACATCTTATAATCACTGTTAGCCATGAAGGAGCCTTGCTCTGCAAGGCTAGCAGCCACTCCTCAGGTGTGCTCCCTCATTAAAAGGAAGGTATAAGGTTTGCTTTAATCTGTTGGTTGGTTTGCATGCTTATGTATTTGTGTGTGCAAGATTTCCTTTGCTCTCGCTGTTCTTTTGCCACATTTCAAGTTCCAGGAGGAGCCAGTGACTGAAAGCTGTTGTCACATTATCCACAGCAGCTAGAGTTGATTAGTTTGGGTTTAGACTGGAAGACAGGGTACATTTCCTTTCTTTTATTTAGCATGTTATTTGTTCTGTTGATAGATTGATCTGCCTGTGGTTTTGACCTATAGGCTATTTCTAATAGGTCGTTATTGACTCCCCTAATATCCTAATCCTCAAGGCAATTCAACAGCCTGTGTAATATGACAGAGGCAAAGTATGGTGAAAGGTAAAATATATTTTAGGCTGCTAGAGATCGAGGAAAGAGGCTGAGTTTTAAGCAACAAAAGCTTTGGTGATGGGGTGGTGGTTTGGAGTGGCTGAAGGCCAGAGGGAGGCCAAAACTGGCTATTGCCTTTTGTCTTATCTTCCTCCAGCTTCAGAGGCAATGAGGCTGTGAATACCACAGCCACAGAACCACAATGGTGGGGGGTCTCACCTTCAGCCCCTCTTTATGGACTTTTGCAAATGCCTAGAACTGTGGCTGCTGAAGAAATTGAATTCTGCTGAGCTTTTGATCTGGTCCACAGGACTCGTTTTAAACCTTTTTCTTCTCCCCAAAGTATGCTAGCTTAAAAATTCTGCTTACTTCTGATAAATGTGGTGGCGAATGGCTGTTTCTAAAAAACACACAAGCTTGATTTTTATCCTGTTCTAAAAGCACATAACTAGTTTTTCTGCCGTGCCTTGTTCTGAGCAATGCTTTTAAATGATAGGGAGAGGAGATTTTGAATTCAGAATAAGAAAGTGTTCTGCTCACAGCCCAAAGAGAAAATCAGCTTCACCAATAAATACGGGTATGCCTTTCTACCGCAAAACCATGGGAGTGGATCTAGTCAAGAGCACTATATGGTATGAGCATGTTCTCTCTCCTTTCTGTTCTTCTCCCTCCCTCCCTCTCCAGTGTGTGTGTGCAAATGTGTGACACAGAGACCAAATTTATGACCTGATGAATAGGCTGCCCGTTGACAGTACATAGTTCTGGTTTGAGGGTTTTTTAACTGGAAAATTCAATTCAGACATACAGAGAATAGTCTTTTAGATAAGCCGTTGCATGGCATCTCAGACATAAAAAAGTTTTTTTTTATTACTGTCCTGCAGTTCTGGAATGACCTTCCTGACTTTTCCGTTGATTCAATAGGCATTAGTTAGACCCATGGAGATTTATCTCCTCTGGTCACCTAAGCTAGGTATTAACTGCATTATCAATTGGAGATCCTCTGAATAGGAACCATACCATGTTTATGTTCCATATATCACTTGACTTTTGGTTAGAACTATGTTTATGAACAGGTAATATATTCAAAATATAGAATTGGGTGGCTTTGGGACATTTTTATTACATCGACATTACTCAGTTATTAGAGACATTACACAGATTCTATTATTAGAAATGTACATTTCAATTATTAAAAATGTAGAAAGCTGGGTAGTGATAATAGTAAGATGATTAATAAGATGATGAGGAAGGGGTCAAGATATTTTCTAAAGTGCCTGTAGGTCAGACAAGGAATAATGGATGGAAACTGAACAAGGAGAGATTTCACCTGGAAATAAGGAGAGACTTTCTGACAGTGAGAACAATCAACCAATGGAACAGCTTGCCCTCGGAAGTTGCAGGAGCGCCATCACTTGAGACTTTCAAGAAGAGATTGGACTGCCATTTGTCAGAAATGGTGTAGGGTCTCCCGCTTGGGTGGGGGGATGGACTAGATGACCTACAAGAGCCCTTCCAACTCTGATTATCTGTTATCTGATTTACCCCAGGCAATAGAATTCTCCTTTGGATACTCAAGTATGTGTTGTTTTTAATTGTACGTGGTCTGAATGTATATAACTTGCAGCTTTTCCCAATCTGATACCATGCAGATGTGTTGAATTACATTTGGAGATTCACCATGTTCAGGAAAGACTATACTATTTATTTAAAGATTAAATATGCATACTAACTCTGCTCTAGAGGTGAGGGTGAGCTGATTGTGCATAATAACACCTCTTCTATGCCTCCTTTGGCACTCGGAGAAGAAAGATCAGCTTGCATCTGTTATCTGCAACATCTGAATATCAGTAATTTACATTTGTCCTCCAAGTCTCCTTAAGTAAGATCAGAGGTGCATAAATTAAGGCACCAGGCCTTGTGTGAGTCATAAAAGCTTTGGATGCAGGTCCTCCCCCACATAGTGACTTCCATTTTAAATATTCATTCTTCAGTAATCAGTGCATGGAAGGGAACATGGGTGAGCATGGGGAGTAAAAATGTTTATTTTCATTCTACACGGATAGGTATTCGGGGATCTTACCTCCCCATAGACATTAAATGTGGCAAATCTATCAGAAGAACCTAAACATCATGCTGAAAGACTTTAGAATTTTGGTTGCTTTAAAGCAGTGCTTCTCAACCTTGGCCACTTTAAGTGTAGACTTCAACCCCCAGAATTCCACAGTCATCATGCTTGGCTGGGGAATTTTGGGAGTCGAAGTCTATACATCTTAAGAGTTGCCAAGGGCTAAGAAGCACTGCTTTAAAGAGTGTCCTATTTGGATGCTTAAGTGTGAAACTATCCCATTTGGCACAGGATGGACACTTTCTGCTGCGTGAGAAAAAAATGGCTAAAGCTCTGCAAGCTGGAACTCTGAAGAGAATACTCAGATCTGTATAAGCTGAATAAACTCTGCAATCTCTTCCTCAAAATACCCCACCCCACCCCCCTCCACTATGGCTACACTCTTGATATGAACCATGTGTTTCAAATATTGAAAACAATACAGATCACTTCTGTATCAACAAGAAGAATGTTGCTTTATAACTACTTCAATTACTGCAAAAGAGAAGCAGTTCCAAAACTGGCAGAGCACTTTTTAAAGGCAGAAATAAACTAGGTGTTACCTGGCAGGTGGCCAAAGCAATGACTGGTTAACATCATTGGTGTGTGTTTGCGTTATCCTAATCTGACCTGTTTTACAACATTTGGGGAGCTTAGCAGTGCCTTGTGCTTGGAGCAGCCTGTACTATTCTGGCCTCCGTGTTATCTCAATGAGTTGCCATGTACTGACACAGGCTCTGGTCCAAAATGTAGCATGTGGGGAACCCGAGCTTTGAAGAATGAGTGCTGTCTGGTTTGTGCAGTAGAAGCACAGCAGGCAATGAGGACCAGGGAAGTCATTGATCCAACTGGCCTGATGGGAATGTCATTCACATTGATCCCTAAAGAGTTCTACATGGGCAAAAACAGCTGTGGGATGGCCTTAGTTTGAATAACTCAAACCCTCCATCATGGAGAGGACTTTTGGGGAGGTGGGAAAGGGGGAAATAGTTCTAAGGCAATTTAGCTGTTTGTTTCTTCTTCCTCCTCCTCCTCCTCCTCCTCCTCCTCTTCCTCTTTTCCTCTTCTTCTTCTCCTTCTCCTTCTCCTTCTCCTTCTCCTTCTCCTTCTCTTGTTTCTGCTTCTTCTGCAGCTTCTGCTTCTGCTTTTTCTGCTTCTGCTTCTTTTGCTTTTTCTGCTTCTGTTTCTTTTGCTGCTTCTGCTTTTTCTGCTTCTTTTGCTTTTTCTGCTTCTGCTTTTACTGCTTCTGCTTCTTTTGCTTTCTTGACTTATTCTACTGCTACTGCTTTTTCTTTGCTTTCTTCTGCTTCTTTGCTTTTCTGCTTCTGCTTCTTTTGCTTTTTTGCTTCTTCTTCGCAGCTCTGCTTCTGCTTTTTCTGCTTCTGCTTTCTTTTGCTTTTTTCTGCTTCTGCTTCTTCTGATCTTTTTTGTGCTTGAGCTTTTCTGCTTTGCTTCTTTTTGCTTTTTTCTGCTTTCTCTGCTTTTCTGTTTTCTGCTTTTTGCTTCATTGCTCTGCTTTTTTAAACTGGCTTCTGCTTCTGCTTGTTTGCTTTTTCTGCTTGCTGCCTCTTTTTTCTTTTTCTGCTTCTTCTGCAGCTTCTGCTTCTGCTTTTTCTGCTTCTGCTTCTTTTGCTTCTTCTGCTACTGCTTTTACTGCTTCTGCTTCTGCTTCTTTTGCTTTTTCTGCTTCTGCTTCTTTTGCTTTTTCTGCTTCTTCTGCAGCTTCTGCTTCTGCTTTTTCTGCTTCTTTTGCTTCTTCTGCTACTGCTTCTTTTGCTTTTTCTGCTTCTTCTGCGCTTCTGCTTTCTCTGCTTTTTTCTGCTTCTGCTTTCTTTTGCTTCTTGCTCTGCTATACGCTTTCTTTACTGCTTCTGCTTCTGCTTCTTTTGCTTTTTCTGCTTCTGCTTCTTTTGCTTTTTCTGCTTCTCTGCGCTTCTTTCTTCTGCTCTCTTTTTTTTCGCTTCTTTCTTTTGCCTTTTCTGCTTCTGCTTCTTTTGCTTCTTCTGCTTCTGCTTTTACTGCTTCTGCTTCTTCTGTTTCTCCTGCAGCTTCTCTTCTGCTTTTTCTGCTTCTTTTGCTTCTTCTGCAGCTTCTGTTCCTGTTTTTCTGCTTTTTCTGCTTCTTTTGCTTCTTCTGCAGCTTCTGTTTCTGTTTTTCTGCTTTTTTTGCTTCTGCGGCTTCTTCCTCCCTCCTCTCCTCCTCTTCCTCCCCTCCTCCTCCTCTTTCTCCTCGCCTTTAACAGAAGCCTGGCGTGTAAAAATAGAACTGGATTAAGCTTTCTCCATCCCCATTTTCCATATCGTGGTATAAGAAATTTCACCACCTCGAAGCAGAGAACTGTTGAAGGTGCAAATGGGGAAAGGAGGGAAGAAGTCTTACATTAGCACATCTGAATATTTCACGATTGGGGGAGTTAGGGTTAAGGTTTGTGAACACCCTCATAGAGGTTAAGAGAGTTGTTTGCTTTATATAAGTCTTTCTAATGTTGCTGCCTTTGCTTGTTTTATGTTAAATATATATCCTCCCATGGCTTTGGTTAAGCTGTTTGCTTGCTGTGGCAGATTAACAACATGCAATGCAGATAGATGGAAGGTATGACTGTAGATTATGGAGCCATTGTAATTATCATCTAGCAACAGGGGAAATGCCAGCATTTGCAGAGTTAAACCAGCAATCTGCTGTAAGTGAGAATGTGTTCAGAATGCCAGTGGTCACGGACATTTAAAATCTGCCCTTAGTCTTGACCTAAATCCATTTGTGTAAATATGCAACTTGTAAACTGAAGGCAATAATGCTGTAAAATTCAGAGTCAAGGCAATAAATTGTGAAGGAGAGGGTTGTGCAAAAATCTGGTTTTCTGACTATTCCTTCCCTGTAAAATCTACTTGGGTCAGAAGAAAGCTTACTTATCCAGAAATATAGTAATCCATTAGGTACTTCTTGACAGCTTTTTAGCACTGCCAATCAAAAGGCCTGTAGGGGCATCAGCTTTTCAAGGGGAAAAAAAAGATTGCAGAAAGATCAGGAAAAACCAAGATAGCTACTGGTGTTGCAAGATAAAGATATTCACATAGACATACATGCATACAATTCTGCTTGTAATTCTATGAACTTAGCAATAGCAGTAGCACTTAGACTTATATACCGCTTTATAGAGCTTTACAACCCTCTAAGTGGTTTACAGAGTCAGCAAATTGCCCCCAACAATCTGGGTCCTCATTTTACCCACCTCAGAAGGATGGAAGGCTGAGTCAACCTTGAGCCTGGTGGGATTCGATCTACCAAATTACAGGCAGCCAACAATCAGCACAAGTAGCCTGCAGTACTGCACTCTAACCACTGCACTACCGAGGCTCTTAACGTGCACAGAAGCTCCCTTATTTCCACAGAATCATGCCAAGAATTAAAATATTAGGACTTCGGTTTGGCATTGTTCATTTGAACCATTGTGAAATTAGTTTCAAAAATGAGGGTATGCATTAATTAGTTTGTTTTGCATTGATCCGGCTAAAGGCAAAAATACAATAAAGACTGACTGAACAGCAAGTTAGGTCTCTTTGTCCACCCCAAAGGTGGTATTCAGCAGGTTCTGACCAGTTCTGGAGAACCGGTAGCGGAAATTTTGAGTAGTTCGGAGAACTGGCAAATACCACTTCTGACTGGAGATTTTACAGTATCCTTCCCCTGCCACACCCACCAGGCCATGCCCACAGAACCGGTAGTAAAAATTTTTGAATCCCATCATTGGTCCACCCATATATATTCTGATCTAGACATTTTTTGGTTTAGCTGATCAGCAAAGAGATAGTGAAAGGAGTTCTACTAGCAAGTTTTTAAATTAGAAAGCTGAATTAGTAGTAATGAAGAGGCCTACTCTAGTGCATCTTTTTTCCCTCTTTATTTCTTTGCCTAGAAAATACAATAGTGTACAAAACAATCACTGCTGTGACCTCACTGCGCCAATTCATTTCCTGTCTTCTGCCATATTTCATTGGTTACAAGAGACAAGCCTGATGAAATGAGCAGAACAATGCTGACACATCATTCACTTGAAACCATGACGTAACATGTTGATGATGTCATGTCATGCCATAATATCAAGATGTGGAGAGGACAAAGAGATCTTATTCTGCCCCAGAGTAATATGAAAAACAACTGATGTCTTGCAAGGAACATGTATGAACTATCCAAAGCGTTTTATAGCATTGCATCATGATTACTTTACTGATAATTGTTACATACACACAGATGGAGTTGAATTCAAGTAATGTGAGTGCAGAACCAAGACATAGAATCTGGTCACTATTTAGGAAACAATGCCCATCATGTCTTGAATGGCAAATGAGGGCTGGAAGACTTGGAGACTCCAGTTTGCCACTTGCTAATCATTATTTGCACTTTGTGCAGCCATATTTGGAGAAAACTTCCCTCAGCTGAAATCTATGGCAAAACTCCAGTTAAGTCACCCATTAAGTCTAGACAACAAGATTGAAATCTCTTCTACAAATAAAGTATGAGCAGCCACTAATGAAAGCATTTACTTCTAACAAAGGCAGCACAAAGCGCAACAGTGAGTGGCATTGGGATTCTGCAAGCAGCAACAGCAGACGCTCCACAGAGATTTGTGGGGGAGAAAGGCTGCCATAGTTATTAGAGTGGTTAGTGGAATGGAACAGGAAACATGAGGAGGTTATGACATCACCATCTCAACTTGACATGCATCATCTATCAGGGATGGCTTAAGGATAATGAAATAAATCATAGCCTGATGCAATGAGATGGACAAGATGACCCTACTGCTGCTTCCTTTCAGCAGTAACGAGTCTACAACTAGAAAAGAGTAGCTGCATCTATCAGACATGTAGAAATCTAGTGAGCTACAGTTCATCGGTTCTGAGGGCACTGTTCTCACAGGTACACAGTTTCTTAGTGCCTTGAGACAATAAGATTTCTATCAATCCTTTTTGACCTACTTTTCCAATTTTTACATTTTTAAAGTGTCTTTCAGATTTTCCTCTTCCCCCACATATTTTCTGGAATGATTCTCTGCAGAGACATCTAGGAGAAATATCTATGGCAAATATATGCAATGGATTCAGACCAGCCATGGGCAAACTACGGCCCAGGGGCCGGATCCGGCCCATTCAACTGTTCTATCTGGCCCGCGGAGCCGAAAGAGTGGAGGGTTCTCTTGCTCTCCCAGAAGGCTGCGTGAAGTAATCTAACTTTGAATTCACACAAACACTCCATCCGTGCTTTTGTTCCGGCCCTCCGGTCCAGTTTAAGAACCCATTGTGGCCCTCGAGTCAAAAAGTTTGCCCACCCCTGATTCAGGCAGTAACTATCAGCAATAAGGAAAGTTGTTTCAGAATCTGTGCTTCTTATGATAAACACGAGTTTTCTCTCCTGCTACCAAATCCAACTAAACAGGTTTGGCAGGTTTTTTTAAACAGCACAAAAACTCACAGAATCTCCTTCACCCAAAAGGAAAGTGAGACACATTTTTTAAAAAAAGGTGCTTATTTCCCAACTAGCTCCCACTTCCAGGGTTTGGGGTGGAAACTAGTCTGGATTCCAAGCAAAAGTGCTCTTACTTCTGTAATATTATGTTGTTGGGGCTTATTTGAACTCAACTGCAATTTTTCTTCTAAAAGCAAAATAAAAGTATACAATCAAACAAATATTACTGAATGGGAAAAATACCAAAATTAATTCTGTAAAAAAAGAAAATAATATACACTCTCTGCTTGCATCTGAAAAAAAAATTCCAAATCTAATGAAACTTGTCATTCACTATTGTTTTCTGCTGGTTCACTTATTAAAAAGAGACTTTATGATTTAATAAAACAGGTGAAGATACGCAGCAGGGTGTAGTGGGAAATGAAAAATCTGCTGTGGTTATGTCAGACCTCCTTAAAGGGTTTGTTGGATGGCAATTTAATTTATTGTCTCTGATAGCACAATTTTAATACCTCTGCTTCATGTGGCGAATTTGTATTTTGCAGTGCCAAGTTCTCTATCTCAAGACAGAACATTATATTAACCCATAGTTTTGGCAGAGGATGATCTAAGACAGTTAAGGGGGAAGCAGCATCTTAAACCCATGTAATAGTGGGGACTTCCTCACAGCCATGAAGTTCATAATTTGGGGACAGGATACAGAAAATCCTTTGTTGAAGAATATTTCAAGCTGTTTTTCCTCAACAAGGTACCCCACAGATTTGTTGAGTGACAACCTGCTTTTTACTCTTACAATAAATACATAGCCAATGGGGATTATGGGAGTTATCACACGTACCTTTAAGGGTACCAGGCCCAGGAAAGTCATTAATCCAAGCAGGCTGCTTAAGCATATTTGATGAGCTACTTAAAAAGAGTGTAAAGCTGTAGAAAATTGGAAGCAAGAACTAGGATCTTTCAAGACAACCAAAATAATTGTTTTTCAGCTATCCCTTGAAACTAAATACTGTCTCCCTTGAATTGGGCTCAATACCTAGCGATGACATGGACTTGACAAAAGTTCAGAAGTGAATTGCTATTGCCTTTTAATGGGAATTTTTTCAATTTCCCAGTTTAGCATGCTGTCCTGAAATTTCCTGGTGTCTTTCAAGTAATCATCAAGTCCAAATCTTATTTATTTTATTTGTTTCTGAAATATGTACAAGATAACAAGTATAGCTATGAACATAAACATGAACAAAGGAAGTAAATACAGATAAATGGGGACAGTAAGACAGGGACAGTAGGCATGCTGATGCGCTTATGCACGCCCCCTTTACGGACCTCTTAGGAAGGGGGTGAGGTCCACGGTAGACAGTTTGAAATTGAAGCTGTGAAGGTTTGAGGCTGTAACAATGGAGTCGGGTAGAGCACTCCAGGCGTTGACCATTCTGTTGCTGAAGTCATATTTTCTGCAATCGAGTTTGAAGTGGTTTACCTTTTTTTTTTAATTCATATTTATATCTCGCCCTTCTCCGGAGACTCAGGGCAGCTTACAATTTTTGGGATACAACCCAATGTGCTCAGCAATAGCCTTCCTTCTATTGTATATGCCTGCTTATTACTAAGCGGCATTTTTACAAAGTCAGCTTATTGCCCCCAACAATCTTGGGTCCTCAGTTTACCTACCCTGAGAGGATGGAAGGCTGAGTCAACCTTGAGCCTGGTGGGATTCGAGCCTACAATAATTACAGGCAGCTGGAACTAAGTGCTAGGCTATTAACAGCCTGCACCACCAAGGCCCATAGTTTGAGTTTGTATTGGTTGTTTGCCTGTGTAGTGTGGCTGAAGCTGAAGAAGTTGTTGACAGGCAAGATGTTGTAGCAAACAATTTGTGTACTATGCTTAGATTGGACCGCAGGTGGCACAGTTCCAGATTGTCCAAGCTCAAAATTTCAAGCCTGGAAGCATAGGGTTCTACTGTGAGTAGAGGAGTGGAGTACTCTTCTTGAGAAATACCTCTGAACCCGCTCAATCGTGTTAATGTCCGATATACAGTGTGGGTTCCAGGCGAACAAGCTGTATTCAAGAATTGGTCTGTCAAAGGTTTTTTATGCTCTAGTTAGCAATTCAATGTTACCGGAGAAGAAGCTTCGCAAAATAAGGTTAACAACTCTTAATGCCTTTTTGGCAATGCTGTTACAGTGAATTCTGAGGCTTAGATCATTTGAGATGAGTACTCCTAGGTCCTTGACAGAGTGAGGATCATCTATGAGATCATTTCTGCCCAACTTGTATTTAGTGTTCTGATTTTTATTGCTTATATATTCTGAAGTTCTACATGCCACATTGCTACGGTACCTTCAGGGCTATCTCCTCTACTAAAATCAATATGATCAACCTGATCTGTAGATGCCCATCCTGACTCTGAGGCAAATTAAGAGATCTGAACCTGGAAAGGTTGACTCAGCCTTCCATCCTCCTGGGGTAGGTAAATTGAGGACCCAAGATTGTTGGGGGCAATAAGCTGACTTTGTAAAAATGCCACTTGGGGGGAGGGCCAAAAAGCTCTAGTAATAAGCAGGCATATACAATAGAATGAAGGCTATTGCTGAGCACATTGGGTTGTGCTCCAAAGATTGTAAGCAGCCCTGAGTCTCGGGAGAAGGGCGGCATATAAATGTGATTTTTTTAAAAAAATGGCCTTCTCCCTTACAGCTCCCTCATTCTGGAACAACTCAACCTTCTGAAGGTAAATGTACCTCCATCTCTTTATCTTAGGCCAGGGCTGCCAAACTCCTGGCCTGCAGGCCGGATGTGTCAGATGCTAGCCACGCCCATGCCCGGTTTAGTGAAGGGGAAAAAACTCCAGATATATCACGTGATGCTGCCGTGACGCTGTGAGTTTGAAACCCCTGCCTCTTAGGCAATAGGCCTTCCTCTTTGCAGGCTTTGGGGGAGTGAGAATTATTTTAATGTCACTTTAGTTGCCTGAGTTTTATGAAAGACCACAGCATTTTTTAAAGATATTTTTTACTATTTTGGATTTAATTGATTTTTAGTGCACTGTTGCAGAATTATTCAGGTAGGCAGTATGCAAATTATCATAACGAATACACGCATTTCTAGAAAAAGGCTGTTCTATCCAGCAGCATCTAAGGGAGGAATGGAATGAGGGGGAAAGGCAGAATGATGAAACCAGTGCAAGGTCACCGTGGTACTATCCCCTCTCATTATATAAAAAAGCCAACACAATCCTAGGCTGCATTACCAGGGCTAGAATCAAGATCACATGAAGTGTTAATACCACTTTATAATGCTTTGGTAAGACTACACTTGGAATATTGCATCCAGTTTTGGTCACCACAATATGAAAAAAGATGTTGAAACTCTAGAAAGAGTGCAGAGAAGAGCAATAAAGATGATTAGGGGACTGGAGGCTAAAACATAGGAAGAACAATTGCTGGAATTGGGTATTTCTAGTCTAGCCAAAAAAAGGGCTAGGATAGCAGTGTTCCAATATCTGAGGGGCTGCTATAAAGAAGAGAGAGTCAACCTATTCTCCAAAGCACCAGAAGGCAGGACAAGAAGTAATGGGTGGAAATTAATCAAGGAGAGAGCCAACCTAGAACTAAGGACAACTAAGGACAGTTATAACTGTTAATCAGTGGAACAATTTGCCTCCAGAGGTTGTGGGTGCTCCAATACTGGAGAGTTTAAAAATAGGTTGGACAACTATTTATCCAAATGGTATAGTTTCCTGTTTTAGCAGACCTCCAAGGTCCCTTCCAACTCTGTTATTCTGTCATTCTGTATGTGCATTTGGGATATCACACACAAGTTCTTTAAGGGTGGAGCTTGTGATGCAACACACAGGGCTGCTTATGCAATTTTGATGAAAGCAGAAAAGCTTCCTTAGACACCCAGGCATTCTTTTCAGCACCATGGCAGCTGCTCAACTCAGTGCCTGTTACATTAATTCTATGGGCTTTCTTCAGTTTTACAGATATTTTTTTTTGCCATGATGGTTCCATTCTTTATCATTAAATAATACAATATAATCTACATCTAATCCATATGGAACATCTGAGATATTTACAGACCCAACACAATATAATGGAGATATTTTATTAAGGAATTGTTAGTGTTAAAATTGTTTTTGCCCACATCCTTCAGGATCTTTTTGATTGAGTAAAGTTGTCACTCACTAGGAATTCAGTAGACTAAGGAGTTAAGTCTTGGCAAAAAGTTGCTGAAACATCTTGAGTTTGTTTGATGCTAATCTGGAAATGCTGAGATTTTCCTAATTCTGAACAAATTTCGGTCCCCCTCAACAACATATGTGGTAAAATGTTACAGCCATGTGTAGAAACGAAGTTTTAGCAGGCTTATTTTTTCCATAGCTAAGCCCATTGTTATCCTCCAAATTGTAAACTTATCATGTATACAAGCTGTTCCGTATAAATAGCCCCATGTATATTTTCAGTAGTTTCAGCTGAAACCCGTTAAGAGCAGATGTGCCTACAGTTTCCTGGCAAGGCCTCCTCTAAAAAGTATTTTTCCGTTAACAACATTCCCTCATGCCATTCCAACCCTTTTCCTTTCTGTTCTGGGAAGGAGTGGGAGAGTAGAAAAGAGGGAAAGAGTTTCATTCATCGTTAGAATGATTCTTAAATGGTTTTGAATCTGGTTTGATTTATGACACTTGAGTTCTGACCTTTAAGAATTTTGAGTACTGGGCAAAAGATACCCAGAAATTTACTAGGGAGGTCTTTTCTCTACCTCTCCCTTTCATCTTGCAGTCTCAGTATTCAAGGCAGAAAGAGATTTCATGAAAAAGTGATCATTGATTAGATTTGCAGCTTGAAGATTTGTTTCATTTTTTTTGAAGCAGCATTGTTCTCCTTTTCTCCCCTCACTTACACCCTTCTGTTGGATCCAGCAAAGAAAAATGGCCATATTTCACATACTTTGATTAGCCGTAGTTTGAGTTTAATCTTATTGCACAAGCCAGAGTCGTGTCTTGTTTGAACAATTCCTAGTTTTCCTTCCTTTTGAAACTGCTTTTTTGTCCTGCATTTTTGCAGATTGGTTAATGGATTATGACACAAACCAATAAGACAGGAACAATAATTACATCACAAATACCCAAGTTTGCATTCCAAATCAAACCATGGCTTGCTACCAAAACCAAACTAAGGTTTGTTTAATTACATTATCACAGTGTGCTATGCTGAAAAAGACAAATTAATAGATTTTAGCACAGTACTGTATATGAATTTAGTCAATGTAGATATAAAGCTGGCACTTTTTCTTCACTATAAATTAAGGAATTTGCACTATCTTAGAGTTAACTCTATAACATGGTATATAAACCTAATCAACAAAACAGAACAAGAGTTTAAAATCCCCCTTTTCTCTAAAAAGAATGCTCTATCTGTCAAAGCTAACAATTCTGGCTTGTTCTCCTATTCTTACAACCTATAACAGTTTGAGAGAGGGGGCATTTCATGTTAGAAGTGTGATTCCAGTGTAGCTGAGTCCTTAGGAAAGTACATGTAAGTAAAGAATTAAGGATGTTGTCGTTTTGCTTTGCTTCCCCTTCACTTTTGTCTTTGAGATTATTAGGCTATAAGAGCCATGGGGGCACAGTGTTTAGAATGCAGTACTGCAGGCTACTTCTGCTGACTGCCAGCTGCCAGCAGCTTGCAGTTTGGCAGTTTGAATCTCACCAGGCTCAAGGTTGACTCAGCCTTCCATCTTTCCAACGGCAGTAAAATGAGAACCCAGATTATTGAGGGCAATATGCTGGCTGTGTAAACAGTTTAGAGGGGGCTGTAAAGCACTGTGAAGCGGTATATAAGTCCAACTGCTATTGCTATCTCTGGCTCTTCTTTCTTTGCTACCTAGAAAGGCCTGGGCCCATGCACACATATGCAGCCTTTTGCTTGCTACTATCCTCATGATAGGATTTACCTTACTGGGTGCTCGGCTTGGCTTTTTTCTATATGTACAATATATATAAATTTATGTATATATAAACAAAAGCTAGGAGTGGCGCAAAGAGCCATGGGAAAGTACATGCTCAGCATTACAAGTCAAGAAAGAAAAACCTGCACATGGATTAGGGAACAAACGAAAGTATATGATATCATCAAGAGAGTAAACAAATTGAAATGGATAATGGTCACATAGCAAGAAGAACTGATGGCAGGTGGACCAAGGCAGTCATAGAATGGATCCCACTTGATAAAAAGCTTCCACTAGAGAGACCTAAAACAAGATGGATCAATGACATCAGCAAGTATTGCAGGCCCAACTGGCAAAAGAAAGCTCCGGACCGTATTGGTTGAAAACATGCCAAAGCAGCTTTCATCCTGCCATGGATAGACAATGGCTCAAATGATATAAATCTACTTCATTAATTCTTAGGTGATTCCTATTTCCATGAACACTCTTTCTTCTCTCTCTCAAATGAACAGCAAAGTAGCCGAGAATTTTACAAGTAGAATTCCATTTTTGATGAGGGCACCAGGCTGGGGAAAATGGTGATAAAGTGACCTGTGCAAAACAGATGTGATGTAGCTTGTTCTTGAGAGGCATACTTGATTGAACAATTAGGTTATTGAATTTAGTAAGCAAACTGGCTGTTAGTAAATTCTTAAAATATGGGTTTTTCTGCTAAATTACAGAGGCACAGATCAATAACATTTAGATTTATAAGTACTTTTTGTATCAGAACGTTTCTTTTCTTATTTCCAGATTTCCCAGATGACATACAGATCCATTTCCTTCTCTTGCATCATGCAGCCTCTAAAGTATATGTTTTCACCTAGAACAAGCAACTCCCACTGCTTGAGAACAGATGATATTTCAAAAGAGGTACTTCCCTATGTCTAAAAATATAATAAAATGTACAAAGATATATATGAGTGCAGTAATGTGGGGAACATAGCAGAGGTACTTTTCCTTGTTCAAAAAACACAGGTGGTGTGTCAATCAGCAATGAACCTGGGTCTAATTGCTTCCAAAGAAATGGCTGATCCTATTACTAATGGTACCGTTTCACTTGTGTTCTAATACAATAGAATGAGATCACACATTTTATGTGCTCTATGTGTCTTTGAATAGTTGGTACCATGAGATTTTGCTTCAACTCTATGTTCATATTTTGGAAAGTTATAAAATTACACTTCAATACACACAAACACACAAGATACTTGGCATGGATTAGTTCTTACTAGCACACCGTAATCTTAAAGCTACATTACTCTTTGGTACTTGTTTTTTTTAAGTTATTGAAAAATATCAAGAATTGAATAATAGTAGCAATGTGGAAAAGTAAAATGCTGGCGACAGCAAGAAATGGAGCAGGGTAATGAAGTGTTCTATTTCCTCTTCACAAATTTGTTAAATCAAATATCATGTTCTGGTCTAATAGAATATCACCCATTTGGTAAATTGAGATAACTAGAGGAGGGGTAAAACTGCTGCATTTTTGTTGGTTTACTGCTTTGCTTAAGATATACTATAATGTACCCTATTTAAAATAAAGTTATACACATTTAGGAATTAGATTTTGTTATGTTTGTCTTTCAAGACTGCTTCTTGTCAATTATAAAAGGTATGTTGCTTATATTTAAAGCCATTGGTTCGGCTTGGCAATATGCCCATTGCCCTTTGCCCTTGACTCTCAAGCTAAAGTATGAGGGTTTTTTCATCTAAACTGACTACAACTCTCTATTGGGGAAGCCAGAGTGGCAGTTTATGCTTTTGCCTCCTTTAGAGCCCCAAAGTCTCTGATAAGAGGTATCTGTCCTTTGCTCTAGGCTTCAGTTTTGATAAGACAGGAGGCCTGTAAGAAACGGGGGGGGGGGCAGGGATGCTGCTAATTGCCACTGCTAGGTGCTATCTTCCTCTCCTTGCATTGGCAGAAAACTCTCTTGACATAAAAAATTTACAGTCCAGCAGCCAATCCCTACCCTGCCTGTACTGCTAATCCCAGTTACTGACTCATTTGACTCAGGACAAGGTCACGAGTAACAAAGCTTAACAGGATTTGTACATCTTGAAACTGCTATTAGATGTTATCAGGATAAAGAGAAAAACATTAGCACTGATACAACTAAGAACTCAAGCCTATCTCACAGTTTGAGAATAAGTTAAAAACAACATCATAGGAATAAGACAACTTTGCAGGAGGTCATCCACAACACAGTCAGGGCTGTCTGTGTACTGTGCCGTGATCTAAAACCTGACTCAATATGGCCCACCTAACCTGTTTCCTCCAGGTCTTCTGGAGCTGCAACCCACCTTTTCAAAAACCTTCCCTGAAAGGAAGACTGCATGGAAATTGTCGGGTCCAACAATGACTTCCTGAAGAAGGATAATATACAACCACCTCCTTCAAGGCAACAGAACCACTCTCTCCCCCAAGGAGACTAACACCACTGTATGGATCTAATCACCTCCCAATTGTCCTTCCCAAAGCTATGAGGGGAATACATTCCAATAAATAAATGGCTAAAAACAATGCTAACTATAATCCAGTATAAAATGCTGTTATACTGATGCTGTGTGTGTAGTCCCTTTGGGTTCATACTGTTATGCAGTACATCTGTGGACATCGAGGTAGTTCTGCAGTCCCAGCCTGGAAGTACAGACAGAGTTCTAATAGGACCACTAGAAGTGCATTTTTGTAGTAACTGTGGGTGTTATTCTGTGATGCCAATCATGGTTTTCTGTCAATTTTCTATAATATGCAGCTAGCTCAGAGCCTGGCTAGCCTTGCTGATACTAGAGTCAGTGTTTTTGTCCAAAGAGAAAGGTACATTTGAAGACGAAGTGTAATTCATTTTTTCCCATTGAAAAATGTCTACCTGTAGAAAATGTTGACTTCTATACTATTATCAATTCATACCATCAGTGATGGGTGTTTGATTTTTTGTTTGTTTCAAAGGCACTTTTCCTGAATATTTCCAAAAGGAAGGAGAAAAAAAAAGATAATTCAGCCAAGGGCAGGAGCCAAAACATCACTGTAGAACCATCAGCAGCCAATATAGGTCCCTGTAGCGTATGACAGGAATGAACAATTTACAGATTTATTTGGCTCTGTTGTGCTGGTTTTTAATTGGTTCCCTGAGAGGTTGCAACCACAGCCAGATGAAAAGTAGCCCATTTAGAATTAAAGCCCAGAAGTTTGCTCCCAGTCCCAAAAATAACACTTTCATAGAAAAATATATTAGTTCTCTCTGAACCTCATTAGCGTTCTCGTTTTGTTCATAGTATTCTGATACAATTTACAGTCCCGGCTGATCAACCAAGGATTTCCAATTTATCTTCTTCTCATTCTTGATACAAAAGGCATATGTAAGATATACTTGGTCATGTATGCTAGGGGAACAAAGTTTTGGCATGTACCTGTAGTTTGGGTGTTTTTGCAGTTCAACTAGAACTCTTCCATAAAGTGGTATTTGCTTGTAGGTCAGTGTTTCTCAACCTTAGCCATTTTAAGATATGTAAAGTTCAATTCCCAGCTTGCTGACTAGGGAATTCTGGGAGCTGAAGTCCACACACCTTAAAGCAGCTAAGGCTGATAAACACTGCTGAAGGTTTTAGTGAGACCAGAAGCCTAGGATCATATTCTAAGAGATTAATCACTCTGATCTTCTTTATGATAACATCCTTTCCCTCACCACATAGTCAGCCTACACTTTTCTCAGATCTTGAAGTGTGAAGGGCTTTTTCAACGTTCAAATTCAAAGAACAAAAGAGAGGTGGGGGGAATAATTAAGAGAGGAAAAACCTCAGGGTGGGGTATTTAAACTCTTATATGTTTTGTTGTTGTTGTTGATTCTAGCATATATGGTTTTTTTTTAAAGTGGTTTGAACTTTACAAATACTGGTTCAAATTGATTTAATGTATTTGTTTAAGATAGATGTATGCCTTACATAAATCGTATTATTTGTATACAAATATACATTGTATATATTAATAATTGAAATATAATTAATAGATTTTAAAAATTTACTATTGTATCCAACAATAATTTAAAATATTTATAACTGAATAGAAATGGAGAATAGGTATTCTTTCATTTAACAATTGCACTTTAAATATAAAAATTCTTGGGTAGAGTTACACTGGAAGAAATATTACTTGAAAAAGATATGAACCTAGGATACAGGAACAAGAAGAGACAACACGAGCCAATGTTTTCTCAAGTCAAAACTAATCTGGGTTTGGCACATTGTAGATATCTTGCTTTATAGTCCTTCAAATAAATGTTGATCTCTTTTGAACTACTGCTTAAACTCTAACTATGCTACTTTAAAATTAGCTTCATGTATTGCTAGAAAGTAGTTAATTTCAGCAACAACACAGTCACTGTAATTTACAAACCATAGCTTATGGTTCATCATACTGTGCATACAATCAGGTGTATTTTATCTGAGATTTAGCAAAATCTGTGTAGTACTTGCTGAGAGCTGACCTCCAATCAAAATGTACTGTATCTGACCAACAGATCACAGAGATGTCAACGCTAGTCAGTGCTCAGAGAGTTCAGTTATTGTCCAATGACTGAAATCAAAATAAAACCATCTGCTTTTGTTGCAGTGGTTTTTGTTTGCCAAGGAGAATTCCCAGTCTGTTTAAAAGGATTCTCTGAACTGGTATGATAGTACATGAAGATTTATGGCACCAAGGATATGGGGTTGTGGTGGAACCTTTATATGGAAGCTCCTCCAGATAATAAATCAATGGAAGAGAATAATTGTAGTTCAGGGTTAAACTGCAGGGTCCTTAGTGCTCTCTGAATTTGGTTGTTTTCTTGCAGAAATTTCATTACCAACCTAGGTAACATCATCAGTACTAGTAGGGAATGGGGTTGCTCTCATTTTATATACTAGTTGTTTGCCTGTCAGGTGGGAAGGTCTTCATGGTTCCTTGATTGGACTGTTGTTTATTGTTAGCTTGCTTGTCAGAGTTGGTAGTTCCTTGACAAGGGTATTATTTGCTTTTTGATTGTTAGACTAATGTTAATCTTTGTGTTAATCTCTTCATCTGGGTGATGATTGCTGGTGGGGAGATGTTTTGGTCTCTTTGTTTCCTTTTTGGCTTTTTGATTGTCTCTTCTAAATGGTATGTAGATGTTGTTTACCTCTGTGTGCCTATTAGTGGTCTATTTGTGAAAGAGCCAAATTTGTAGGAATTCTGTAGCATTTTTGGATTAGCTTGGGACGCTCAGTTTCCCAGTTGAACCTATAGTTAGATCTGTCATTTGTTGTGAAATTAAGGAGTTCTCATAATGTCTTCTGACTGCTAGTTGGTGTTCATGGTCTCCTCATTTCTTTCAGACTTGCTTAAATCTATGTGTCTGTGTCAAGTTGCTGCATTACTCAATTTATCAGATAAATCAGCTTTCAAATATAGTGATTAAAGTGATTTAAGATAGAGAAGCAAATTCCTATAAAAGCTTTAAAATGATCCATGTCAACTTAAAAGAGGAATTCTTTTAAACCGGTACAATATCTGTGTTTTATCTAAAATCAAAGGAAGCAAACATTTTTGTAAAACAGTTGTTTTTCCTTCTAATTAACTTGTTACATTTAGTTGATTTTTCAGCTGGCCAAAATGATTGAAAATGGAAATTATTTGTCGTTATTTGTCATATGTGTTTGATGGCCAAAGAGGAACCTGGAGATTGAGAAAAGGGAACTAGTCCTTATCTTGTGGAACTTACAATTCAGGCATGATATTTGCAGCTTTGGATTTATTCAGGGAACTAACAAAGTGAGATTATATTACTCATTAACAAAATAACACTTTCAAAAGGTAGAAGAAGCAATTTTTTGACTTTTGGTTCTAGAACCAAGGCTTTTTTGATTCTGAAAACTGAGTAGCTATGATGATAGGCTTGACTGTTTCCCTTTAAAAAAATAGTGTTCCAGGAGACCAGTGGAAAGAAAGTTAACAGAGTACTGTCTCTAAAGCTCATTAAGAAAAAAATGGATCTCTTTGAGAAAGAGAAAGGAATGAGAAAAAATTTGTATGGAACAGAATTCATAATATAAATTCTACTGTGTATGTATGTGCAAGTACATATGCACACACACACACACACACACACACACACACACAAACATGCTTCCATACAATAAATATTGTTATATTTGATGTTGAAAAATTCAAGACTTGTTTTTATGTGAAGGATTTACAGTGACTAATAATTTTAGTTTTTAGTCCTAACCTCAATCATCCATAAGGACATACAGGACATGGTTCCTCCTGCCATGATCAATGCTATATTCTTATTACTTAAACTAACATTATATAAGAACCCCAGTATATAGGTTATCTTACAAACAGTCAAGGGTTTACTACTTGATTTCCTGGGTCTCAGAACTTAAAAAGCAAAATACACATTCCTCCTCATTGTTGGCATTGTATTTCACAATTTTTATTTTGAAAGATCTAAAGTTACTTTACTGACAGAAAACAAACTGGTAAATATGAATACAGAGAGGCAAGATTTACTTTAATTTGGTCCAGAAGGACACATACCAACCTGAGTAGTGGTTCCAGAAAACAAAAATAACTCTTTGTGAACTGTCATAGAAAATGTTTGGCAGCCACTGCAAGCCATAGTATAACTGCCCAATACTCCAGCAACACAACATCGGGAAGCTGTTTCTCTAGATGAGTAATGAACTGCTAAGTGAAGAGCGGAGAATAATTACTTTGTCAATGTATGCGTAAGCATATGGATATGTATGTTACACAGATACACATGCATAAACATATGCATGAGTATGTGTCTATCTGTGAGCTGCGGCCAGAACTATCCTGTTCTACATGTGGAGATGCAGCTGTGATATGCTTGGCATGACTCCCCATTGGGTGTGTGCCTGCAGGAATGGATTCAAACTCCTTTTACACTTCCAGAATTCAACCTACTCAGTTCCTGCTCATAAATCAGGAAAGGGCTGTGCTGTACGAGTTGCCAGTGGTACAAAAGAACCACTCTGACAGTTGTAGAATACAGATGGCTGTGCCAAAAGCCTCTTCACTGCACTCACACCATGTCTGGACTGTTACTTAACACACTTCTAGCTGACACAGGGTTGGCTCACATCACTCACACTGCATTTACAGCACAGTTTTATCTGATTGTCATCTTCTGTTCCTGCAGTAGTTATACAATAGTGCTACTGTATTACAGGTGCATCCTGCATCACATACACTGAATTGTTCTGAAACAGCTGATCTGTCCCTATGGGCAGGACATGGTTTCAACATTTATTAAGATGCAAATTAAAATTAAAAAGAACCAAATTGTATACTTTCCAGTAGCAAGTGGGAAAGGCCAATGCTAAGTGGTAAAGACTACATTTTGTATATCCCGAATCTTTAGGGTTATAATTATTGTTATTTATGTATATGTTAACATTTCGCCTGTAGCTGGTGGCAGAGCATCTAGTAAACCATGGATATTCTCAAGAAAACCAAACTTGGTCAAATCATTTGGATGTGAAATCATCAAGATGATTGACCATTTTCCACATTGTTGCCAAAACGTTACATGGATGATTCCAATAGGCTACCATGATTCATGCACAACTTGAAGAATAAGTCCAATAAATGAAATGAAAATGTTACTTTTTCTGCCTTTTGCAAACCTTTTGCTTTGGCTAAATAGAAGCTGAATGAATTAACTAATATATTAAACTGTTGCATTGACTAATAACAGTTTGGATTTACTCTAACAAATAAAAAATAGGAGTATTGCAAGATCTGTAAAAATACATTTACTTAAGAACAAAATAATTATTTAAGTTCATATTGTTCCAAACTAATTTCAAAATATTTGTGTCAAGAGCATTACTCCTTAGTAAAATTCTGTTTCAGACACTCTTGCTGTGTAGCAAACCCAAGGTCTATTTATAAACAGCCTTGATAAAGGTATTTCAAAAGGTATTAGGAAGAACTCAAATCTCTGCAGTGATTCATTTTTGTGATGGCTTCTCTATTAATTCTTCAATATGTAGAGTGAATCTGTAGAAAGGGTAGGGTCAGAAGGGATGTTCTTATTCTTCTCATCCTTTTGGGTCTTGTGATCGGGACTCCATTCTTGCAGGGAGACAAGTGTCGGGGAGAAGAAATGGCAGGGGTAAAAAGGTGTAGAGGGAAGCTTATGAGTAGGAGGGCTAGGATGCTTCTTTTTGGCATTTTCATTCTTTCCTCCTGCTTGGTACTTTTCTGCCAGGGTTCTACTCTCTATTTTAGAAAAGTTTCCTGGAAACTTGAGATGGGAGGAATTGTGCATTCTGTTTATTCAAAGCCCATGCTATATTTGCTGGCTAACAAACCTACAGTGACATCAAAGGCATCCAGAACAAGAAACCGTCTCTTCCTGGGTGGGAGGGGAGTATTTGATGGAAAGCTTTTGAAGTGGGTAGCAGCCTGTGAGTAGGGGGGAGTCCCTTTCTATTAACGTACTTTCTGTATGTAACAATGCAGGCTTCCAATATTACATCTGGAAAGTTTGGAGGCAAGCTGAGTATATTAGTAAATTGCTGACCTTTTTGCTGCTGATCAAAGAATTCCTGCAGGGTGGTTGGGGTTGGAGCATTTATAATGATGTTATCCGCTGATACAATAGAAGAAGTGCAAAAGCCTTTTTCTTTGGCCATAGAATATCTGTTGCGCTGCATGCTGGCACATAGTATGAGGAAATGCCCAGTTTTGTAATGCTGAGCTTTTTATGAAATATCTTAGTTTTTTTGTTTCCTAAGAAAAAAGGCCTGGGCCTGATGCCTTTCCTATAAGGGAGTACCAATGACACTTTTAAAAATACAGAATAAGGGTGGCTTGCATGTGATGGCCATGAGGGCAGTTCACTAAATTGCAAAATAGAAAATCCCAACATCCTGAAGATGCCTCCAAGTTAATGGACATGATAAATTCATGCCTTCTTACCATTCAAGAACCCATTCCTGAAATACAAGGAACTTCTAGAACAGTTTTTAAAATACCAGGACCTGGAGGGTGATACCATTTATTTTAATTTATTTTACTAGACTTCTATACTGCTCCAATCATGCCTGACTCCGAGCAGCGTATAGATTTCCTACAACAGTAAAAAGATTGAAGTTAAAAAAATACAGCATAACATAACAAAATAATATAATATTCCACACCCTGGCAAACAACGATAACATCATACAAATCAGGAGAGACCCAAATGAGTCTTTCAGCTCCAGCGTTGTGACATAGCCAGATCTTAATGGCTTTCCAAAGATAATACCATTGGGGCCATTCTGATATTGGGGAACCACTTTTTCAGAAAAAAAGAGGGTAAGGAATGAGAAGTCCTCATCCTGAAGGGGCCCCTCCAAAAAGGACAGGACTGAGAGGGAACCTTTCTTTGTAAATCTCAACAGAGGGGCAACAACCATAGTGAAAAGAGAGGCCTTGGGCTGAGGTTTCTGTGTATTATTCCCTAATATTGGATAGCATGCAGGGTAATGGATAGCATGCCTTTGCCTGTTGCATTCTAGTGGTAATATTACAAGACAGGGTTATTTTTCTAAGACACCTTTTTTTTACAATTTGTGTGTAGATATGTTTGTCCTCTGAACATTAAAAATGTAACTGAGTTATAGCTGTAACTGCAGCAATAGCAGTAGAATTATATCCAGAATTTAATTAGCTCCTTGGGCAAAACTTGCTACTGTTTATCCTTAAATTGCCCATGATGGAAAAGAAGTTGCTGCTTTCACACATATAATCATCACTCTCCCTTAAATAATTCTAATTTCAAAGCAAAATTTGTAAAATAGCCTTAACAGATACAGTGTAGTAGCTTATTCTCCCTGAACTCCAGTCTTCAACTTACATTTTTGACAGCTGTCCTTGGTGCAGTCATTATGCACTGTACCAATGAAATCAGAGCAAGAACTTCTTGGACTAATTTTGGTCTTCCTGAGCATATGGCATGAATGATGCCACTGTAGACTTGAAAGTGTTATCATAAAGAGCTGAGTTGGGAGCTGTCATGACTGAATGAAATTTGAAAATCTTTAACTCAGCTGAGTGCCAAAAAAGTGGTTTGAAATATTTTCAAAAGTTTGGGTCTTGCTGTAGGCAATGAGCATTTGAAAATCTGGGCTAAAGCCCAGCCTGCAGTTCTATTTGTTTAAATCCCTTTGAAACAAATGAGGTTTAAACACGATTAACCATGGCCTGGATTGCAGCCTTGGCCCATACAATCAAAGAGAAAAACTTATTAGTTGTTTGTTTCATGGAAAATAAAAGACTGTTCAAAGAATCTCTCAATCTATTTTTGTTGCAAGGTGAACAATCCGTTTCTGTTCTCATGAAAACCACCTTCAGATAGCACAGCTGCTGTGCCTTTTCCTAGAGATCAAATATATTTGCCCCATACCATGCCATTTTAATGCTTTTCAATCTTAGCATTATTCTTCCTTTTTCACTACATCCATTTCTGTGCTACAGACATTACTGAAATTATTTTGACTATGGAAATGTACCTCATGCAGTGATTCCCTTGAAAACAGTCCAGAAAATCTACCAGGAACGGAATGTTGCAATCCAATTTTAATTGATATGAATTGGGAAAAAAGTCTTTACACCTGTGACAAAACAGAAGCATTGAGCAGGGCAGGAAAACTATCATATGAGCCAGGTCTTACAAGAGAGTAACAGCCCAGTTGAAGAAGTAGTGATAAAAAGAGAGAGAGAAAAAAATCTCGTATTCCAAATCCAAGAAGTTCTTAAAGAGAGGCAGTGGTGGGATTCAAAATTTTTTACTACCGGTTCTGTGGGCGTGGCTTGGTGGGCATGGCAGGGGAAGAATACTGTAAAATCTCCATTCCCTCCCCACCCCACTAACCTGCTTTCCAGCTCCGTTCTCCTGCGCAGGTCAACAAAAGAAGACCCAGCCAATCAGCTGGGACTCAGGAGGCAGAGATGGGGGCAGGGGCCAGTCAGAGGTGGTATTTGCCAGTTTTCCGTACTAATCAAAATTTCCGCTACCTGTTCTCCGGAAGTGGTCAGAACCTGCTGAATACCACCTCTGAAGAGAGGGGTAAAAGTTGTGAACAACTTAGTAACATATTCCACAACTGTCCTTTTGATGTCTAAATGTATTTCAGGTCTTGATATTTCAGGACAAACTTTGTTACATCCCTAACATTCTTTAGATATTAGACTGCCAGTCCCTTTAACATGAAGTTTTCTCTATTCCAACTGCTTGCTACTTTTATTAAACAATCAACCCAAATTCTCTTTTTTTAAACCTATAAATGCCTGAGTAATCAGGTGGTTTTTTTTTTGCATGCAGAGTAGATGGATGGCCACTCTATCATGGTCTTTTCTTATAATTGCCTGCTCAGCCTTTTCCACTATGATGGCCAACTTCTATCTGAAAAACTGTCCAAACTATGCTTCCATTAAAAATAATCGGAAGAAAGGAATATAGTAAAAGGATTTCCAAGTTGCCCATCGAAAGTTAGTTGCTGAAGAGGAAGATTAAGTTGGCACACAAGCTTCCTTATTTCAGTCTTCCCTGATACAGTGACAGGTAATTATTTATGAATTTATACAGTATTTATACATACACATCAGCATTCCGTTCTGTTTCTAAGAACATCTCAAGATATGTTTATCTCAGCAACTATTTGAGAACAATCAGAGGGATTGTGCTATGCAGTATATTAACTTTTTCCAGAGGCAAGAACATTAATAGTACTGATATATTTATGTTATTAAATAAGCTGAAGATCACTTTTCCTTGGTACTTTGATTCCATTTTTAATATCCCTGATAGCCAAGACTCTTGGAAGATAAGTTATCATTTATTCTAGCAGAGCACACTCCTGATTCTTTTTTTTATAATGGCCTATTGATTTTTTTTTATCCCACTGTAGGGATGCCGATGTATTTGCTTTTCTTTGAAGCATTCTGTTTCATTAAGAATTCTGTAACTGCCAGTTATTCGTTGTTGCAGTTTTCAAATATACTCAGAAAATAAAATAGATTCCACTTAGAATGTCCTGTATTTTGGACTTCAGCAAATTTTTCAACTATTTCCCAAGCTAGTTTTCTATTCTTGATTGGGAAGAACTTTGATATCCAGCAGGAGAAAGTAATTTTTTCTTCCAAAATTGCTCCAGTCTTCACTCCAAGTTCCTTATTTAGTTTCTTTCTGTTAGTGGAAAAGTTATGAAATACAAGGATGCATTGGTGGTGCAGGTTGTTAAATGCCTAGCACTTAAGTTCCAGCTGCCTGCAATTACTGCAGGCTCGAATCCCACCAGGCTCAAGGTTGACTCAGCCTTCCATCCTCTCGGGGTAGGTAAATTGAGGACCCAAGATTGTTGGGGGCAATAAGCTGACTTTGTAAAATTGCCGCTTAGTAATAAGCAGGCATATACAATGGAATGAAGGCTATTGCTGAGCGCATTGGGTTGTATCCCAAAAAATTGTAAGCCGTCCTGAGTCTTCGGAGAAGGGAGGCATATAAATGTAATTAAATAATAATAATAATAAATAATAATTTAAGGAATATTATTTTCAATGAAAAGTATATTCTAAAACTTGCCTGCTATTAACTTTAATTTTGGTGTTCAACTCCATTTAAAAAAAATGTGTACCCCTAAACTGCATCCTCAATACTTTCATATTCTAAATTCACAGTTAAGGGTAGGAATTTTTTTATCTAAACGCAGAAAAGAAATAATGAAATCTCTTTGGAACACAGTAAATGCCCTTATATCGAACTGTCAGTCCATTTAGCTTCCTATTCTTTATTTACACTGATTGGCAGGGGTAGCTCAGAAAGGGTTTTTTTGAAGCCATTCCTAGAGAATACAGGTTTGGAACAGGGTCCTTTTCCATGCATAGCTAGTAATTAATTGAATATGTTTTTACATTGATATTTTGAAGAGTTCTGAAATTGCATTTTTAATGCAACTCTAATGGGATTGATGCAGTTTCCAAATAGTTTATCTGAGGCAAGTTTGATACATAGCTCAAGCATTCCCCTCAGTATAATTTGGAATGCGTACTGCAATAAAAGATACAGCTGGACATGTGGTTTCTGATAGAGGCAAATTTAATCCTGGATTTGAAGGATTTGTGATTATCTGAGAGCTTTAAAATTCAAGATGCTTGAAACCCCACAGAGGTCTATGCAAGAAAGAATGTTAATATTAAATGGCCATTGAGATAGATTTCTAAGAATAATTTCTTTCTGCCTGACCAGAATCCAGAAAAAGGCTATGCTTTGCACAATTGTACTATTTCTGTTTCCTTAAACATATTTTATTATTAAAAAGGTAACAGCTACATCACATTATAGCAATTACATAATTACCAAGTAATACAGTAATCTGTTCCTCACAACAGACAAGCAGGCAATCCTTTGGAAAGCCTACAGATATGGGCCTGAATAGGAGTGTGTTGAACTCTATTTTGGATTCATTACTAGATTGTGCTCTTGTATCTATTTTGCTATAAATATACTAAGGTCAGGATGGAGCAAGTACAATCAGTCAAGTGTGAACAGGCCTCTATTCCATTATACTAGTATTGAGATTAAGAAGAATGTAGACTTAGGGTAGAGGTGGAACCCTTGAATGTTGTAAAATTAGGCAACTGTGAGCAAATTCTAGCACTTAATCTTTGGAAGAAATGCAGTTAGTTGATAGTTGGTTCCCCATTTTGTGTAGATAGAACTTGTAATAACTGGGAATATTTTGGGGGAATTTCATTTCTTAGACAGATAGACAGAAATAAATGTAGATGCTTCCCACCTCACTGACCAGAGCATGTGCATGTGGCATGATTGTGAGCTCCAGTCACCTGTGATAATCAAATTCCTAGAAGGAACTAGATGGTTCAAAATTTGGAATGCACTAAGGTTGTACACCATCTCCTTATTTATTTACCTATATACAGAATATGTGGTGGAATTACTGAACTAGAAAAACTAAAAAATTTAAGTCAAACTGCTTGGACTCAATAATTTTGGATATGCACTGTTACATTTTGCTGGCTGCAAGCAAGGAAGACTATCTCTTGCTGAAAGAATAAAAGGGGAGTACAAAACCAGTCTGTTGCTCAATATTTAAAATATTAAGCTTATATGAGGCAGTGTAAATCTAATGCAATTATGCAGAGAGAAAAATTGAGGGAATTACAGACTGCCTTCTTAGGCTCAAAGACATGCAGGAATGAGGATTGTAATCATGGAATAAAGAGATATTTGCTAGCTGAAGGAAATGCTGTAACAAGTGAAGACAAAATATTAAAGCACAGAGACAACATTGACATATATATGATTTTTGCAGTTATAACATATGACTAGATCATCAGAAAGTATGAATGAATAAAATGTTATGCTTTGAATCGTGATGCTGGATTTTGTTGAGGATATCTTTGACTAGATATAGAATAAATTGTTCAGATGGGCTTTTATTGTTTTTATTGATTAGAAAAGTAGATTTGCTCCACAAAGATCTATCCCTAACCTGATCCTTCTGTTCTTCCAACGTGTATTTATCATCACTACAACCAAATTTATCGACTAGCTGCTGGTCATCCTTTTCTTCTCTTTCCTTCCGCTTTTCCCAGCATGACTCACTTTCATATGAGATGGATGGCTATTCAAATATGATAAATAAATAAAAATGTCTTCTCAACAGAACTAAGCCTTTGCCTAATGTGTCCAAAATAGGCTATTTTAAGCTTGGTCCTTTGTCCCTTAAGTAAGAACTCTCTTCATCATTAGATGAAGTAAAACCAGAGTGAGATTAGAAAGACCAATAATGAAGCTGAATACAAAGTACAAAGGTAAGAGTTACCATGTGGTAAGACAGGTGGTCAATAAATTTAATAAATAAAATAAAATAAAAAAGTTATTAGAGAAGTTCCTGATATTTGGAAGAAACTGAAGGTGGTCAGAAAACTGACCAATTGTTACCTGTTATCACAAATGCCACAAGCCTGTGTGAACTTAGAACTCCAGGAAACAATTATTAACAGAAAATCCTGGAGAAAAGTTGCCCATTGGATCACAGAACTGGAAGCAACTGAAGTGGTTGGAGTGTTGGACAAGGACTTGGAAAATCTAGACTGAGCTCTTGAAAGAGCCAAACAATTCACTGAATTACTTTTTCAGCCGCTGTTCTTTGAACCAACCTAAGTCTTTGGGTAATTGTGAGGCTACAGCTAAGCAGAGGAGAACATATGTGTCACCTCTGGGGTGGGGGAATGGTGGCGGGTATGTGTGTGTAAAGAAATAAAATCTATTTTTCACAGGCTCCAGCTTGTGGATCTCCTAGTGAAAGAAAACAAAGCAAATCCTGCAAGACTGAACTCTGCTGATCCCCAAAACAAACCATTGCCAATCATATGTTGCCTTTGCTGATGGCCAGATCCAAAGGAACAGGGAGGGTAGTCCTGCCAACATCTATTGGACTGGGGAGGGTGTGGCCTTGGCATTGGTAGATGGGCTTTCAATAACAAAGGAGATCAGTGCCTGAGCTTTTGGCTTCCAAGAAAGCAGCGTGCCTGACTGTGTGCTTTGTTGGATTTTATATTCAAATTGCCTCATTTTAAAGCCTTTCCATGAGCTCCTCTGGGAACCAACTTATCTTTCACCCTGTCGTGAATTTCATGGTCCTGCCATTGATGAGTCTTATTTCAGATAATAAGATAGTTTCTATAAAACTATCTAAGGATTTATACTGAGGCTGAGCCTATTGCTCTAACTCCTGCTGTTGTTTGCTTATTAATTGCACCGGGCTTTCAAAACAGCAAGTGTTATTTTTGAACGTTCCATGGCATTTTTTTTTCATTCTTTCAAGCTTGTTTTGTAGCTCATTTTCTTCTACCCAGTTACTTTCCCTAGAGAAGCAAGATCAGGGGGGAAAAAGCTGCTGGTAACTTGAGAGCCATAAAACAAGAAGCTTTCTTTAGTAAGTAACTGCTGTCTTTCAAATGAAAGCTGATTGTTGTTTCCCCAAATCTACTGCTGATACTTAAAGACTTTTCTAGCTTCTGAACAAATATCTGTACTATGCTGGCATGATCCTCCCTGTTTCTTTCTTCCCTTTTCCTCACTAAATTTGAGGGCTTTTTGTTTTTGTTGTTGTTGTAATCAACATCTTTAAAAAGTGGCAGACCAAGAGGTTTCCAAAAGTATATTAGTTCACATAGTTTTGAAATAGGTTGCCATTTAAAATGCCAGGCTGGGGCACAAACCAGTAATAATTCTACACATATCAGGTTGCTTTTGAAATGAAAGTCTGTATGAGATTATTCCTTGCAGCTCTTGCCTAGGTAAGGAGAAACACATACAAAAGAAATTGCAAATTTAATTTATTTTCAGAAAACCAAAACTCTGAGTTGGCTAAAACAGCGGTCCCCAACCTTACCAGCTCTGTGGACCAGCAGTGGCAGTGCGGGGGGGGGAGGGAATAGTTTCATACACATGCACGCCACTTGTGCAAATGGAGCTTCCCACTCTCACCCACTGCTTACGTGGACCGATAGTGGTTTGTGGCCCAGGGGTTGGGGACCCCTAGACTAAAGGAAATGCTAGAAGTTGTCACCATTCTAGGTGCAGATTGCTGAATAGTCAAGACCTTGTTGATGATCCAATCTCTGTCAAGGACCTTGGAGTACTCATCTCTAATGATCTAAGTGCTAGAGCCCACTGTAACTACACAGCCAAAAAGGCATGAAAAGTTGTTAACCTAATCCTACGTAGCTTTTTCTCTGGTAATATCACACTACTAACTAGGGCATACAAAACATTTGCTAGACCAATACTTGAATACAGCTCATCAGTCTGGAACTCACATTATGTATCTGATATTAACACAGTTGAGAAAGTCCAGAAATATTTCACAAGAAGAGTTCTCCACTCCTCTACTCATTGCAGAATACCTTATGCCACCAGACTTGAGGTTCTAGACCTAGAAAACCTAGAACTATGCCGCCTTCAGTCCAATCTAAGTATAGTATATAAAATCATACATTGCAATGTCCTACCTGTCAATGAATACTTCAGCTTCAACCATAACAATACAAGAGCACACAATAGATACAAACTCAAGGTTAACCACACCAAACTTGATTGCAGGAAATACGACTTCAGCAACAGAGTGGTCAATGTCTGGAATACTCTACCTGACTCTGTGGTTTCTTCCCCAAACCCCAAAAATGTTAACCTTAGACTGTCTACTATTGACCTCACCCCTTTCCTAAGAGGTCTGTAGGGGGCATGCATAAGCGCACCAACGTGCCTACCATCCCTGTCCTATTGTTTCTTTTTTATTTTTCTTATATGTATCCAATTCATGTATTCATAACTATGTTTATACTTATACCTATTATCTTATAATCACTTGACAAATAAATAAATAAAGTCTTCTCAGAAAGAATCACAGAAACATGAATCTAATTTTCACTGTTACTCCCCCCTGCCCCCTGGTTCATGCCTGAATTTCTCAATCAGACTCTAGACCCATTCTGTGAGTGGGAAAAGTGCAGTTAAATTTTAAGTCAGAAAGGATTAACTCTCCCCTTCTTGGAAGGAAGGGGCACCAAAACATTTTAGTTCTACATTCAAAACTCTATCTGCTCCCATCATCAGCCACTCTTGAAATATTATTCTGGGAACCCTCTTCATTATAGAACCTGGGTTTGAACCTTGAAATAGTTTTAAACTGCAATATATAAAAGTATAAAAGTACAATAACGACACGTCCATGAAGTAAAAATGTAGAGATAGGAGTGTGCAATCTTCTTTCATAAAAGAAAAAGAATAAAGATACCAAGTATTTGCTCAATCCATTCCTTCTGCTCAGAGAAATTGACCCTTAGGAGGATCTATGCTTTAGGTACTGAATTGCAACTAAGAAATAGAACGAAGTCCCAGTGAAAAAGAGCAGACTCTTCTATGCAGAACATAATCTTGTGTGGATTTATAGGGCTGCTTAAGCAGCTTGTTTATCTATCTTTGCGCAAGATTATAGTCTTCAGAAACAAGGTGAGCTTCTTTTTTATCTCCAGCAGAAGCCATGGCTGTTCCCCCTCTTCCATTGCAGACTAATTGCGTTCATTAGAGCAGACGGCGCAGCAGGTTGCCTCCTCTCTTTGACTGGACTCGTTGCAGCCTCCCGCTGTTCGTTTACTTGATGTGGCTGGAGTTATTAAATGGTTGTTTTCATAATGACATCAGCTCTGAATTAGATAAGGCCCATCCAGAAAGATAATTAGCTCAGCTTCAGAAAGAGCATGCATAAATACTTGGCACAAGGCAGGCAGACAAGCCTGGATTCTTGAAGGATAGCTGATAGCAATCTGAACCGCTAGGTTTCATGATAAGGTCATTGTTGCAGAAGTATTACAAAAGTTCTAAAATTGTAATTTGAATGAGAAAAATGTGTTGCTTGGAGAACGCTTTGGTTTTAAAATATTTTAAAATAATCCATCTTTTTCTTTATGCCTGATAGCATTCACATGGACACATGCCTTTTACTGCCTACAAGCTTAGCCCACAATATTCAAAATCATCACAAGAAGATTTTAATATATCTATATATGATATCTATATCCATATCTATATCTATCTATCTAAATAGAGGGGGGGAGAGGGGGAGGGAGAGAGAGGGGCTATCTGGGGAAATGATTCCAAGCTATCCCAGTTATACTTCTACTATGCCTTAATTCTGTTTCAGCAATCAATTGCATGCATTGCCTTTGTATCAAGCATGCCTCTATACTTCAGTTTCTCCTGTAAATGCCAAACTGCCCTGGAATATTTTTTCCTTTCACAAACTGCCTTGAGCTGGATGCAAGCTTATATGGAGAAAGCCTCCCTGCTTGCAATACATAGTGGCAGGAGTTTAAATGTTCACACCAGAACCCATGGAAGATGTCCTCCCATTGCAAATTGTAGTTGGGAGGCTGGAGATAGCAGTACTAATTCTCCCATTTAGCTATCTGAGGTTGGATTATTAGGGACTCATTCATACAAAGATAACAAACGCCATGTTATGTTTAGCTCTGATATTGTAAAATTAGGAACCAATATACAATGTATGAATATCTGACAGTTGAAATGTGATAGATAGATGATAGGTATATAGATATAGATAGATATACACGCGCGCGCACACACACACACACACACACACACACACATATATATATATATATCACACACTTCTCCCAGGAGAACGAAGCTGAAGACACCAGCCTGAAGATGACGGATGAGATTTCGTCGAAACGTTGCCAAGGTATTCTCAATCTTACGGGACAAGACCCGAATACACCAAGACCTACATACCTTTACCCGTGAAAATCTACGAAAACAAATATATATATATATATATATATATATATATATTCTTAAGTTTTCGTGCGTATTTATATGTATGGTATTCAGCTTTGTTCGGGTATTTTCCCACGTCATTGTAGTTGTGCTTTTAAAGTTGTAGCGACATTTCGGCAGAATCAGAACAACAAAAAGAAGAACAAAAAGCACTCACCAACTTGAGGAAAGACAACAACATAATCATTCTCCCAGCAGACAAAGGCAACGCCATGGTCGTGATGAACACATCTGACCACCAATCCAACCTACTCCAAGACCCCGCTTACAAACCTCTATATACAGACCCTACCACCTACCTGGAAAAAACCACCAAATCCAAAATAAAAGCCTCTCCCATCAGTGAAGAGATCCAGCAAAGAATCATCCCCAGAGAAAAATCATCTAAATGTCCTAAGCTCTATGGCCTCCCCAAGATACACAAAGAAGGAACACCCCTCAGACCCATAGTCAGCTCCATAGGCTCACCTCTACAGAATCTTGCCAAATTTCTCGCCAAACAACTCCAGCCCTACACAGAATCCATCACCTCACATGTACAAAACTCTTTCCACTACATAGAAACAATAAAGAAACAAAACCTACAACCCAGTGACCTACTTGTGAGCTTCGATGTCATATCCCTCTTCACCCAAGTACCTATTAAAGAAGCCTTGAGAGCTATCCAAAACAAATACAACCCCCCTAAGCACATCCTAGATCTGACCAACCACTGCCCAACCAACACATACTTCATCCACAATGGAGAAAGATACAAACAGATAGAAGGAGCACCTATGGGATCACCCCACTCTCACCCGTCATCGCTAACCTATACATGGAACACTTTGAAACCAACGCTCTAGACAAAGCCGAACACAAACCCAAACTCTGGCTTAGATATGTAGATGACACTTTCGTAATTTGGCCACACGGGAAAGAAAAACTGGACAACTTCCTCACACATCTCAACAGCCTACACCCCAAAATACAATTCACCATGGAAACAGAAGCCAACAACCAACTTCCCTTCCTGGACGTCCTAATTTCCAAAAATCCAATGGCTCCCTAGGACACACCATCTACCGGAAGAAAACACACACCAACCGCTACTTAAACGCACAATCCCATCACCACCCTGCACAGATCACCTCCGTAGCCAAGACCCTCATCTCCAGAACCAAACGCCTAGCTGACAAAGACCATTTGAGAACAGAATTGCACACCTTCACTAATGTATTAATTTCCAATGGATTCCAAAGAAACACAATTACCAACCTAATCCTAAGGGACCCCCCAAAAACCGAGGCACAGAACAGGATAACGGTATTGCCCTCCTCCCCTACATCAAAGGCACCACAGATAAAATCAGCAAAATTCTCCACAAACACAATATCAGGACAGCCTTCAGCACTGACCAAAAAATAGCCAACATCTTAAGGAACCCCAAGGACAAGATCCAGCTAGAAAACCAAGGAGTTTATGAAATACCATGCAAAATTTGCCCAGCCGCATACATTGGACAAACCAACAGGAGAATAAATGCACACATCGCAGAACACAAGAACGCAATCAGAAAAGAAGAAAATACTTCCTCCCTTTTCCAGCACCTTAAAGCCACAGGACATGAAATTGATTTTGGGGGAACCAAATTAATCTCCAATACTGAACACTTCAACAAGAGAATAATTAGGGAAGCCATTGAAATAAACACCCCCATAACATGAATAAATGGGACGATACCTCCTGCCTACCAGACATGTGGAAACTAGCCCTAATCAACAAACGAGTCCCAGCCACGAAAACCAAGACCGGACCCAAAACAACACATGATGCCACCACCAATCTCCCTCACCAGACTCAAACCCAAATCCATCCCATAGATGAAAGACAACCACCGTCCAGAAACCAGACCACGGCTGCATCAGCAGCTGCTACACCCTCCGACCCCCAAACTAAGCAAACTGACACATGCCATGAACACATAGCTAAACCTCAAACTCGGAGCCAAACCAAAGCCCGGAACGTTACATCACAGCCATCCACTCAGGATATCACATCACAGAACTCAGGAGGTTACACCACAAAACCTCAGGATGTTGCAACACAGCCAACGACCCAGGAGATTACAGCACAAGACCCAGGATGTCACAACAATAGAACTCAAAAGGTCATCATACAGCCCATTACCCAGGTCATTACAACACAAAAGCCTGATGGACACACAGCCAGTACCTCAGCCACACAGGGTCTTATGAAAAAGCCAACCAATCTGCAAACATCAACTCCATCAACCAATCAAGAAGAACAACACAGCCAACCAACCCGCTTACAACAGAGCCAGCACACCACACCTCCCCACCAGTATTTATAGAGAGACGGCAGCTCCGATCACACTTTGCTCACACAAGCACGAAGCCGAAAGCACCAGCCTGAAGATGGAGAGTGGGACCTTGTCGAAACGTCGCCAAGATACTCTCAATCTTACACGGGAAAAGACCCGAACACGCCAAGACCTGCATACCTGTACCCGTGAAAATCTATGAAAACAAATACACACACATGCACACACACACACACATACACATACATACAGTACATATATACACATATGTACTGTATATATATATGTACTGTATATATATTATACACACACACACACACACACCCCTTCAGTGGCATCCTAAATTGAGAAGCAAGACACCTGTTTGTAGAAATGATGGGGTTTATTTTTCAGCAAGGTTGCTTCTTGTAAGGATTAATCTAGACATTCTGGCACAGATTAATATACTTGAGTCTATCCTATTACAGACTGCAAATTGTCTATTCCTCTCACTATATAATACTCCCAGTTTCATTATTAATGTACTACAAATAAGAAGGCTGCAGCTTAATTTTTTTCCTTTTGAAAATAATTTTCTATTGGAAGACTGGAAGAATTCAAGCTGCAATTCTTACCGTTTATCTGTAATGGTACATTTCCAGAATTCTCTACAGCATACGTAAGTTATTTGTTTCTAGCCATAGCTTTTGGATGTTTAGCAATAGATTAGACCAAATAACCTGAGATAGGCCTCTAATTTCCTGAAATCAGCCTAGGTGCCTTTTAAAGGATGTGTTAAGTGCTTTCAAGCCTCTGGTAAAGTGAATATATTGAGCCATTGATAATTTAATAAAGGATAATTAGGGACTGCTTTGCTGGAAAAAGGGTAGGCTGTAAATAAATTTCGACTACCTCATCAAATACATTGAAGCAATATTATTTTACATGTATAATCAAATTAATAAAAGATTGAATATCGTGTGTGTGTGAGAGAGAGAGAGAGTTTTGCCCCATTTTACAACCTTTCTTGCCTCTGTTGTTAAGTGAATCCCTTCAGTTGTTAAGTTACTAACCTAGTTGTTAAGTGAATCTGGCTTCCCCATTGACTTCGCTTGTCAGAAGGTCGCAAAAGGAGATCTCATGACCCTTGGGACACAGCAACCATCATAAATATGAACCAGTTGCCAAGCAACTGATTTTTGATCATATGATCATGGGGATGCTGCAAAGGTCGTAACTGTGAAAAATGGTCATAAGTCACTTTTTTTCAGTGGTGTTGTAACTTTGAACAGTCACTAAATGAAGTGTTGTAAGTCAAAAACTACTTATTTGTATTCATATATTTGTATTCTTATATATATATTCATATATATAAATATATATATATACTTATTTGTATTCATATATTCGTTCTCCTGGGAGAACGAAGCTGAAGACACCAGCCTGAAGATGACGGATGAGATTTCGTCGAAACGTTGCCAAGGTATTCTCAATCTTACACGGGACAAGACCCGAATACACCAAGACCTACATATATATATATATATATACTTGAACAGAGAACTGAAATCTTAATTATTGCCATTTTCTTTGATACTGCAGTCAGATACTGCAGAGGAAGTATTTTATTTATTTATCAATTGTATTAGCCAGCCATCTTATTAAAACGTAGTAGTAGTATAGGGGATTTTCAAACTGGCCACTTCAAATTTAGCAATAGTAGTAAGTAAACAAAATATTTTCCTAGGCAGAATCAAGAAGTACTGGTTCGTTCATTTATGGCATAGAATATTTTCAGTATTTGCGTTGCTTGAGGAGTCAAAGAGCAAATTATATTTTAGTGAGGGGGAGGGAAACAAACGGTTTCCCATCATGCTTTCTCTTTCTAATGCCAACCATGGATCTGGAGACTCATTTATATACCTTTGTGTGAATTGCATTCATACTGGAAATGCTGCCACTACTGATCTCTCCAGGTTAAACAAAGTGAGCTACTGTCAGGGAGAATGCTTTCCCAGTTTGAAAGCGCCACTTGTGGGATGCTCTTCCCAAGCTAATATCTTTTGGCACTAGATTGGGACATTCTGATTCTCCCGGGCATTTTTTGCAGCCTTGCATTCAGTTTGCTTTTAAGCACATTTCCTATGTTATTTATTAATTGCATTTTACTGTTTTGAGTAATATTATCCTCCAGAGAGCTATAATTATGGGTCCAATTAGAAGTCATTAACTGAATGAATGCATGCATGCAGAGTCAAATCTCTGTGCTAGACATGAATTCAGTCTTTTCCCTGGGTACCTCTGAATATATTTTCTTTTCACAGAAAGTGAGCTTAGAAGCATGGGTGTGTCAGTAATTGTGGAGGGTGAGGCAAAGGACTTTATGACAAATGTTCATGGTTCTCCTTGAGGGAATAAGCAGGAAATCCTCCAAGTCCAGCAGATCTGACACAGTGCTTTTTGAAGCTGTGGTATCCATGATCATCTAAAGAATCTCCTATTACTGTAAACTAAAATTATCTGAGTTACTGAGGCAATATCCATGAGGAGAGCCTAAAGGGTGACTGTTTATCACTCTCTTTCCAACTCTGACAAAATACTCTTTTTGTCCTTCCTAAGTTGAGGGAATCAAGGTACTTATCTAGAATAGATGATAATATAATATGAAGATTTGTCTAGAGGATAGCACAGCATGTTCACAAACACGCTTAAGACCAGTCTCCAGGTCATGATAGAGGAAAGGATTCTTTTATTCATTCTGTTTATTGACGATGTGTTTTTATGGCACTGTGTAAAGGATCATCTACTCACCATCCACCATCCCGCATACACAAATATTTGCAGCCACTATTGTGTACATATACTAGAACTGGAACAAAAGAGAAAGCAGGGATAGAAAGGCAAATAAATCTTTACTATTCGTTGTATTTTGGACACATTCTTTAAGTTAGCCCATTTTAAGTACCTTAATTCAAAAACTGTTGCCCTGTGATGCATTATTTCACCCAATTGAAGATTACGAGCAGACCAAAAATAGGAGAGTTTTAGTAGTATACAGATATGTGTCAGCACAGGAAGAAAGTTGAAGACCAGGCTTACAACACAGCAGAAAAATCTGCACCCATGTTTGAGAGGACCAGATGTACTCAGCAATATCCAGATTCAAAGTAGTGATTTATGCTTTTTTAAAAAGTGTGACTAATTTGTCGCCTTCTCTTTTAAAGAAAAACAGCCACTTGAATTCCTCCATATTAAGACCTTACATTTATTTCTTCATGTGGTAGAATTTGTCCCAAAAGGTTTTGTTTGGCAGATATATAGCCAAAAAAAAAAAAACTCTGTATTCTGAACTGAGCCAGAACATATATTTAAATGTGAGCTGTCTTTTTATTCAAAGCACAGATGGCCAGGATTTTTTTAAATAAAGTATTGTTACCTATTATATTGTTGTCAGATGGTACTCAGCATCCTTTAGTTATGTAATATCAATAATCTTTGAAATTCATCAGATTTCCATGCTACCAGAGAAATATTTTTTAAGTGATGTACCAAATAACGCAAATTATTTATTTGGGGATGTAAAACGTTTCAACTACTGTCTTGCAAGAAATGTTCTACAGTTAGTGTCATCTGTGGAGCTGGATATATTTTAAAATACTACTTTTTAACCATTGTTTTCTCAAAATTATTCTCTTTACTGTGCTGTCTGAATTAAACTTGCATTGATAGGAAATAGCAAATATAAACATTTTAAGAAGAATGGGACCTGTATCTCAGCTTGAATTGATCCAATGGCTGCAAAGGAAGGAAATTATATTTTAGCTTTCATTTTAGAGTTGATCATCTAGACATCATGTTCCATGTGGATATATCAAATGTACTACCAATTGTGCTGACTTTGGATAAGCTACAAAAAAGCTTTATATTTCAAAGGCAATTCTACTAAGATCAAAGTGCTATACTAATTCCATTTGATGAGCAATGAAATAGAACTGTTAGAAAAAAAGAATGTTCAAATCAAATAGGGGATGATACCACATTAGAACAACATTAGAAGAAGAAGAAAAAAACTGGTTTTCTTCCTCTTTCTCCCCCACCCCTTACTTTTTGGAATAGCTTGAAAAATGCATTTTTTTTGCAATGCAAAAAGGCATTTTTTTCCTTACATGGTGGGAAGCAACTAAAACAATTAAACCTAAAATGTTTACATGTGACTAAGCCTCCCTTTCCATTATTTTATATCTGACTAAACTAATAGGGACATAGCTCTGTGTGAATTAATAGTGCAATTAATTTCCTTTTCAGTTGCTCTTTTTTAATACCCCCATTGAGGGAGTATATCTTATAGAATTGCTTAAGCAACATTGATAGATGCCTGGCATAATAAGCTAATAGTAGGCTAGAGGGGGGGAAACAGGACAGTAGGAGGGAGACAAAGCTATAGTTAAATGACATATTGAAAAGGCTGGATTCCCCATGAATCTCTACCAAAGAGGTTTGCTGGTTCTTAATTATTAGGGGGGTGGTTTACTCAGCATAGCTGTTAGTTGGATATATTAACATCAGCCATGACTCATGAGGATGTACACAGGTAAATTCAGGCTGTGTCAAAGGAAGCCAAGTACAAAACCCTCAGGATTGTTTATAGAGTACAACCAAGGGCATGACAGCTGCTGGATTGAATGCATGCTTTCACCTAGGTAATTTCCAGTCTCATATGTAAACAGCCTCAAGAGATTATGAGCATCCCTCAGTAGCCTGTGTCAGTTTCACCTGAGCTGAACCAGCCAATAGCTTTTCTTGCCAGTGTTACTTGTTCTTCAACAGGCATTGAGCCAGCCTGACTGTTGGCCATTGGAGCACTTCTTACAGTTCCATTAACTAAATTGTTAGCCGCAAGGTATGCCTGTTACATTTGCAGATCAGTTTGTTATCATCCAAGTAGCCCAGTTCTGAAAAAAGGAAATGTGGTGCTTTACTTGTCATAGAATTATTAGTGAAAGTGAAGGAAGGGGAGTAGAGAAAGCAAAGTAGGGAAGAGGGGGAAAACAGCTGGAGATCTATGAACCCAAGTCAGGAGGCAGAATGAGAACATCTCTGATCTTTCTTTTCCCAGAGAGCTGAATTGTTAAAAGACATAGTAGGACCACAAATTTCATTCAGCAGGACCACAAATTTAAAACTGTGCAAGTATAGAGATATGTATGTGTCTATATTGAACTCCCATAATTCCAGAGTTTTAACAAGTGTAAAAACAAGTAGACGGTCCCCAAAGCATGGCAAAATAAGACAGATTTAATTAACCTCATCACAGATAAAAATGTTGGGATGAACTTCTGTGGTTGCAGGGCCATAGAGATTTAAATAGTAGTGATTAAGATGCCTGGATATAGAGTGGGGAAACCTTCAGCAACACAAGTTCATTGAATGACTTTCCGTTAGTCATTCTCTCAGGCTAACCCACCTCACAGAGAAAGAAAGTGAACAGAATCTTTTATCTGTTTATGCTCACAATTATCTATTGGACAGAAAGATCATGAGTGGTCCAGAACAACTGAACTCCGGCCATGTGGAGATTAGAATCTGGGACTTCTAATTCTTGGCCAACACTAGGCTCACGTTACTTGGCAGAAGTAGTCAGCACGCAAAATATTATTAGCTCAAATAACCCTACACCTCACTATGACTTCTTGCCCTTTTGACTCAAACTGCATTTTAACTTTCTTTCTGTTAATTTCTTGGCACCCCATTCCTTTTTTCTGAATGAATGGAATGGAAGTATATCATTATACTTATCATGATCAACAACTGAACTATAGATGTTTATATATGGCAAGACAAATGTCAGTTTAACTTTTTATGTGTACTAACTTCAACAATTTATCTCAAATATTTGAGGTACAGATCAAAACCTCAGCAGAACTATAAAAACGTTGATTATCCATTTAAAGTATCAACAGTGTCAATTCATAAGTTTCTATTGCACATTGATCTACTACCCTTCCTTCCAGAAGATTGAAGCAGCAGACATTAGAAGGCTGGTTTTATTTTCCCACTAACCCATCATTTTGCAAGGTAGATTTATGTTGAAAGAACATAATTGACTACTGTACTGTAATGGTTATTCAGAATTAGAGGAAATTCAGACTCAGTTCTCCCCTCTCCATACCCACTCCTCCAATCATAAAGCAACACCTTGATTCTCAGTTCTCTGTTGAGTATCTGGTGCCATTGGCTGATTGACTCTGACGTTTCACAATGTTCACATAAATATTCACATTTGTGAGGGGAAGTGTTCTACTGTAAACAAAAGTACAGCTTCTGTGACAAAGCTATTGTGGCAGAAGGAAAAAACTCACCAGATGTGTTGTGCTCATCCTGAAACAGGAAATGAGAGGCCTAATGCCTGAGATGTCTCTCATCAGATGGGGGAAGGGGTTGGAGATGAAGTAGTTCTTTTAGAGTATAAACAAGGCTCTTCTCTCTGTTCCAATAAAAGCCTTTGGGTATTTCAAGTTCAAGTGCCCACCCATTCATAGTAGCATCATGTTCTTGGGAGGAAGCACTGGGTGATTGGGCCTTTGAGTGGCCTGTCAGGACAAATTGTGATAAATGCTTATTTGGAGGGGGATGAAAGAGTGAGAGCTTTCATGAAACCACACATTGAACTCTTGACACCATCCTTTTTAATCCATTTATACCCACCCCTTCCCTATTACTGTAATCTTTTCAGGAACCTTAGAAGAATGTCTCAATAGGTGGGGCTAGTGGACAGGACCCACTCCCTTTGTAATTCGAGCACTGTTTTTAAAGAAGTTAAGTTACAGAAAATAGGTGATATAGCAGAATAGCTATATATATGTCAAGGCTTAGTCCACTCTTCATGTGTACCTAAACAACTCTTCTTTCAGATTCATCTTCTTTTGCAAAAGGACATACTATTGGTTTACCTTATAAGATTGACGTATTGTTCTTATTAAAAAGTGCTATGAACATTGAAATGTATATAAATGCCAGACTTCCTTACATAGGTCTCACATGCCTGAGGACCTGGTCTACTTTGTTTAGGCACACAAGCCCAAATTCTTCCTAGATAACAGAGCAAGACCCATCCTCAGTCAACTTCTTAAGACCTGTCCCGTCAGAGTCAATTCTGAGTGGATCCCAAAACTTTGTACATCAAGTACCTAGCATATTCTTCAGAAATGTCTTGTGACAATAAGCAGGTTTAGATAAGAACAGTGTCCCCAAGATCTGAACTTAAACACAAAACTAGAAAGCAGACCAGATTTATGCAGCATAAGGCTAAAATGGAGTTAGATAGTTGCAATGTATTGTGGGAAACTTAGCATTTTTTATTTTTGGACAATTAGGCCATCAATTAAGCTGTAATATGGCTTACTTATTAGAATGTAGCATGTTATGTGAAAACAGCAACTGTATTTCTATTTTATTAAATGAGGTTTGGGCTTTAGTATATTTGACTCCTGCCAGGGAGAGGCTATGGTATTTTTATGTTTATTTACAGCTGGGGAAATCCAAATTTTACAGAGATATCCCCCAACAGAGAAGGGAGTTTTTATACTTCCTTCTGTAACTATAGTTATTATGATCATCTTTAAAATTGTTTTTAATGCCACAGATTTTTTTCTGTGTTATTTTAGAAACTGTTAGAAAGAACAATTATTTAATAATTATCTGTTAGAAAGAATAACTCTAAGGCTTATTTGAGAAGCATAATAATACACCATCTTTGTCTGTGATGAGTTTTCTCTGGGACAACCAGTCCCAGAGTTCCTGGTGTACATGCAGGTTGATGCAATTGCTAGTTCCTGTGGTCAGGGATGTTGATCCCAAGGATACTGAAAACCAATTGTGTTGGTAGGATTTACAGATTCAAAATGTAAATTAAATGTTTCATGTACAAACATACAAACACTGAATTGCCATAAATACTTGTGGTTAGAAATACAAATCAAATAATCAAAATGTCAGATTAAATCTAATAAGATAAAGAAAAGTAATTCTCCAGTTTTTCAGAAGAGGCAAGGACTTGTTGCAATTTGTTGTTGTAGGCTCCAAGAACATAACACTATTCTGTAGGTTAGTACATGGAGGACTTTGTGCATATATTGCCTTAGACACAAGGATATCTAAATCCGGATGGAAGCAACATTTCCATTTCTGTTTGCCTCCTCATATCCATATATCAACTTTAATATTATCTTTTAGTTCAGCAATGCTAAAACCTGGCCCTCAGTCATAAGGAAATAGCTCAAATTACTGGTTAAGTCCCTTCTCTCAAGTCAAGTGAAGATTTTCTTCCTGATGATCTGTTTAAATACAGTCTAGAAGGGTAGATTTTTATTTTGGGCAAGATATTTAGTTATAATTTAATTATTTCACTGGCCATTTCAAGAAGGCTGGAACCTAAGCATTGTAACCCCAGTGAAATTCTCCAACTAATTATATACTAATAAGCCTCTTTGATATCACAGCTAAACTATACTCCAAACATATTTTGCATAAACTAGAAGATCGGGTTATTGAAAACAGACTTCTCGGCAAGGAACAGGCTGGATTCCATTTGGGCTATTCCTCTATTGATCATGGTTTTGCAGTGTTCCATCTGAATAATAAGTAAACTAACATTGCTAAGATAAAACCTTAGGTTGCACTTGTGGACTCCCGTTCAACTTTGATTCTTTAGACTGAAACAAATTATGGCTTAAACTCAAAGCATTATATATGGATATGAGTCTGTTGGATTTGGTAATGAGACTTCACACAGATTCCTTCAAGAAATTCATTCTTCAACAGACCTTCCATCTGTTTCTTACAGTATTTCTATTACATTAAGGGTGTTAGTGTTGCGTTCTGTCTCTGCACACTCAGTCTCAATGAAACTAGGACACCAAGTTTTTTCAGCCAAAATGGCTGACAGTGAACTGTCTAATTTGTTTTATGCCAACAATCTAAACTTATTTTCTACTACATCCATTGGTCTGCATAGATTGCTCTCTCATTTATATCAATACATTTTTTTAAAAAAACTATATTTATTAACTTGGAAAAAACACAAACATCATGGTCTTCAGCCAAAATCTCCCCATAAATAAGTGGAAAGAGGACACTATCTCACACCAACTAAACAGTAACCATCTATTGATACCTCTCCCTCTTATATACATCACCAGGTATCTGGTTGGCCCAAACCACACTCTTCAAATTAAAACATCTCGGCAACTAAATGTACTGCTCAAACTGTAATACTCTGCTGATGGTCATTTAATTCCCTCAGTACTTCATCTTTTGAAAATGAAGCTTGCTTCTTTTTTTCTTTATGCAACAGAGAGCTATTAGGCATTTCTCCAACATTTAATCTTGAATCATTTCAAAACAACATTTTTAAATCCATCTTGGCAATCCCAAAAGGTATTTTCATAGCCTTTCTTTGAGCAGAGACAGGCATTCAGCCTATCACAACATTGATTACCTTAGTGCTTTCAAATATTGAATAAAACTCAAGTCCCTTCCAGACCTTTGACTACTCAGGCTTTGATTGAAAAAGGAACTTCTGTCCATGCATGGATACTCACCAGATATTCTTGCCAGTGGTGGGATTCAAATTTTTTTACTACCTGTTCTGTGGGTGTGGCTTGGTGGGCATGGCAGGGGAAGGATACTGTAAAATCTCCAGTCAGAGATGGTATTTGCCAGTTCTCCAAATTACTCAAAATTTCCGCTACCGGTTCTCCAGAACTGGTCAGAACCTGCTGAATACCACCTCTGGTTCTCGCCCATGAGAACAATATGATAATCCCCCAATCCTTTAAGAGGATACCAAATATTTCCATACAAGTTAATCTAAGCACAAACAGTAAAGTTAGCCTTTAGTATGCCATAATAAAAACCAGGGTGGAATGTGAGCCATATTTAAAATATATCCTTATCCTCTCTCTTCAATCAGCCTTAACAAAACTCCAGATGCAACAAATGCCCTCTGGTGTATTTGAAATCAGCTACAAGAAAAATGCCTCTGTCTATACTCAGTGACTCTGCCCAGCTCTGACTACTATGAATATTTGGATCCTCTCCTTCAAAGAAGAGCATGCTGGCCAGATCTCTATAAGATAACATTTTTACTGAAATCCCAGAAGACACCCATTTTCTGGTATTTCGCAACTTTCGCCTGCAAAGCAGCTCACCAACATATGTATCTTCCTCACTCCCTATGTAAATTTAGTTTCTTTGATTTCATTTGCCATTTTTAAAACTATCGTTAATGGGTAATTTTTAAATATTTATAATCTGAATTTTACCCATCAATCATAGTTTTGCATTTTTATTGTATAATCGACATATAACTAAGAGACATGTATTCTTACACTCCATGGATGTAATAAATAAATAAATAACTGGAGGGGGGAGTTGTATGCATGCTGCACACAGATATAGGCACATAAACTAAATCTCTTGAAGTTAATGAAAAAAGCAGGCAGCAGCATCTGCTTCTAATAATTTCACAAGATAAAGACTTGAGAGAAATAAGGTATAACAGGTAACAGATAATCAGAGTTGGAAGGGACCTTATAGGTCATCTAGTCCAACCCCACCCCCCAAGCGGGAGACCCTACACCATTTCTGACAAATGGCAGTCCAATCTCTTCTTGAAAGTCTCAAGTGATGGCGCTCCCACAACTTCCGAGGGCAAGGTGTTCCATTGATTGATTGTTCTCACTGTCAGAAAGTTTCTCCTTATTTCCAGGCGAAATCTCTCCTTGTTCAGTTTCCATCCATTATTCCTTGTCTGGCCTACAGGTGCTTTAGAAAATAGCTTGACCCCTTCCTCTCTGTGGCAGCCCCTCAAATATTGGAAGACTGCTATCATGTCTCCCCTGGTCCTTCTCTTTACTAGACTAGCCAAGCCCAGTTCTTCATATGTTTTAGTCTCCAGTCCCTTAATCATCCTGGTTGCTCTTCTCTGTACTTTTTCTAGAGTCTCAAAATCTTTTTTATAATGTGGTGAACAAAACTGGATGCAGTACTCTAGGTGTGGTCTTACTAAGGCTTTATAGAGTGGTATTAGTACCTCCCTTGATCTTGGTTGTATCCCTCTGTTAATACAACTTAGGATTGCATTAGCTTTTTTGGCTGCTGCTGCATACTGCTGGCTCGTATTTAGCTGGTTGTCCACTAAAACTCCAAGATCCCTCTCACAGTTACTGCTATTGAGCCTGGTTTCACCCAGTCTATATGTGTACTTTTGGTTTTTCTTGCCTAAGTATGATTTTTCAAGTGAAAAAATTAAGCTTTAAACTGAATTGTTCCATTTACAGGTAGTCCTTGATTTATCATAATATGTAAATAGTACAGGATATTTGTTACATTATGAGCTCTTTATCAATATAGCTGAAATGAAGATCTACTATCTGAATGTTGAAATATATTGAAACATTTCATTGGGGTCTAAATACATGCCTGAATTTCGATCCTTAGATATAAAAATATTCAAATTTTATGTAGGTTTACTCCCTAGTTCTCTTTTGTAAAATGATGATTGTCATCTGATGATGATGAATTTACTAATTTATATTCTTTTTTATTTTTTTTAACTAAAAATGGATTACCAAATATGCATCCAGTCTATGTAGTATTTCCCATCCTTATGCCTTTCTTCCTTGACACAACAGTTTGCTATTTTATCTTTCTCCCTCTCTCACCGGGGCTTATAAATCATTCTCTTCAATTGACTGAATGGCAGTGGTGGGATTCAAAAAATTTTTTACTACCAGTTCTGTGCACGTGGCTTGGTAGGCGTGGTGTGGCTTGGTGGGCGTGGCTTGGTGGGCATGGCAGAGGAAGGATACTGTAAAATCTCCATTCCCTCCCCACCCCATTAACCTGCTTTCCAGCTCTGTTCTCCTGTGCAGGGCAACAAAAGAAGACCCAGCTAATCAGCTGGGACTCACGAGGCAGAGAATAGATGGGGGCGGGGCCAGTCAGAGGTGGTATTTGCTGGTTCTCCAAACTACTCAGAATTTCCACTACCGGTTCTCCAGAATTGGCCAGAACCTGCTGAATACCACCTCTGCTGAATGGCATATAATTCCTTAAATCCATAAACAAAACAATAATCAAAATTAAAACACAGTTCATATATTATAAAACCAAAATGGATACATCAAGAGTCATACATTTTAAAACCACAATTAAAAGTTCTTATTTATCCCAAGTCATAGAAGCCCTCCCCTCCAGGGCTTGGTGAAATAGTTAAGTCTTCACAGACTTTCCTAGGGAAGTGTATCGCACCAACCATGAAGTACAAATCCTCAAGATTTGAGATTTTTGGGAAATTCATTTTCTTCTTTTCTTTATCATACTGTTAACAAAAAAAATACATTTGTGGTGTCACTGGTGTAACAGAGACTCCTCTTAAATGACTTGGATCCTTGGAGCCATTATTTTAGATAATAGTATGAACTTTTTTCAGGATTTAGAATATTATCCATTTTAAAAAGGATAAAAAGCTGAAAAGAAGCCATATATTTTTGTCTATCAAAAACTAATAGTCATTCGTTTTGAAAGAATATACAACTGACATAATCAGGCTGTTTAATGTCTCCAGAATCGTATACTTACCATAGGAGAAATACTTCAGTATTTCTTCCATGGTAAATATAAGGAATCTGGACTAATCATATTAATGTACATCTGAACTTACTCATTTGCTTGGCGTGATGTACATCAGCTGTTCTTTGTTGTTCCTATCTGCAGTCTTGGTATATGTAATATTAATTGCATGAGTGAATCCAATAATCTTTATACTTTTCTCATTTTGAACCAATCCACCTTTAATCCAAATACACCTTTGGGAAGGCTGTTTACTTTCCACCATATATCATTAACCAGTGCTGCTGCTTATGGCAACCCATTTCAGTGATCAAAAGACCACTGAATTCATCTTTAGGAGGCCATGAAATAGCCTACCGCACTGCAGATGGATATTTTTGTAGTTACATCCAACCCTGTGGTTTTAACAGCATTGCATGCATGCCTATTATATCCACTTTCCATATAAAAAGTTCAAAACAATTTAAACGTTTACAGATTACTTTCTCTCTCTGTCTCCCCCCCCCCTCTTTCTCTTTCTCTCTCTGTATTACACGTCAGTAAAATCAAAGCTGCAACAACAAATTTCTAAAACCTTCTCAAATAGATATATCAAGATTTTAGTCAGTTAAATTAAATCTGCATGTTACATATTTATCTCAAAATCCCTTACAACTCTGAAAGCAGGAAAGAGTTACTTTACAGAGTTACTAATACATAGAATTGTTTGTCTAAATTCTACTAATAAAATTGTAATCTCTTAAAATCATATTCTGGAATGAATCACATAATTCTCACATATATAGATATGATCACATTTTATTTATTTATTTATTTATCTATTTATTTAAATTTGATATTTCTAGACTGCTCATCTTCCTCAAGTTTATTTTCTAACATATCATTATCACATTGCCTTTTTGTTCCCATCTGTTGGTTTTCCACATCAGAATCTTGCCTCTGTTAAAACTAGATGGAGACCCTGTTGTAGATAATAATTCCTTCATCTAGACCCAATGAGAGAAATTCAAGAATTTTTAGAAACCTGCTGCAAAAAAGGTATGTGAAAGTTAAAATCATTGGTATTTTTTCTGATCTGAATGCTGCAGTTGGGCAATTTCTGTAAATCAGCAAAGAGTATTTTTCAGCTGAGATTATAGAAGGTATTTTTGATGAGAAAACTTATGGAAAGAGTGCAATTAGAGTGCAATATGTTTTTAATCTCTTTGCATTTGATATAATCTACCAAGCACCTTTCCAAAGTAGTTCTGGTAACATGATGTTGGAGTGATTAATACTTGGCCTGTCATTTTTAGAAAATTGTGGTGAAAGAGTTTAACAACTTGGTATTTTTGCTATAGAAATATTTAATGTCTATAAGAAAGTACTGAAGGAGGTCACCTAGGGACTTGATATGAAGGGACAGCAATATGTAGATGACACCCAACTTGATTTTTCCTTGTCATCAATAACAGTGAGATTGAAAAAGTGCTTGGATTCAGTAGCAGGTTGGATGAGGCAAGAGAAGTCTTAATTCCTCTGGACTGGAAGCTTATATTTAATCAATTTTGAATGGAGTTGAGCTTTTTCTTTTGAAACCTGGATGAACTTTGTGGCATGAAGTGTCTTTCACCAGATTCCATTGATGTTAGCCATGCTGTAATAACATCCCATCTGGACGACTGCCATACATTTTATAAAGAGTTGCCTCTAAAAACAGTTGGAAACTATACATAGTGTTGAATGCAATAGCTAGAATTCTGATTAGCACTACTTGCCTGGATCATGTCTCATCAGTCTTAAAATAACTTCACAGACTTTTGCTTATTTCTTTCCAGACCCAATTCATATAGTGTTGCTTATTGTTAAAGGCCCATGAAGAGTTAGGGATTAAGTACTTGGAGGAGAGTTTCTTCTGTTAGCAACCTGTCTGGTGCAAAGGTAACTGAACAATATGTTCTCTAAGCACCATCTTCATCTGGTTAGGAAAAGGTTTTTCTCATAGTGGTGTCCCGGTTACAGAATGCCCTTCCCCAAAAGAGATATCTGACACCATTTTTGTTACTCTTTAGACTAGTTTTCATTATTTATTCAGGTACCTCCAAACAAACTTACGGTCTTAAATATTTTGAATTCTCTATTTTTAATGCATTTTGATTTTTTGGTTGTCTTGATGTACTCATTACTGAGTTTACTTAATTTAATTCTGAATATGAAATCATTAATAACAGCAATAAAAATATATGTTGCCATAATAAATAACATGCATCATGTGCAGCTTTTGCTATCGGTTAATATAATCAGAATGGTTATTGTCTGCCTAAGATAGCCTTGAAAATCCAGCTGAAAGCAATGCCGGGCATCCTTCTTTGGGGAGTGACATTGCCTGCAGCAGCTGATATAAACCCCTCTTGTTCTCTCTCCATGAGCCTGTGGAATTTCACCCAGTTGTACAAATAACATGAAGTGTTTAAATCGCGTGTTGTCTTCTATTCCCTAGAGTCTGAAAATAATGCATTTCAGATTTTCTTTTGCCCTCTGACTTTAACTATGTGCCTGCAAAGAAATCCAATCAATCATAAGGACCAATGTGACATTCTCCCCTGATAACAGAGGGCACTTTCTGGTCGAGTCATAGCACCAGGTGGTGGACCCATGGCAGCCCTGAGGGTTCCAGTTACATCCAGTTAATGGTCAGTCCACCCATGACAAATTTGCACACAAAGGCGACTCAAAACCCTGCCCCAGTTCAAACTCCGTTGAAGTTAATGGGGCTTGTGCTTTGATGGTGGGGCTCTCCAGCAGGGAACGCTTAATCCCAGCTTCAGCTCTGTTTTATAGACTACACAGAAGATGGCGCAGAGAGATAAGGTGGCATTTTGGGGGCAGGCAGAGGGGGAATGAAAGCGAGGGAGCTGTTTTGGAAAACACAGGTGCTGTGTGTAAACAGAGACAGACTCCTGTCTAGACAGTATGCTGCAGGCCTACGAAAGGGAACTGCCGAGAGTACATCCACGTCCCTTGAATGATGGCTATTCATGAATTTTAGCATTTCAGCATTTATATAGGAGCTGAACTTAAAAGAGACCAAACTGGCTAGACCAGTAGGGTGACTGACCCGACCTCTTCTAAACACTTTATCAAAAGGGTGTATAGTCAGGGAGGATGAAGTCACTGGTATTTTTATCCAAACATTGTCTGCGATAAAAGTGTTTTTTTTTTTAAACAAAAAAAATCTCATGTTTCTTTAGCTTTGGGCCAAAAGAAGTTCCTGGGAGAAAAACAACTGAATTATTGAGGCTGAGTTGAGTGACAATGTTGATTTGTTGGGGGTTTAAAATAGAATTCTTTTTTTTTAGAGAATTCTTTTTTCTTATTTTGTTTTAATATCTTGCTCTTTTTTTAGCTTTAGACCAAAAGAGGATTCTATACTGAGTTGTTAGGAAAGAGAGACAATATGATTTGCTACATATTTAATACTTGGGATAAATCTAGGCATTTCTGCTTCTCAGGCTGTGTAGGGATGACTTCATTGTCGCACTCCTCCCAAGATGACATGGGCAAATGTGGTATTTCTAAACCTGCCTTCCCCAAATGGACAGAGATTGCCAGTCCCATCACCACTAGTCAACAATGGACATGCCAATCCAGGATGATAGGAATCACAGTTCAACGTATTGGAGAATGCTAATGTAAAGGAAGGCAGCTGGGAAGCAGCAAAAGCAGTTTCATCTTAGAATTACTATTTCTTTAGCTATGTTTGATAGAACGGGCATAATCCTGGCCTTGTGGTGAGTGCAAAGAGGCAAGTGTTAGTGGTTGTACAGAAGAAGCCAGACTAGACTGCCTCTTTCTGCTTGCTCCTCCTCACATTTACCATGAGAGACTAAGTTACTTCTTTGGTTTTCTATCAAATGAAATGGGTTAAAATTAAATAACCCTGTGTTTTCATAACCCTTCAGTGGTCTGTAATGGTATTAATTGCCTGGCTCAAGAATTTAATTCCCATTAGATGGAAACTCAGTGTCTAAGATCCTGTTCAAGCACTGTTATCTTGAAAGGTGAATCATATAGGAGTGAACATGGCATCTTTTGGGTGGTGGCACCACAGCTGTGGGATAATCTTGCAAAGCTCCTCTGTTGATATTGTTTCTCTAGCCTTTCAACCCACAGTGTGAAGACAACTTTTACCTCCCAGGAAGTTTCATTTTACTCTATGTCTCTTTCTATTTTTGACCCTGGTTTTTCTGTGACCTTTATAGATTTGTTATCTTAAATACAATATGGAATTGTATTATTCTTCATTGCTAGATCACTTTAAAGTTTTTGATGAAAAGCATGATCAGAATATTTTAAATAAATAAAGCAATAATAGGAGAAAGGAACAAAGTAGGAAACATCATCACCCCATCTTCTTCTCCATTGCAAAAATAATCTCTTAACAAATCATGTCAAAGAGAATGAGACAGTAGACAAATGGTAATCAACAGATCTAACCTGGGGACCTGGCAATTTCTTTTAAGAAAAAATGACAACAAAAACAACAACAGCCAGATCTGATTTGTTTGACTTTAAGCAGACAATAACCACAGAACATGAGCAGTCTAATTTCAAAAGGTCTTCAAAAGCAGCTAGTTTGAACATCTTCTTGATCTTTTGGTAGCTCAGAGAAAGAAGAGAAGGGGATGAGTCTTTCTTTTCTGGATTCACTATATTTGCAGTTCCATGAACTTTGGCAGAGAAATGTGTTCCTGATCCTAAACAAATGCAGTCTGTAAGAGCCAATTCGATTTCATGTTCATGCTGATGTCATGGAACTTTTACCAGAGAACTTCCTCTTTTGTGTGGCATACTTAACAAAGTCCTGGTTTCACCCTTCTTCCTCCCAGGTTTTCCAAGTCATAATTGGGTTCTTCAAAGGCCTTTTTATCTGTAAAAAAAACAAACGAGAAACAAGCTCTTCTCTCTCTGCAGTAAAATCATGACTCAAACTTTCTTTGTTATTTCTGAGATCTGCAGTGCCATATTGTGTAAAATTAACTATGCTGAGACATTCAGATACTACATTTCTGTGACAGAGGGAATATTATACACATGAAGGTACCTGCAGTTTCACATGTAAAGAGTTTAATCAGCCTCAATGGTTATCATTTAATTCTGCAAGACAGAAATAGCTGCTCTACCGCACTCTTCATTAAATTTATATCCTGATTTTCATATGGAACCCTCACAAAGTAATTTTCAAGAAATTAAGAAAAAAAACACTCTTAAACACAAAGGCCACTTCAAAATCAGACTAATGCTTATGATAGATGACGCTAAATAGGACTAGATTATGAACTTATCATTATTAAGAACATTCCTCAGTGAAATAAATTCAGGTGGGGGATTTTTTATAGCACTGTGCAATTAACAGTGCTAATATAGGTGTATCTGTTTAGAAATAAGTCTATTTAAGTTTCATGAGGTTTATTCTGAGTTATGTACAAGGCTGTAGGGTACAGGATTCAACTTAAAACAATGATGAATACATGCATCTTTGTGGATACTGAAGTATATGTGAGATAATGGGCAATTTAGGTCCCAATGTGTCACCATCAGGACCATAGAGATCTTTATACCAACCTTTCCTTGATTTTGCTTTCAAAGTTGGAAAATTTGGAGCCTCGGAGGGAGGGGCAGAAGTGCAGGGATTTGCACTTCCAATTCTCTATCCTGTTTTCAAACCCAACTGAATTTATTTTATCCAAAGGATAGGCTTAGATGCATCCCTTTCCACTGCACAAAAGAAAAAGGAAGAGGGCTTTTATTAATGGAGAAAGAAGGGTTGCTGCTCCAATATTTCTTCCTCCTTATTTTCAGCTTAATGCAATGCAACCAGCAGAATGCTGGAGAAGCTCTTTGGCTTCAGTACAGGGTTGCATTGCCCCCCCAAAAATACTACCATTCCCAGAATCCAGTCCACCAATCCAAAATATGCAATTTGCATGGTCCAGAAGAAGAGCAGCAGAGTTGGATGAACAACTGGAGATGCACAGGGGACAAGAAGAAAAAGAAAAAGTGTGATATTGTTCTGTGTAGAATTGGGTTAATTATGTGCATAATAAATATTCTCTTTAATATTTTATTTTACCTTTGATGATTCTTGGATAGGAGAGGGGCTCTTATTTCTCAAGTTCACTGAATAAAATTTGCCCTGGCCAATTAAAATGAGCCTAAAATGATCCTTTTTCATGTGTGCTTCATTGCCCATCGCAACTTAAGTAAAGGGGCCTTCTCTTTGTTCTATGCCTAATTGTTTTGTCCCTATAAACTTTGCAACATGTGATATGTTCCTTTCCCCCAGTGGAGCCCCTTATCCACATATTTCCAGTCTCCATTATCTTTCCTTCCTTCCAGCTCTTCTCTTTTGCTTGTTTGTGCCAAATGGTCCTAATTTATTTGAAACCTGAAACCAGGAACTGTTATCATACAGAGTTTATTTTATTCTAAGGATAGAATCTGGGTGCATCTCATGCAAGCATTCTGCAAAATATGGATGGTTCTTTTTTTAGACATGTGGAATAATTGCTCAGCTATATTATTCTATAATCATTTCAGCCCCCTCATTATGCCGTTTAAACTGTATTTCCATTTAATTGAATTGCTGGGTATAACAGCCACTTAATTTGGCCATAATATTTTAATACTTATATTAGAAATCTCAACAGAACATTTCCCGAAATCCTAAATTGGCGTAATCAGCTGTCTGCTACCATCTGTGATCTGAGGAGGCAGAAAGGGCATGAGTAATAAGAGACCAGAACTCAAAATAATCTAATCTTGTGTGTCTTTTTGGTACTTACCATGAATTATACCATAAAACTGTAGATTTAGTTCTTGTTGCTGCACACTAGAGAGAGAATCAAGGCTTAACCTGCTAAGGTGGAAATGAGGAACATAGATGACTGAAATAGAAAAATCTCTTGCGTGAGAGGCATAAGAAAAGCAGAGACAAAGATCAAAATGATGAACTAGTTTCCTTTCCTGCCCTGTTTTCTGTCCTTTTGTATGTTAATTATTTTAACATTAAGCAATCCCTCGGGTCTGCTGCATTTTGTTACAGAATTCAGACCCTTCAGAATCTCTTGTATTAGCAGCTTCCATACAGTTCTCTTCAACTCTTTCCAAACTCAAACTTATGTGAACTAAATTTTGTACAAAAAGATTTTGACCCAAGAGTCAAACAATGGCAGTTAAAATTTCTTCAGAACATTTCTGTAGATATGAACTGGCAACAATTCCAGTATCGCAGTAAATAAAAGACATATTTTCATATTAAATCTGTGTCATGTGCTGTTAAATAGGAATAAATATATGCAGCTTAACTCTTCACAGGAATCATGACCTGGTTATTTGTTCTTTAGACAGATGAAAGAAGAAATGTCAAAATCAATGGACTAACACAGAGACAATTTACAAAGAACTTATGAACTATTCACTGTATTTATTGAAATCTCAAGCTGCCATAGCAGATATTTGATTTGCTTAATATTAAATGGTATAGGGGCATTTTCATACAAGAATGGTATTTTGATATTAGTAACAGATAACAGATAATCAGAGTTGGAAGTAAGAATCATCTCTCTCAGAAGCATCATATATCTTTGCCTGTGTTCCTGATCATTTACTACCAGTAGATTTTATCAAGATTTTATCAAGTTATCTTAAGTTTTCCTACTTAGTTTTCCCAAACATGGAGAATTATGCCTTCTATAATTCCTCAAGACTGAATCAAATTCAAGTCTTTGTCCTAGTGTTCCCTGCGTATGATGTGAGTTACATTTTTCATAAGTATCTTAAGAAAGCAAAAGATCCAGACTGGAAACATCATAACAGTTTTCTACCAAACCACCATTATTTGTTGTTTGCTGTGTTCCTATAAGCAATGAACTTTCACATAGACTGTTCTGTTGCTATTTTGGGAAGAAATAGCAAGAACTGAGTTCTAGTCTGGTATGTGTGTGATACCTTCCCCTAGAATAGAACAGCCATGTAAGCATGTTTTAAGCATGAAGAGGATACATGTTACTATTTTACTGATTTCTACTTCTTGGAGTACTCCCAAAATAGGTTTAAAATTAAAAAATAGTTTAAAACAAAACAGTTGAACAAATAACATATATATTGCCGTATAAAGTCATATTTGTTTGCTGAATGTCTGTGCCACCTTTTCTTAAGGAGCTCAAGGTGACATACAAAGCAGATTAGAATAATAACTTTCTTTCCCAAACCACTCATCTCATGTCCCAAAGGGCTTTTCAAAAGGCAACTGGACTTTCTTGGCCTTTTTTTCTTTGAAAATGTTTTGCTTCTCATTCAAGAAGCTTCTTCAGGAACTTCTTGGATAAGAAGCAAAATGTTTTCAAAGGGGGGAGGGACAGGAAAATCCAGTTGCTGTTTGAAAAGCCCCTTGGGACAACCATGACCTGGATGATTGAGAATCTTCATAGAGACTCCCCTCATGGCATCAGTCCTTCTATTAATGCATCCTTTGGTTTGTACTTTACTATTGTTAGATTGAAAACATTTGCCATGCTTTTAAATAAATAACTAGTGTGTTTTCAGAATAAAAATAAAATCTGCATAGTACAGGTTTAAGTACACTGGTAGTCAAGAAAGAATTAAGAGGATACAGTTTTGTATTTAATCAGACTGAAAATGGGTGGTTTTGCAGATAGTTTTTATACTGAAAAAAAATCGGCACATGTGAAGAAGATGTCAGAGATTTTAAACATTTTAATGTAACGTTTATTTATATCCCATTCTTCCTCCAAGCCTCCGAGGGTGTCATGATTTTTTCTAATCAACTGCCCCCTTTTGTGCCCATATTCCTTCAGCCACGTCACCATGAGAGGTGACGTGGCTGAAGGGGAAGAGACCAAAGATCCCATAAAATGGCCTTGAATACAGGTTCTAGAGCAGTGGTAGTCAACCTGGTCCCTACCGCCCACTAGTGGGCGTTCCAGCTTTCATGGTGGGCTGTAGGGGTTTTGTCCCCTACTTTATAAATCACCATTACTGTGGAACCGGTGAGTAGTTAGAAATTTTACTACTAACAGAGATACAAAGTGGGCGGTAAGTATAAAAAGGTTGACTACCCCTGTTCTAGAGTGAGAAGGATCTTCTTGCCTTGATATTGGAGTTTAACTCAGGAGAAAAACACCCAAGGAACACATTGGAGAGAGTTAAACAGTGAAAGGAAGGCTTAAAATGTTCACCACAGGTTTCTGTTGATTTCCAAGCCACCTCTAGTTTATGTGTAATCAGGATGAGCCTGAATTTAAACAGTTTCTACTATCTTTTGTATCTTTTGTGAGCCACAGATAGGGGATGAGCAAGAATGTTTCTTAACTTTTTGCATGCAGCACTTAAAAAACCAATTAAGAGACATGCAGCTCCAGTTGAAAATCCTATTTTTCAGTCAAGGGCTGTGCCATATAATTTGATGGGTTGTGTATCTTAGTCTTAAGTTAGCCAATCATAGATACAGTAACAGTCACTAATTGTAAAGCAGGAATGCAGAAATGTCTTATCTATTAAGTCTATTAAGTCCCTTAATTAGACTTTGCCAAGTTCCTTTCTCTGCCCCATCCACTGGCTCTGTGGAAGTTAATGCTGCCAAGCCTTTACAGTATCATAGGAATTTCTTGGATAACACATGAATGTCTTCAAACTCCTGATCATTTTATGCTGCGTATAAGTCGGGATTCTTCAAATATCAGCTACTTTGGGAGTTGATTCAATGCTTGAATTTTAAACAAAGTCACAAATACCTACCAAGCCTTATGTTTTTTAAAATCATTAGTAGGCTGATACACAAACAGACTGCCGTCCTCCCGTGGTACTATCTAATTTATATTTTATACTGGGTGAGCATCACACACATTTTTATTTGAATAAATGATTGAGGGAAGAGTTTCCTCTGAATCTTAAACAAAAATATTAGATTTGGAGCTATTTTTACCTATTAGTTTATTTTCGCTCTTCTCCAGTGATTTTCCAGAAACCAGTGAAACTATTGAGGGGGAAATCAAACACAATGGGGTCTGAGGCACTCGGAGGTAGACACAATGGGGCAGACGAAAATGTGACAGAGGTCATAGACTCACGGCTGTTTAACTCACAGCTGTTTATAGGAGCACTCTTGGGAGTTACTGAGTAGAAAACGGGGGTGGTTTTCTTTGTTTTTGAGGTGAAAAATGAAACTATGTCTTGTTTTGCTCCTTTTTGTTTACTTGCAACTAGGTTTAGAGCTAATTGACTAATCTCTCCAGTGCAGCTAAAAAGGAAAAGCATATTTGCTTTTAATTAATGAAACTTACTCTTTCAATGCTGGTAGAAGATGGAAAGATTGATAGGTAGACGATAGATAGATAGATATGATATGATAGACAGACACAGACAGATGATAGTGTTTAAAACAGAAATTATAAACAATATTACTAGTGGAATGCCTACCAAACGAATGGAGTTGCTGTATAAAATGATGCTTACTAGTATATGGTTCATTACTGACCATTTCTGTCCAGTCCTGCACACTGAATCTGAGGCTTGCATGCAGGTAGATCTGAAATGTGAATAGGGATTGATGGAATGGTTGTTGGTTTCACTAAAATATTACTTTCCCACTCCCCAGCTTCTGCAGGAAGTCGATCATTCTGGGCTCCTCCCAATACAAGAAGAACATTTCCCGGTTTCCAGCAGTGTCTGTTCTTCTAACTCCCAGCCATATGTTAGCGTTATTCCCCACGCAGGAAAGAAAAGTACTGAAGTTACGAAGGAGATCAGACAGACAGTTGCAAAACAATAGTATTTTTATTTATAGAAGGGTTTTTTTTGTTTTTTTACATGACAGTATTTTAATGAGAAAATACCAGATGTAGTGATGTTCTATACATATAGTCTGTAGACTGCCTTCTGCCTAGAAATGCTGGTGATCTGATTAATTAATGAGTGGGATTAATAATGTATATGTTGAGGTGTAGGATCTCATCATGATTCCTACTCATGACCACATTCATAGGCATGCATACAAATGGACACATAGGATATATTACAACATAATTGGCAGAGCCAGTTAAGGCTCCAGCATAATGTAAAGCTATTCAACACCACCGACAATACTGCTACCCTTCAAAAAGACCTCGAATATGTGTGGCAACTTCAAATCTCAACAAATAAATGCTCTGTCTTACATAGTGGCAAAAAAAATCAGAAAATAAAATACAAGCTGAATAGTCAAGACCTTGTTGATGACCCATACTCTGTCAAGGATCTTGGAGTGCTCGTCTCAAATGATCTAAATGCTAGAGCCCACTGCAACTACATAGCCAAAAAGGCGTTAAGAGTAGTTAACCTAATCCTGCATAGCTTTTTCTCCGGTAATATCACACTACTAACTAGAGCATACAAAACATTTGCTAGACCAATACTTGAATACAGCTCATCAGTCTGGAACCCACATCATGTATCTGATATTAATACAATTGAGAAAGTCCAGAAATATTTCACAAGAAGAGTTCTCTACTCCTCTACTCATAGCAGAATACCTTATGCCACCAGACTTGAAATTTTAGACCTAGACAACCTAGAACTATGCTGCCTTTGGTTCGATCTAAGTATAATACATAAAATTATATATTGTAATGTCCTACCTGTCAATGAATACTTCAGTTTCAACCACAACAATACAAGAGCACACAATAGATACAAACTCAAGGTAAACCGCACCAAACTTGATTGCAGGAAACAGAGTGGTCAGTGTCTGGAATACTCTACCTGACTCTGTGGTTTCTTCCCCAAACCCCCAAAACTTTAACCTTAGACTGTCTACTATTGACCTCACCCCTTTCCTAAGAGGTCTGTAGGGGGCGTGCATAAGCACACCAATGTGCCTACCGTCCTTGTCCTGTTGTTTCTTTTTTTTTTCTTATTCGTATCCATTTCATGTATTCGTAACCATGTTTATACTTATACCTGTTATCTAATAATCGCTTGACAAAATAAAATAAATAAATAAAAATACAGGTAATCCTCGACTTGCAACAGTTCATTTAGTGACCATTCAAAGTTACAATGGCACTGAAAAAAGTGATTTATGACTATTTTTCATACTTATGATTGTTGCAGCATCCCCATTGGTCACGTGATCAAAATTCAGACACTTGGCAACTGACTCGTATTTATGATGGTAGCAGTATCTCGGGGTCCTGTGTCTACCTTCTGTGATCTTCTGACAAGCAAAGTTAATGAGGAAGCCAAATTCACTTCACAACCGTGTTACTAACTTAACAACTGCAGTGATTGACTTAATAACTGTAGCAAGAAAGGTCAAAAATTGGGCCAAACTCAGTTAACAAATGTCTTGCTTAACAACAGAAATTTTGGGCACAATTGCAGTAGCACTTAGGCTTATATACGGCTTCACAGTGCTTTTACAGCCCTCTCTAAGTGGTTTACAGAGTCTGCATATTTGCCCCCAACAATCTGGGTCCGCATTTGATCGACCTCGGAAGGATGGAAGGTTGAGTCAACCTTGAGCCTGGTGAGATCCGAACTGCCAAATTGGAGGCAGTCAGCAGAAGTAGCCTGCAGTACTGCACTCTAACCACTGCACCACCACAGCTCTGTGGTCATACGTTGAGGACTACCTGTATAAGAACTCTCTAATTATGGCAATATGGGGTAAGATGGGCAGTTTTAATCCAAATTTTATTGGGGAAATTGTGAGTAAATTCTCTTCTCTAACTGAGTAATATGATCCTGAGATTCATAGCCAGTTCTTTAAAACACTGTTTTTCATATTTAGCAATTTTAAGGCGTGTGGACTTCAACTCCCAGAATACCCCAGCAGGTTGAGTGAGAAATTCTGGGAACTGAAGCCCACACATCTTAAAATCTAATATATCCAAAGCATTGCAACAAAATATGGTATTTGTAAGGTTTCTGTAAACCAACTAGTTGGATTGGCAATATATAAACCAACAATGTGTGTTTGTGTCTTTAAGACAGAACCACTGTATTGATTCCGATTGGTTGATTGTATTGCAAATTACCGTAAGAGGGAGCTAGAGATCATAGCTTGTTCTCTCTGACATGCTCTCTGACATTCTGTGTTTCTCTGACATTCTGTTGCTATCTAAGGTTCTCTGTTGTATGTATGCTGTGTTTATATTTTGATATCTTTGTTTACTGTAAAGGACTTGGAACCGGTAAGAAAACTTTGTAACTGGATATTATTTGGACTGTTAAACGTGTATGACCTGGACTGTTTATTGGACTGTGCTATTTCTTAAAGTCAACTTTAACTCAATTCAGTGTATCTGTGTGTGACTGACTATTCACAACTACTCTCATAAACGTTTCCATTGTGCATATCCTTGTTACTCAAGGGTTCTGTATATATATCATAACAGTATTAATGAGATCACATACTGTAGCTATGTTTACAGCATGTAGGTGTATTGGACTCAGTAATGTTTTTTGCAATGGCTGGACCTGTCATAAGTTTAGTCACTGAATAAGTAATTGTTAAATGCTAACCACCTGTATTATAAATGTAGAAAATATTGCATGGGTATCATTTCAACTGCTGGAGTGAGAGGGTGTGGGGAAGAATAGCTACCCTGTTTCTGCTTGTTTTTCTCATTCTCTGACCCATTCTGCACCATCATTTCCTGGACCTTATGAAGGCTAACATGGAATTCTGGATTGTGTAGTCTAACACTTCTAAAAAACATTCAGTTGGGAAAGGCTGCTTTGTACTTCTATATCACAAACAATAGTAAAATGTGAAAGTCTTGTTAATATTTCACTCAAAAGAACAGGAGACAGTTCTTTAATTATCCTGATGCTCTAGCAGGGAACATCACTGATGCTCCTGAAAATATACCATCACCAAAATAAGATAGAGAAAGTATGCAGAGCATGGTTTCTGGAATTCTTTCCAGACTCTTTTACCAGAAATAGCCAGAGAAGGCATCTTTATTTTATTTTTGAGTTGTCTTTAGGTGTGGGCATGTTTCTGCTCTACATTGCATGTGTTTGTGGGTATGTGCACACAGAGGATCACAGGTTGTCTGGGTCCATTCCAGTCTGGGCCACCTGACTAAGAAAGGGGGTGGGAATTAGAATGAAAGCCATATTGGGGAGGGTTTTTTTCCTGAAGTATTTTTCTCCACAGTTACAAACTGGACCAAGTCCATTTTTTTGAACCCCAAATCTCTCTTGTTGATCATTTCCAACACACCAAATTTGATCCTGTTCTATTTTTGGAGAGTTATCCTGTTAGTAGAGTAGAGTAGAGTAGAGTAGAACAGAACAGAACAGAACAGAACAGAACAGAATAGAATAGAATAGAATTCTTTATTGGCCAAGTGTGATTAGACACACAAGGAATTTGTCTTGGTGCATATCCTCTCAGTGTACATAAAAGAAAAGATACATTCATCAAGAATCAAGGTTCAACACTTAATAATAGTCATAGGGTACTATGTAATAGTAATGCAGACTTAGTAAATAGTTGGACAGTGTTGAGGGAATTATTTGTTTAGCAGAGTTATGGTGTTCAGGGAAGAAACTGTTCTTGTGTCTAGCTGTTCGGGTGTGCAGTGCTCTATAGCTTCCGTTTTGAGGGTAGGAGTTGAAACAATTTATGTCCAGGATGTGATGAATTGACTAATGGAGGAATAGGCATCCCACACCTCTTTCTTTCCAACTTGCTACTGGATTGGAAGTAATGGAAGAAGCCACATAGATAACACAAATAGCACACGGAATGTCTCACTCCAAACACCACACACCACCACTCAGTTCAGGCAATTTAATTAATCTAATGCTCAGAGAAGGTCTTTGCTGGGTTAAGAGGAAAGGAAAGAAAAGGAAAAGGCAGACTTGCAAGTTGCTATTCTAGAGAATAATTTATTACTTCAGGGGGGGAGGGGTTTGTGTAAAGCATCATCAGAGTTACTCTTGCTGCTCTCCATAAGCCCAGAATAAATGTTTGTTTAAATGTAGCCCAGTAATAAGAACAAAGGCAAGGGCAAGCTACCCTTCCCCTCATGACCCTTCTTGGAGTGCTGGGAATTTGCCTGCAGCCAGACCCATTCAAGCAGGAGGGAAGGAGGGAGTCAGTGCAGGGGCCTCTTTCAGTGAAAGAGGCCTCCAAGAAGGGAATGGAGCTTTCTCTCTTTTCTCTCTTCTCTGATTAAGGTTTCTTGCTCTTCCCCAAGGTAGTATGTGTATTGCAAAAAATGATCCTGTGGGATATGTTAGGCTGAGAAAACAGACAGTTGACCCAATGAACTTTATAGAGGTAGTTCTTGACTTACGACCATAATTTAGCCCAACATTTCTGTTGCTCAGTGAAACAGTTCTTAAGTGAATCACGGCAGTTGTTAAATTACTAATACAGTTGTTACATGAAATTAAGCTTCCCCCTGTGACTTTATTTATTTATTTTATTATTTATTTTATTAATTGGATTTCTAACCCGCCCCATCTCCCAAAGGACTCGGGGCGGCGTACAGTCATAAAACAATGCAAAATATACAATTAAAAAGAAATTAAATGAGAAACCCAATTAGAAGCTAAAAACAGTAAAAACAATCGTTTAAAACACCCATCCCCACCCTCAGCCCAGGTCAGCACGTTGGAACAACCAGGTTTTAAGGCCCCGGCAGAAGGAGCGGAGGTCAGGGGCCACCCGAAGTTCCAGGGGGAGCTGTTTCCACAGGGTGAGTGTTCCCACAGAGAAGGCCCTGCCACTAGGGGTCGCTAGCTGACATTGTCTGGCTGACGGAACCCCAAGGAGGCCCACTCTGTGAGAGCGCACAGGATGATGGGAAACAATTGCTGGCTATGACTTTGCTTGTAAGAAGATTGCAAAAGGTGATCACGTGACCTGGGGACACTGTAATGTCATAAATATGAGTCAGCTGCTGAGATCTGAATTTTGATCAGGTGACCATGGGGATGCTGCAATGGTAGTAAGCGTGAAAAACAGTCACATCACTTTTTTCAGTGCCTTTGAATGATCACTAAATGAACTGTTGTAAGTCAAGGACTACCCATAGGTGTAAACTACCTGTAAAATGTGAGTCATGCAGCTACTTTTCACCTTTCATTTCCTCCAAGGCAGTGTTTCTCCCTCTTGGCCAGTTTAAGTAATGTGTGGACTTGAAACAGCCAACACTCTTGGCTGGGGAATGTTGGGAATTGAAGTTCAACATATCTTAAATTGCCAAGGTGGAGGAACACGGCTCTAATGTAATTACATCTTTCTAGATGAGGAGCTGCTAGCAAGCTTTACTTATAAAACTTCCACTGCCCCCACTGTCACCTGCATGAGCTCAGCTCTTTTTTTCAAACTATTACTGGCGCAAGTGGATTTTCTTACTTTTAAAAAAATAATTCCTGGCCTGTGCCAGTGCGCTGTTGGAATGTTTATAAACAAAGAGGCTGGCGGGAAAAAGGATGCTTTCCTTTGAAGTGGCCCTGATTTGGATCAGGCCATTGTGTATTTGTGTGACAGAACGGGGAAACATAAAAGCCAGAAGGGCAGTGGCACAATGCTTATTTTATGTATTGTATAGTTGGCCCCGGTGGGGATTTAAGTCTAAGTAGTCACTCAAGTCCTAATTCAAAAGGCTAATTGTTGTGCCACCTTGTCTTAATATGCACTGATATAATAAAGTTAATGTTTTAAGAAGTTTTATTAATGTTTTATCAGGAAATAATTTTAAAACAGTGTGGATTGGGATATATTGCTGTGATAACTGCATACACTTCCTCTCTATAACTCATGTCCTCATCACCACCCCCAACCCCGAATAGGCTACTTTGGCAATATGTACTTTTGAGGTTCCTCAAAAGCTGTAATTCTTATTATAACTTGGGGTTGCCTGTGTGCTGATGGGCAAAAGCTATTATAAGAGGAGTAACACCTGTATTGCAGATGCCTTATTTGCTGTGTAAATGCTTTTGAACCAATTCTGAGTGTTGTTTTTGATCTTTAAAGCCTTCAATAGCTTGAGCCCTTGGAATCTGAGGGATTGCCTTCTTCAGGTAGAGGTGACCCATCCGGTCTGCTCAGCTCAGGTGGCTTTGTGACCATTTCCCAATCCATGTGGGATGAGTCCAGTGGGGACCGAGGTACAGTGTTTTCAATGATAGCAATAGCAACAACATTTAGACTTATATACCCTTTCAACTGCCCATGGAGCTTCGGGTGGCTCCTGACCTTCATTCCTTCTGTCACGACCTAAAGACTTTTTAGATCGGCCAACCTGGACTGAAGGGGTTTTTTTAATTGTTTTTTGATTTGTTGGTGGTTATTTTTAATTTAATTGGGGTTTCTGGTTTAATTGTTTTTTAAATTTTGTACTTTCTGTTTTTATTTCTGTGAGCTGCCCTGAGTCCTTCGGGAGATAGGGCGGCATAGAAATCCCATCATCATCATCATCATCATCATCATCATCATCATCATCATCATCATATTGCTTTACAGCCCTCTATGCAGTTTACAGAGTCAGCATATTGCCCCCAACAATCTGGCTCCTCATTTTACCAACCTTGGAAGGATGGAAAGCTGAGTCAACCTTGAGCTGGTCAGAATCAAACTGCTGGCAGTTAGCAGAATTGGCCTGCAATATTGCATTTCAACCACTATGCCATCATGGTATGAATGGGCCCTGCTGTATGGAACAGCCTTCCCTTGAAGTCAGATTGGGGATATTTCCGATGATTGTCAAAATGCCTTCAACAAGGCTTTTGAAAGTTGATATCACTATAACCTAAGATGTAGAATATTTATTGAGCAGTGACCAATTTTGGTTACCCTAAGAGGGAGACAAGCCTTGTTCTTGTTCAAGAATATATGTTGTCTCAGAACTATCCTGTTACCTGATGCCGCAATACAATCCTAATTAAATTTCGTGTTCCATTTAGTCCGAAATATATCATTTTTGCTCAGTGCCAAATCACACATGCTTATTCAGGATTCAAGCAGAGAGATCCCCTTTTTCCTTAATTCAAGTTGGAAGCAATTTTGGACATTTTGTCCTTTTATGCACATGTGAGAAATTCTACAGAGACTTTCTTTTTTTTTCTTTTGGAATATGATTGTGCTCATGTGTGAAAATGGTTAATGTTTCTCTGTTTCAAATAACTGTGCACAGCCAAACACTGATGATTTCCTGTCCTACCCAAGAATTGGGTTGCTTTCTACTGGTGCCAGCCGCATTCCTCTGCCCATCCTGTCTGGCACTTGAGAGCCATTATTTGCTTCTATTTTGTGACAGGTGGCTACCATATATTGGATCCTCCTGCTCAACCACTCTAAATTCAGTGCCAAGTATTATTTGGATTTGCCTTTGGGGAACTGTAATATGGCAGCCAATTCCTGCACACCAGAAATGAACGTGAGTTCAGCTCCCCTAATTAGCACTGAAGGACTGGGGTTTTTTTTTTTTACTATTAGACAAGGAATGACCTGGAGAGTTTAAGCCTTTACCTCAAACTAAAAATGAAACACAGGAGGGAACAAAATAGTTTTCTTCTTCTTGAAGGAAAGAATGGAAATGCTCGTGGCAAACTGGAACTTGAAGGGGTTAAGCCAGAAGCGGGTGATTCAAACAGATTTGGATAGCGTTTTTATCATCTTAATGGCTTGTATGCAAATGTACAAAAGTACTTTTCATTGTGATTTACAAACACCCCCTTGATTTAATGATGTTGATACCACGATTACTGGGGGTGAAGGAAAACAAATTTCGGTCATAGTATTTTCTCTGGTTGTCAATGCCAGGGTCCAATGAGGGGAAACATCAAGAATGCTATGAACTTATTTAAAATTAAAAATTTGCAAAATGTTAATTTCCAAAGTAGAAAATAAATTAATTAAAATATCTAAGTAATATCTGGAACATTCAACCCCAATCACCAACTACTGTCTAATAGTAGTAGTCATCTTTACTACTACAGAAAGTTAGTAGGATCCATAGTCCCTGCACTCAGTCATTCAAGCCCTAGTCATTCACACATTTGGACTATTGCAACATGGGGCTACCCTTGAAGAGCATTTGGAAACTACAGCTGGTGCAGAACAAGGCTGTGCCGCTGCTCTGTGAGCTTTACTGGCTGCTGTTTTGCCTCTGGGTGCAATTCAAGCTGCTGATAATCATCTTTAAAGTACTTTGTGACATGGGTCTAGATTACTTGAGGGACTGTCTCATCCCAAAGGGATTGGCCTACCCCACCCATGCTGGCAGAGGCAGCATGTTGTGGGTCTCATTGGCCAGGGTATTGTGGCTGGCGGGATGCAGGGGAAGAGTCTTCTCTGCTCCTGCCCTTTGGAACATCTCAAAGCCGCCTGGAGTGAGGTTGGCTCCAATCCTCCTGACCTAAAGACTTTGTTCTGCCAGTTGGCTTGGGGTCTCAATAGGGAAGCTTTGCATTGGAGGTGGTTGATAGATTAATAATAGATCCCACCACCCCCTCACCCCTCCTACTCCCTCTCTCCCCATTGAGAATTTGGATTTTTATAGTATTTCATTTGTATTGTATATAGCAGTGATGGCTAACCTTTTCGTTGTTGCATGCTGAAAGTAGGCATGTACACACACACACACACACGCCTTCACCCATAATGCAATGTGTGCATGACCCCCTGTGCATGCAACCCCCCTGTGCATGCATTGCATGCCTGCACATGCGCGCGACGCACGTGCGCTTCGATGCCACATGATCTCCCTGCACGCACTCCACTCCCCCGTGCATGCACAATCAGGTGGTTGGCACGGGGTACACGCTCATGCACAGTGGATCAGTTCCGGGCGACGGCTCATGTGCCAACAGAAATGGCTCTGCGTGCCACTTCCAGCACATGTGCAATAGGTTCGCCATCACAGTTATATAGGTTTTGCATTTTTTGTTTTTCTTAACCATTGTCAGCCACCCGGAAGCAAGGAAATATGATAGTCAGCCAATACATTTAATAAATAAATAAAAATACTGTCTGCCCTTTCCTAGACAAGATAGCCTCATTACTGTTTTCTTACACTCTGGAGGTTTCACATTTCGATTAATTTAAAGATCTGTGCAAAAGCTGTAACTGATACAGAATAATTATTTTTAAATAAGTTTTGAGATTTTTTTTTTTTAAATGTTGCAGTCCTGTAAGTGCTAGCTAGTGTCACAAGAAGCGCTATGATGTTTGTGGGCAATTCGAAAATACTGCATAAAACAGAGTTACCTCTTAATATATGGATGACTGATGGAGTAAATTTAGCATTGTGTTTCTCCAAATAGATGGTTGGCTTTTTCAGCACTGCTTAAATGTCGGACAGGTTCAGATTAGCCAAACAAATACAGACAGCCCTTGATTTACAGCCATGTGATTTAGTGACCATTCAAAGTTAGAATGGCACTGAAAAAAGTGACTTACCATCAATCCTTGCACTTATGACGGTTCCAACACCCCAGAATCACGTGCTTACCACATGCGACCTCCCCAGCTGGCTTCTGACAAGCAAAATAATAAATAGAATAGAATAGAATAGAATAGAATAGAATAGAATAGAATAGAATAGAATTCTTTATTGGCCAAGTGTATTGGACACATAAGGAATTTGTCTTTGGTACATATGCTCTCAGTGTACATAAAAGAAGAGATACATTCGTCAAGAGTCAAGAATCATTAGGTACAACACTTAATGATAGTCATAGGGTACAAATAAGCAATCAAATTATACTAGGAAACAGTCAATATAGATTGTAAGGATACAAGCAACAAAGTTACAGTCATACAGCCACAAGTGGGAATGGATGGGTGATAAGGAGTGATGAGAAGATTAATAGTAATAGTAGTGCAGACTTTGTAAATAGTTGGACAGTGTTGAGGGAATTATTTGTTTAGCAGAGTGATGGCGTTCGAGAAAAAACTGTCTTTGTGTCTAGTTGTTCTGGTGTGCAGTGCTCTATAGCGTCGTTTTGAGGGAAGGAGTTGAAACAGTTTATGTCCAGGATGTGAGGGGTCTGTAAATATTTTCACAGCCCTCTTTTTGACTCGTGCAGGATACAGGTCCTCCATGGAAGGCAGGTTGGTAGCAATTGTTTTTTTCTGCCATCCTAATTATCCTCTGAAGTCTGTGTCTGTCCTGCTGGGTTGCAGAACCAAACCAGACAGTTATAGATCATTTGTGGAGGGCAGATTTTCTTAACGACCATGTGATTCATTTAACAACTGCAGTGATTCGTTTAATAACCAACACAGAAGGTAGTAAAATTGGGCATGTCTCACTTAACAACCATCTTTCATTGTGGAGATTCTGGTCCCACTTGTGGTCGTAAGTCGAAGACTACCAGTATTGTTTAAAATAACTTAGTTAGGATGCTTTGTTGAATGAATATAAAATCCTCCAGTCTTTTTACACCCATATATTATTTTAATATTGTTTTTAACTTCTTGTGATAGTGCATATTGCTGTGTGGTAATTGCTTCAAATAGAGTGGCAAGCCGCATAAAATAGGCACCCACAAATAGCTATTTCATGATATAAATATGATTATACCAAATAAATGAAAAGTAGCTGACTCTGCAGACAACTTAGCTTTTCTGTGTTAAGGAAAGAGGATTTTAAAGACTGGCAGTATCTCTTTATGATAAATTTAGAGAGCAGATTAGCAATTCCAAGGTTTTAAAAGTAGAACAGAGTTGCTCCTGCTGTTAACAAATCCAGAAGAAATTCTCTTGCTCTTGTTTAAATATAGCTTTATAATAGGAACAAACGCAAGGGCAAGCTCCCCTTCTCCTCCTGACCTCTCTTGATGAAGTGCTGGGGACTGCCTGCAGCCAGGCTCATTCAGGCGGGCAAGAGAGTGGGAGGGATTGCAGGGGCCTCTCTTGGTGGAAAGGGGCTTTGGGCTGGGCACACTGTGCTGAAAAGTTGTTTTTCCTCTTTAGAAGTTCTACTTCTAAGCTTCAATCATACCTTTCCATTACTATCAGAACTCGCACTTTCTGCAGTTGCACAGAAGCTACAGTGAACTGTGCTTTACAAGCCAGCAGTCCCTCATGACACAGGTTAAAAACAAAACAGAACCTATGCTTTGTATTTAAAAATGCATCTGATTAGCATAAAAAGAAAACACAGCAAGAAGAAGAAGAAAGGCACTGATTCTGCTTAATTGTTCTTAGATTCTTATGCTTCTATATCAAGGATTCCACGACAGTAAAGTGGGTTGGTTATCTTGAACATTCCATGTTTGGATAACAAATGAGTTAAATTATATAGCAGTTATTAGTTATACCGCCACAAAGATATAAGAAAATCCTTTTCAAGTCAACTTTAATTTCTGGTAGGAGGTCTCTGTTGCTTTCTTGGAACAATATGAAACTGGTTGCTATTGCCTTCCTTCAGGATATTATTTACTTATTTGAACTGTCCTTGTTTAACTTCAGCCAAGGTCAGTGAAATGCTGCCATTTAGTTGGAACAAGAAATTTAACCTAGGATAAGAGTAGCAATTTTTTGTTATATTATTTGCGCATGCCTAGCGAAATGGCCGCGTTCCGCTGAGCTCCGGAACGGCTTGTGGGCTTGCGGCTATCTGGGAGGGTGGCAAGAGGGTTATCACCCCCCCACGGTACCTGCTTCGGCGTGGGATACCCGCAGGAAGGGACGAGATCCTTCGCCGGGGGTTCTTCTTGCTGCGGCTGCTGGCCTGCCTCGTGGAAGGGCTGGTGTCTTCTCCCGGGCCCCTGAGTCACTTGCGGCACTCATGTGACTCAGCGCGGGGCCGCAGATGTTGAGGTAGGCAAAGCGGCGGAGGTCTCGGCGGCTCTGAGCCTGGCATTTCCCCCCCTTGGTGGACTTCCAAATCCTGGAGGCTGTGGAGGCTTCATTGGAGACTGGAGCTGGGTGAGGAGGCCCTGGAGGTGTGGAGGTGTCTGGCGTTCCCGGGCCTTTTTGGAGCGACGGGACGTCGGTGTGGTTGCGGCTGGCCCTCTGCCTTGTGTTCTGCTGGTCAGAGGGCAGCCGTGGTTTGGAGGCCTCCCCAGGATTGTTATCTACCCCAGGAACGTTCGGGGAGCGGCCATGGGGACAGCCATGGGCCTCTCAAGAGAGGGGGAATTGCAGCTGGTTCTTGTTTGGTGGCGGTGGGCGGTGGCTTCAGTCCCTCCCCTGGGCCAATGGGACCATGCTGGCTCCACCTTGGCTGGTGATGGGGCAGTGGAGATGCCGGCTGTTTTGACTATGGGGAGGATGGGGGCCTGGCAGGCAACCCTGGGGACCTGAGGAAGATCAGAGGTGTTGGTCCCAGGGTTGCCGCCGGTCCTTGGTCCTATCCTGGATGGTTTTTGCTGGAGATCTGCCTGCCAACCACTCGACCACCCCCCCTCTGTGACCATCGCTGCCTGGATTCTGGACCTGCCTATCATGGTCTGTTGCTATCATCTATCTGCCCCCCACTTGTTCCTCCTCCTTTGTCATCATTATTATCCCGAATTGCAAGGTACCTTTTTTTTCCCACTGGGAATGAACCATCTGCAGTATACCTTAGGCCATGTAGGGGTGATTTGGACACCCGGTGGCCCAGTTTTGAGCTCTCAGTGTTGGTATTCACCCTCGAACTTGGTCAATGGTTATGAGACTTTTGTTGTACTTCCTGCTGGGGTGAGAGACCAGCGGGGGGGGAACACGTTTTTCTTTTAGGACCCTTTTAACATCTTACCATCAGCCTAACCGGAACGTGTTGGGATGCCCGCAGTGAGAGAGCGTGGCCCAGTCTAGACTGAGACTTTGATCATCTGTCACTGGTCTGCCGTGAGAGGGCAGCCTGGCTTCTTTGAGTCTGGACTCTCCAACCGTTTTTTACCACCTTGGTCCTACCAAGTTCTCTAACCCCAGACTTTATTGCCGCCTTGTCATTACCACTCTCGACAATCCCTATGCCTGTTCTCTAATGCCCTCCCATTATGCGATCTTATTTGATTGCAGAATTGTATGCCCTGAGGGGACTCCCTTCCTCTCAGGCTTGGCCTGTTACACTATCTTCTGCTTACCTCGAGGATGGGTCTTGGAACCCGGAGAGATGGCATGACAGGGGGGTGGGGTATGGGTGGGGTTCTGCTATGAAAAGAGGGTCACTAGGGCCCCTTAGTCAAATTTTTAACTAAATTTTAAGGCTAGGGAGGAGGGTGGGTAATGATCCCGGGATATGGGTCTCAGCCCGGTGCATGGTGGGGGTGGGGTTGGGGGCTGCCGGGCTCCGGGTGTGAGGTGGGGACCGTGATTCCCAGGGTGGTTGGGGTTGGCAGGAGACGTCGAGGCATAGGGCCATATCATGTGCTGGGAGCACGCCCGCCATCTTTGTGCGGTGGCATGCTCCGACCCTATGGCCTCCTCCCCAGGGGGCATGGGAATCGGGACCCCTGGGCTTAAGCTGGTGTATTTTAATGCCAGGTCTGTGGCTAATAAGTCTCCCTCCCGAGAGATCATTGAGGAGGAGGCTGCGGACCTGGCTTGTATCACCGAGACCTGGTTGGGCCCAGAGGGAGGTGTCCCTCTGGCTGATCTGTGCCCACCGGGTTTCCGGGTTTTACACCGGCCACGGGCCCAGGGAAGGGGTGGGGGGTGGCTGTGGTTATGCAGGAGACCTTGTTTCCAAGGGAGGTCACTGTTCCAGAGATAGGCGGGAGTGAGAGCCTCCTCCTGAGGTGGGGGCCTAATGGTCGGGTGGGCCTGCTGCTCGCATACCTTTCCCCCAGCTGTGTGACAGCGGCCCTGCCTGGGCTTCTCGATGTCTCTCGGGGTGGTTGGAGTTCCGGGCCTTATAGTCCTGGGGACTTCAATTTGCCCTCCCTGGGGAGCGTCGGGTTTGGCCCAGGAATTCATGGCTTCCATGGAAGCCATGGGCCTGACCCAATTGATTCAAGGCCCGACTCATGATGGGGAAACACTCTCGACCTAGTTTTGTCTCCGAACAGTGGTGTAGTGACAGAGGGCAAGCCACTTTTATGACACGTTCCATGGTCTGATCACTATCTCCTACGGCTGGTCTTCCAACAGGCCACCCCCCACTGCTGGGATGAGGAGCCACTTAGATGGTTCCGCCCCAGACGCCTGATGGACCCTGAGAGGTTCCAGACGGAACTGGGGTTCTTTCCCTCTTCCCTTGCCCACAGCTCTGTCGAGGATCTGGCGGCCACTTGGCAACAGGCTGCGTCGGATGCCCTCGACAGGGTTGTCCCCATGCATCCCCTCTCATGCTGTGGATCCCAGATGGCTCCTTGGTATACTGAGGAGCTCCGGGAGATGAAGCATCGTCGGAGGGGTTTAGAGAGCAAGTGGAGGTCCACCCGCTCCCAATCCGACCGAGCCCAGCTAAGAGCCCATATTAGGACTTACCTGGTAGCTATGAGAGCAGCAAGAAGGTCTTATCTCTCCGCCCTCATAGCGTCCGCAGATAACTGTCCAGCCGCCCTGTTCCGGGTTACCCACTCTCTCCTTTGTACAGGGGAGGGGGTGGACCCATTGCGGGGAAGGGCTGAGGAGTTTGGTCAATATCTGTCGGATAAGATCACCCGGATTCGGAGCGGGTTGTCCTCTGATTTGCAGTGGTCTGAGGAACGAGATACAGGTAGTCTGGCCAATGTGATCTGGGATGAGTTCGATCCTGTTTCCGAGGATGAAGTGGACAGGATTATGTGGCGGCTGAGTTCCACCACATGTTTGTTGGACCCGTGTCCTTCCTGGCTGGCCTATGCCGCCAGGGAGGCCACCTGCGGTTGGCTCCGGGCAGTTATCAATGCTTCATTAAGGGAGGGTGTTTTTCCCACCGCCTTGAAGGAGGCGGTGGTGAGACCCCTCCTGAAGAAGCCTGCCCTGGACCCGACCATGTTAGACAACTTTCGTCCAGTCTCCAACCTTCGCTTTTTGGCAAAGGTTGTTGAGAGTGTGGTGGCTCAGCAGTTTCCACTTTTCCTGGATGAAGCGGACTACCTAGATCCGTATCAATCGGGCTTCCGACCTGGTTTCAGCACGGACGGCATTGGTCGCGCTGATGGATGATCTCTGGAGGGCCGGGACAGGGTTTTTCCTCTGTCCTGGTCCTATTAGACCTCTCAGCGGCTTTTGATACCATCGACCATGGTATCCTTTTGCGATGCCTCGAGGGCTGGGAGTGGGGGCACCGTGTCTGGTGGTTCACCTCCTACCTCTCGGGCGATTGCATCGGTATTGGCGGGGTCAGAGGTCGACCCCGAGGGTGCTCGTGTGGGGTCCCTCAGGGTCGGTTCTCTCCCCCTGCTATTTAACATCTATATGAAGCCAGCTGGGTGAGATCATCCGTGGTTTCGGGTGAGTTACCACCAGTACGCAGATGACACCCAGCTGTACATCTCCACGAACCAAATCAGTGATGCCCTCTCCTGATGACCCAGTGTTTGGATGCGGTACAGATCTGGATGAGCGGGAACATGCTTCGACTCAACCTGGCCAAGACTGAGTGGCTGTGCGTACCGGCATCTCGGCCCAGTCAGGAATATCCATCTTTGGCCATAGGGGGAGTGGTGTTGCCCCCTGTGGATAGGGCGCGGAATTTGGGGGTCCTCCTGGATGTTCGGCTCTGGTTGGAGGAGCAGGTGGGAGCCATCGCCAGGGGGGCCTTTGCCCAACTCCGTCTTGTTCACCAACTACGCCCATTCCTGGACCGGGATGCCCTGCGCACAGTCACTCATGCCCTTGTTACCTCTAGACTCGACTACTGCAACGCTCCCTACTTAGGACTGCCCTTGCATACCATCCGGAGACTGCAGCTGGTGCAGAATGTGGTGGCGCGGGTGGTGATGGGAGTTTCCCGATTCTCCCATGTTACCCCCCTCCTGCGCTGCCTGCATTGGTTGCCGGTTGCGCTCCGGGTGAGATTCAAGGTTTTAGTTTTAACATACAAAGTCCTTCACGACATGGGTCCTCAATATTTAAGGGAGCGACTCCTGCCGACATCGAATGCCAACCGCCCTGTGCGAGCACACAGGCAAGGACTCCTTGGGGTCCCGTCGGCGGGCCAATGCCGGCTGGCGGTCACCCGACGATGAGCCTGTTCTGTCACGGCCCCTGACCTCTGGAACCAGCTCCCCCTGGGGCTCTGCCTGGCCCCTGACCTCCGCACCTTCCGCCATGATTTGAAGACCTGGTTGTTTGATCAATCCGGGCTGTGACCTTTTCTTTCCTGGGGCGGGGTGGTTTTATATTTTTAATGTATTTTAAATTTGTTTGGGCTTGTAATTGGGTTTAATCTCTTTTTAATTATTTATTGCTGTTGTTTCTTAGTTGTGAGCCGCCCCGAGTCTTCGGAGATGGGGCGGCATACAAGTCCCAGTAATAAATAAATAAATAAATAATCTTTTAGGAAAGTATGGTGATGTTCCATAAAAGTAGACTTGGAATTCTTTGTTTAAAAAACCAAAAATATCTAGCCCTAAGTACATAATTCAATGAGCAATTCAGGGATGCTAAGAAAGTGACTAATGGTGCATGCAGCCCATATGTAATTCTAAGAAGCTCTTTAATGGAATAACCAAACACCCATCAGTTTTGAAATTCCCGTGTTACAACTTTTCCTTTGCTTCTCCTTCACACCAAAGTATTTTCACACTATAGTTCTTAGAGAGGGTGTGTACTCTTTTCATGTTGCTGTTGTAGATCCTTGGGCTGTGCTCTGACTTGATCCTTAAATTGATCCTATAGTAAGCATTATTTTATTTATTTAATTGGACTTGTATGCCGCCCCCTCTCTGAAAGGACTCGGGCGGCTCACAATTAAAAGACAACAATAAATATTTAAAAAAGAATTAAACCAAACAAGCCCAATCACTAAAACAATTAAAATAAATTTAACCCCCCCCCCAGGAGGTCAGTACAGCCCAGCCTGTTCATTATGAAGGACCCCAGCCCAGGAGCTTGTGAAGATATAATTCATAACACTCTCCTGGAAATCATGTGGCACTTGTTTCTGTGATGAAGTGGTACCCAGTAATTATTCCATATGGCAAGCTTAAATACTATCTCCACTTAAGAATTTTAGGAGAGGGACATTTTGAGGTTTTGGGTGGATGCTGAAAAGAGACCAGTTCTGTTTCCACAATTTATATCTACTCACATTTATAATTTTATTTGAAAATTATAATCTGCTTTTCAGTCCAGAAGAATTGTGATGGAAAACAACAGTGCGGGTAGAAACTGAAACTTTAGAAATTTTGTGCTACAGTAGTTTCAAATTTAAGCATACTTATGTAGACCCAAGGAAATGACTGGGCCAGAGTCAGTATGAGTAATTTGCACATAAATCTTAATGAATTAAAGCCTAAATTTGGCCTAGGTTACTTTAGGTATGATTAAATGTGGTTCAACTTAATGCTAGTAATTCCAATAATGGAATCCACAAATTTCTTATCACTATAAAAAGTAATGCAGTTACAACTCTCATAACATGAAATTAATATTTACCTTTTTCTTTAAAAAAAAGTGCCTTCAGAGTTATTACTCTTCCATAAATGTGAACTCACAACCAAAAATGCTTTGTTAAATGTTGTAGACTGGCATCTAGCTAAGTGGTCCTTTAATAGATATATGTAGTTAGAAGTATCTACATGTCAGCAGACCCTCCTTTGGGCATTAGATTCAGGATCTGCAAGTCTCACATTCAGGATCTCACTTTTATCTGGAATTGAAATCCACACATCTTAAAGTTGAAAGTTTGAGAAACACTGGTTGAAATTGTTCTTTGCCTGCACAGTAGAGAAAGGTCTATTTATTGGTACCATAGCATCTGAAATGTAACGAGAGCTCCTGGATTGTATAAACAGTTACTGCTGCTGTTTCCTTAGCACCTGTGGGATATGAGTTGCTCTGGGCTTGGAAAGACATCTCCACTGCACCACAGCTGTTGTGACTGTTGCAGCTAACTGTAACAGTGCTGGGTCATGAAATCACTCTTGACAGGGCTTAATGGAATACAAATGCTGTTATTACAACTGTCCAAAGAATAGATTGCTGTATATATGCCTCACATCAGGAGGGGCTGCCCTATTACACTGCACCTCAGCTGAAGTGTTTTATGATTACACAATACTTTTTAAGGAGCCACAGCAGTTTAGATGAAACACAACACAGCTTATAACCAAGTTTTCCTCTGAAATTCAAGTATGCTAAAATGATTTTGCATAGTTTCCCCCTTTTTAAATGAGGAAGGTTAAATTAACCCCCTCTGAGTGTGATTCCTTCTGTTTATTATGTGTAAAGCCTACAACAAAAAAGAGAATTGAATCAGGATATGCAGTTTACAAGATACACTGGTAATGATAATCCTTCCTTCTTTATCCAGTTTGGAATTAATCAAGAAAAAATGTGTTAATTTAGCTAATATCCAAAAATTGATCAAGTGATTACAGTGAGCACTGGATTAATCCTGAATTGGCCAGGCTGGTCTGACCCTTTTTATAGACAGCATTTTCCATGATGCCCTGTATAACTTTCAGCAACTCATGCAAAAATTAAAGCTAATATGAAGATGGAGAGTCCATTGGAGGGAGGCTTTTTGGTGCCCTATTAACATTATTATTGAGAAGATAAGTTCCATGACTAGATCAGATATTGTCTCCTTTTCCATCAATATCACTGTAGTGTCACCATGGAACTCCAATAAATTATCTTGGTGGCTCCAGCCCTGATTCCTCTGAGATAATCTTAGGTTTAGGAGTCTTATTAATTTGAAATGTCTTAAAAAGTAGAACCTCTCAAATCAAATGTTGATCCAATGGACTTTCCCCAAGATTGTCCCCATATTTGCATATTACATTACCTGTAAGAGTCTCATGTATAAACACACTCCATTTACTTATAATTACCGGTAGATAGCTGACCCACAGTGCATGTTCAATGTGCATAACCAAGCACATTTTGGGTTTGGTTATGAATTCTATACAGAAATACCCATTTTTTTCCCTTTAGATGTGCTGAAATAATTTTGTATCGTTATAAATTATTGTTTTGACTTAAAATATCCAGGCTCATGCTTTCACCTGGCCATATTTTCACCCTTGGGATCTGAAGCAGGGGTTCCTGGCAGGTTGCACAAGGGGTAAGGGAGCCATGGAGGCCCTTCAATGAAGGCATAGTGCCAGAATTCAGGCAGCCTGCTGATTCAGCACAGCATGCACAAGCTGATTGAAACCTTATCACTTTCTCTTTCCCCATCAAAATGCAGCTGCTTGGAAAGGCAGACTGTTTATCAGTGTGTCCACATCTAGAAATTCAGCAGCAGCACATATTTGCCTTCAAGCAATGACTGGATTAAATAGACTTTTTAGGGCAGCAGGCTTTGGATATGAATATCCAATAATGTTCTTCAATTTTAGAGGATGGGGTGATAATATCTTGCTTGTGTCCATGTTGATTTACAGAGAGCATGAATGGACACTATTAGAGGATCCAGAGACTCATGGGTTCATTTTTTGTCACTCAGATAAATAGCAATAGTAATAGCATTTAGACTTATATACCGCTTTACAGTGCTTTACAGCCCTTTCTAAGCGGTTTACTAAGTCAGCTATTTGCCCCCAACAATTAAGGTCCTCATTTTACCCACCTCAGAAGGATGGAAGGCTGAGTCAACCTTGAGCCTGGTGAGGCTGACGTTGCTCCCATAATAGTGGTATAATATTGCAATATAGAGACTGGCTACTAAGCATGCAGGCTGTTGCATTTTGGACCAATTGTCAATTCCAAATCGTCAAGGACTCCATTATAAACTGAAGAGCGAATTGGAGTCATTTAAGCAAAGATCACAACTTATCTGGCCAAACCTGGGCAAAAGCCCTCCTGGTCATGTCCTTTACCACCTCCTCTAGCAAAAGCTCCGAGTCTCAAAGAATTCCTAGATTGTAAACCTGGTTACTCTGAGGAACCACAATCCCATTCAGATTAGAAAATAGTATAGTCTTGGAATCTGTTGGCTTCTGAGTTAACATTAAAGTCATTTTGCATTGTTCAGTTTGAATCTAAACTGTTTCTTCTCATCCATCTTACAGACCAGGTTAGAACATTTATTGCATCTCCTATCTGACCTGAAGTAGACCTGAAATATACAACAGTATCTTGATGTCTCATCCCAAACAAGTAGATTACCTCTCCATGCAAAAGTAGATGTGATAGAGAAAACTAAACTCTAGCATCCATAATAGACCTGTATCTAAGGATAGTTCTTCTAGCCACTTAGATTGTAGCAGAATCATTATAACAGTGCCACCAACTCTCTATCTTTGTAGGCAATCCAGAATACTTGTGATGAAAAGCATCAAATATCTAGGACAAGAATGGTTGCCCTTTCTTAATACAAGTCTCACCAATGGTCATTTGTAAGAGGTTGAAGCCAAGAAAGAAGTAGGGACATTCAGCAAATGCAGGATCCTGTTACAGATTTATCTAATAGCATTCTCTTCGTTTTGTCATGCAAACAATCTGGGAAAGAAATTTCAAAGCTTCAAAGAGACCCTGTCTTAATGAATTAATAAAAGAGTGTTGGTGGGTTCCTAACTCAAGTCTCAAAACATTATTCCTAATTCTTGGTATTAAAATTTAAGTCTCTGAATTTTAATTCTTTGATGTGTAAGTAAAGGCTTAACAAAGAGAATCCAGACTTCCAGATCCTGATAATCTGCTTCTCCAAAGCTCCCTATAACTATAAACATGTTCCTACCAACCTTTTGCAAGGGGAAAAACTGAAGATACAATAATTGCTCATTTCCATTGGATTCAGGCTTGATTTGTTGAAAAGCAGGGAAAGCAGATCTTTCAATGATGCTGGAGTCTCCAATTCCCCAAAGAAGCATTGATTAAAGCGTTCTTGGCCACTTTCCCCATCTCAGTCAGGTGGCAATCCAACCCAAATAACAGAGAGAACTCTGATAATTTCCTTGACATCTACACTTTTAAAATATCTACAATAATGTACGATAGGATTCCTGTCATCTCAGTATATTTTGTCAATCAGTTTCCAATCAAGAGCAAGTAACATTTTATCCACAAAATATTTGGCTAGACATTTACAATTTATACTAATTGATTCTTCCAGCATCTCTTTTCCTAAGATCCTGGAGCATTCCAAGTAGTTGCTGTCATTGCACAGATTCAGTAAGAGTAGAAAAGTGATGTATTAAGATACTCTGGCCCATTTCTTAATCACAAATTAGTAATTACTTACTAAAAAGCATGTGAAAAATAGTGACTTGGTCTAGAAACTCTTTTGAGTGTCTGAAACAGCAAAATAGTCCAGAAAGTTCTTCAAAGAAAAATGTTGTACAGGAAGCAATCCAAATGAAAAAAATTGCACTACTCTGAAATTAGGTATGTGTTGCCTTCTATTCCTACAGTGCCAATACAACAGAATGCCCACTGAATCACAGTTCATTCTTCCATTATAGCAGAAAGTATGGCTCTACTAGAGAGGCCAATGATCCCATTCTTTAAACTTACATTTATTATGGATGTAACTATTTCTCTTAATTTTGAAATCCATTTAGAATTGCATTAGACTATTTTAAACTGAACTCTTAAATACTTAGAAGACATATCTCAAGAATCTTCTAACAAAAATTTGCATAAATTACTTTTACCCTCCCCGTATTTCTTTTAATAGTTCATTTTATGCTATTTCTATTCACCCCATGCCACAAGTCTGCATGGCTTATCAATAAAAAGGTTTAAAAGCATAAAACTACAATGAAAAAATAAAGATTAATGAACCCAGACAGCAAAATATAGTAACAAAATTACTGTAAAAATTAAGATCCAAAAGTATGGCAAAGGAGAATTATCTTAAAAGGTCCTTCTTAAATGGCAGCAGGGATAAGGTAATTCTTACCTCAGGACCCAATCCCCAAAAATGAAGGAGCAACAAATTACTAAACAGATTCAACCCTTTGCATTAGAAAAGAGTGTTTAAGAATATATTAAATTAAAAATAACAAATAGGTCAGCATGTGAGTCATTAAATATATTAGAAGTAGTTTGCTGATCTTCCCAAAGGTTTTTCTTGTTGATCATTTTATTTCTAAATTTGGCTCTGTGGTGCATATCTCCCTCCAGGTAGCAATCCCTACTACTTGTCTCTATCATCTATCTACTAATCAAAAACATTCTAAATATACACATTCCCTTTAGTCATTGAGGTTAAAATGTGGAGAAAAAAGGAATGTAAGAGGTGGGGTATAAACAATATTCCCTGTAGTGGTTTGCTAAGTATTCTTTTCTAAAGAAATAACATTTAGATCAGGGTGTCAAACTCGCGTTGTCACGGTGGTGTCATATGATGTATTGGGACTTTCTCCCTTTTGCTAAACTGGGCGTGGGTGTGGCCAGCGTGTGACACATCTGGCCTGCAGGCCGCGGGTGACAGCCCTGACGTAGATTAACTAATCTGTACTAACTTGTTACCTATTTGCCCAAAAGGAAGACATTTCTAGATATTAGAAAATCTCTCAAGATCTGGTACCATAGAAAAAGCAAATATAACATACACTTATGTTTTTAATTCACTTTTTTCTACCCATTTTTAAAAACATATTTTCTCAGATTGAGATACTTGTTTTAACTCCCCTGTTCATTTTGCTGTCTCCTGTACTTTAGAAGTGGCTAGATACTATGTATTTTAGAAATAATATTACTGATTATATTTAGCCAGACAGGTCTGCTACCCAGCCTCATGGATTACGTTACAGGTATGGTGTTGAGTGTGTAGAAAACTAATGATTTAAAAAAGTACACAACAGTAGTTGAAAAGTTTTATTCATATAAAATTCATTATTAAGAACATAAAGGATTGCATCTTAAAAAAAGATCTGCAGTTATTTACAGCAGTATTGCACAAGTAAAGTGGCAATTACCCTGTCAAATTTTCATCAGTGCAAAACACAAGTAAGCCAGGGAAACTGCAATAAAAATGCTACATATGCTGGGTTCTATGAAACAAGTTAGTGATTAATCAGTACAAGATCAGTGCTACGTTGATGTTTGTACCTGATGACAAGGTTTGTCATACAATAACTAGTGGTCTTTAAACCGGGGTGCAAAATTTCACTCTTCACCTAAAATTTTAATAGTTCTTGAATAAATTGTAGGTACTTCTTGATCATGAGGTAACAGCCATATCCTGTGCTACATAAACTGAGGTCAAGGGATGCAGTATTAACAGCCCTTAATATTAGCACAATTCAAGAAAGAAACAGGAAGCACCAACAAGGTTATCATCTGGTATTTCATGAATTTCCCAGAGACATTGGTTTTTGTGGTGGGTTGCTGAGGTCATCTGAATTCTGACTGAACACAACATGCCCATGCAAGTCCTTGGATCATGTCTATCATTTTTTAAGACCAATTCAGAGCACTGCATGTTACTTTAGTAAAAATTCTTTGAAAACCACCATCAGTCCCCACAAAAACTTACAAACATTTCAAAGCTTGAGTATGGGGCTTTCCTAATGACACAATGGAATTGTACTCTCTGCTTGCACTTTATACTTGAACGCTGTAACAAGACAGAGAAGGAAGCGAGAGCAATGAGAGAAAATAAGGGAGTTAATATCTAAAATAGCGCCAACTATCTCAAACTAGTAGACAGTGCTCTAAACTGATCAATCACTATTTTCATATATGCTAAGTAAAATTTAAAGAAAAAAAGACTTTACAAGAATTTAAATAAGCAGAAAATAAATATACAACATTTCTACAAGTTACAGCATTATGAAACAGTAGAGTGCATTAATTACAAAGAAAAGGGGAACCTACAGTATTTAACAAGTTCAATTTTACAAAAAGAAGTTTAGAGAAATTTCTGCTGCTATACAAAAAAAAATCTTACATGAAATAGTAAGAAAAGAGGAAACATTGCACACAGGTAACATTTGGCTCAGATGAGAAAAACTGCTCTAATCTAATAAATATTCAAATATTTACAATCATTGAAAGAAAATAAAAGCATTGAAAGTCTTAGTAATTCTCTGGGAGGAAATTTATATCTGGTTTCTCCACAACCAAAGGAAATTCTTCATAAAAATGTTTTGGCAGGACTATTTAAAAGGAAATTTTATTTTATTTTAAATCCTCTAATAGACAAAACGGTTATATATGTTAAACCCACAAGTCTTACTAAGTTCACCGTGGGGTTGTCAAGGCACAAAACCTGCAGTGAACTGGAAAACCAAATGGGTATTATTTGATTTAGTTTTTAGATATAGGTATCTATATAGATAAATGTCTGCAGAAAAAAGAAAGCTTGGGTTTGGGCCACACAGTGCCAATATCGTGTCATTTACTGTTTATGTTATAATTCACAGAATTTTAAAAATATGTATTAGGCTTATAATGCTTGCCTTAAGCCATGGCAGCAAGCTCATTGCGCGTCCATGCTATCAGTTAACACATATGGATGTGTACACATCTCAAGGCACTGGGCCAGCCAAGCCTTTAAAGAAATTGAGGGAGAGGGGAGGACAAGGGATGCAAAAAGGCAACACAGACGCCACTGCTTATGCACTGGGCTTTTCAAAGCCCCCTTTCTACAGCAGCTCCTTATTTCCACATACCCATCCCTAAAAGAAAGCCACTCCTCAAATTAGGGTATTCTAAGGAGCAGCATCTGCTCCAGTCCAAGTAAGGAATAAAGGAGTCTTCCAACATAAGGTGCATGCATGGAACTCCCAAGATCCCAACCATGGCTGAAGTCTACAGAAGGATTTAATTTTAACACTGGAACGCTCCAGGTACCGAAGCAGGAGCAAAGTTTCATTCATGCTTTGGTGAGTACAGAAAGATGAAGTCTAGGCACATTATCCTGGCATGTTGGCAACCAACATGCCAGTTTGTGCTGAAAGATACTTCTGATAATTATTTCCATTTAAAATATGGTCAAATTTATATACAGGATCTTATGACACAACGAATAATAGCAAACCCTTAATCGAAAGTTTGTGTCTAATGTTGTATATCAGCATCATTGTATTTGGAACAGAAAGAATTCCTGGCATTTTGCACAGTATCAATCTGAGCAGCATAATGCTAGCTGTTAAAGCCATTTCCTTTCCTCTTCCAATAAATCAGATTTTGCAGGCAATATGCAAATATACAGATCAAATTCCTATTAACAGCATTGTCATTTCTATTTGAAATTAAAATAACAAATCAAATTAAGAAAGTTATGGACTGATATTATCCAACAAGGAATCTCCCTCCTGTAGAGCTACCAACGAAATGCTTGATTCAGCAAAAGTGAAGTATGTAAAGCAACACCTCTCTGGCTAAATCTACAACTGGATGTCAGCAGTGCTTCAAATACAATTCCAAACGGTGCTTCAAAAAATCAAAAGGGCTCTGATAGCACCTTTTCTGACTAACACGTATTAAAAGTCATACGTTCTTCCTAGTTTCAGTTCACTTCATCAGATGCACAAGTTACACGTGAGATAAAGCAGCTTCAGCATAACCTGTTTTTCCCCCCTCTTCCCACCACCTCAACCTAATTTAAATCCTGTCTCTATCTAGCCACTGTATGCATCAGATTAAGTAAGCTGCAGCTAGCAAAAGCCAATGTCTTTTAATAACATGCGATACTCAGAAGTTCTTCTGAGAGCTCTTCTGAGTTTTTACCATAGACTAACATGGCTTTCTTCCTAAAAAAAAAAGTGTGCTACAGAATGCACCTTAGCACTCCTGAAGGCATCTGCATCTTTTTCAAGAAATCTCACACCTGCCATACGATACAGGCGACAGCTGCTTTAAGGAGTTGCAGGGCGATGTTCCTCTCCCCTGTGCATTCTCAAGCATTTTTGAAATTGAATCTGAAGTGCTGCACAGCCCTATAAAGGATGGGACAAAAAGGGATGGCATGGAAGTAGTTGAGATTGTTGTGAGAGCGATGCATACAGCACCAGCTAATCAACCCTGTCAGTTTGGAAAGGCATTTGCCTGTTAAGATGGGTAAAGAACTTAATATAATACTACCAGGCAGTTCTGTGGGCAACTTTCACCTATATGTGCATCCTGCTTGTTGGGAGATCTTGGTGTGTATGTTAACTCACTGAATTTCTGAAACAATGGGTTAAAGTAATACACACAGGGAATAGGTGAATCTCCACTAGGTGGACTAACATTCCACATATTCCAGACAGGCACAAGAATTGAACATTTATGGAACAGTACAGAGAAATCACAGGAAGTGTTGATAACACAGAGAATCAGACAGCCTGGATTCTACAAATGCACTTTAGATGGCTTCAAGAGAAGTCAAAGCCTGTAACTTTTTAAAGATATTTACACATTTTCAGTGGTGCTGGTGAAACCAGAAGTGGCACAGTATTTGGAATCATGTTTATAGTCTGTACCAGTCTATATAGCTAATCAAGGACCAGATAAAATTATATGGCAGAGAGAAAAGGGGACAGAATCTGTTATGCAAATACTCAGTTTCAGTTGCCTCACGTGGCCCAATAAAAATGACATATGAACTACCTGACCATAATGTGGTGCAGCACAACTTTACTGCTCGTTTAATTTTTATTAAATGGCTGTTGCTTTCAATTTTGAGTTTTCCCAAGCTATATCTATTATTTTATGTTTTACTATCACCTATGACATTTGAAGAGACAAACATTTTATATTTAATAAACTATGATGGGTGACAAAAGATTTATCAGAAGCAAAAGCTTTTTTAAAACAAGTCAGCATGCACTTCTGCTAACCACCATTGTTACATTAGAAATTTACTTGCTATATTTTGATTCATTTTCATTCAAGATTGAGCTTATGTGCATGCCATAATTTACTAATTTAATAAATTCAATATTCTGAACTTTCTCTGTTTTAAAGCAAAAGTTTAGACATTTGGAAGCAACTGACTCCCCTCCCCCCTCCAAAAAAAACTAGAAGTGTTTGATCATCTCTCCCATAAACAGCAAAGGCAAGGAAAGCTAAAGAAGATTTCCATTAGGCCCCTTAATGGTCTGTTTAAACTTTGTTTCAAGGGTTGCTCTCTGGAGCACAGAATGTTCTGTCTTTACTGGGTATAGTTCATAAATACTTAGTTTCCAATCAGTGCCTAAAGTAACGAAGAGATATCTTCTTTTCAATTACAGAAAACACCATAATCAACTGGACCTGCTGCCATCATGCCTTCTCCTATGTCAATCAGGCTTTGGGACAGAATGGTAGGTAATCAGTAAGTAGTCCAGCATATGCTTTGCATGCAAATATATATACCGTATTTTTCAGACTATAAGACGCACCGGACCATAAGACACACCTAGATTTAGAGGAGGAAAACAAGACAAAAAAATAGTTTTTTGTCTGCGCACATCCTGTTTTTCCCCTTCCTATTGTCCAGAAGCACTCTGCAGGCCATATACTCTATACTCCCCTGGCGTCAGGGAGGCTGAAAACGGGACGCAACGGAGGGTTTGCACTCTGGCCTGCAGAGTGCTTCTGGATGCTGGGGTGGGCAAAAACGGGACCCGCAGAGGGCTCGGGAGGCCAAAAACAGGCCCATATTCACTCTATAAGATGCACAGACATTTGGGAGGAGAGTATGTCTTATAGTCCAAAAACTACAGTAGGTGTTGTGCATCTCTGAGAAGGGCTGGCAAAGACCCATCCAACAACTACTAACCTAAGCAGACCAGTACTCTGATTCAAAATGAGCCAGCTTCCTATGCTTATGAAGGCTTCTGTACCTCGCAAATTAAAGAGAACCTGAACCAGGAACTTTATAAGAGAACCCTTATCCTGAGAAGGATATTTGTTTCCATCTCTAGGCACACAAAGGGGATGAAGCAACATCAAATATGGCAAGTTTCTCTTTTTGCAGACACACTTCATTTCTCCCATGGCATATGACAGCCCTTCAGTCTAGTTTTACGACTATCTATGGCTCAGAGAAACAGTTTGCTTTGTTCTGATTATTAAGGTTGCACAATTCAGCTTTTTGGAATTAGTTACCCTCGGTTCTTTTTTTTTTCTAAGTAAACTATAAGTAGCCCTCACCAACATAGTAGGTAAAATGCAGCTACTTTCTCACATGAGGCTATGAGGGAGGGGAAGATTCCAGAAATTCTGTTGTTAAAACTTATAAATGGGGAAAAAAAACTTGTTTCCATCTCTTGGAATTTTTACCCCCAAAATCAATTTGAATACTGTGCTGCTATCGACCCCCAAACCCACGCACTGAGTCAGTAGTCCTTGTACATTCCACATTATGGTTACTAACTCATCCCTCCAGATAATTTATTTTAAGAATAAATGCAGCAATAACTAAATCCAGAGTGCTTGTTAAAAAAAAAATACAGACACTCACACTGGATTTAAACAGTAAAATACCATAATGAGGATCAAAACAGTGCCAGAAATCATGCAGTAGGACCCTGTTCTAACAACTTGGGGCAATATTGCACAGGTGTAGGACTGCTTTCACCCACATGCAAAAACTTATTGCTACATTGCCCCCCCTCCCTCCCCGCATCAGTTTATGCTATAGAATATACATGTTCTATACAAATAACATAGGAAGAAAATTAGAAAAGGCAACCTGGTGTCATTATTTGGACCATTTAAACTTTCACAGTTTAATTTCAATTTTCAAAGCAACTTCCTCTGGACTGCAAGAAGCAGAAGCTCTGCACAAAGAAAGATCCAATCTGGTACTTGCACAGCAGATGGGTACATATTCTGTGTAAATTCCTTCTGGTGTAGACACACAAAGGCAGCTGACTTTAATGGCAGAAATTTGCGGAGGAATAACCGGAAGTATCAATTCCAATCTTTCCATCTTGTCTCCACCAACTTCATTTAATGATCATGAGCTCTTCTACATGGAAGTCATCTGGAATGAATGGAGGACCTAATACTAGAGTCTGGCCTCTCACTACTTGGGAAGATTTGTTCTTAAAAAGCTGTACAATATGTCTTTAATATAAAAACTAAGGCAGCTTTACAAAAGTAGCTGGCTCAGTCCATTCCATTGTAAGGTAGAGGAGCAGCCTACATATTTCCTAATGTGAACACATATGATTCAATTACTTTTCTTAAAAGCTTTATATAGCAGTTTTTTTTTAAAAAAAGTTTCATCAACAAAAATGGTGTCAGCTCTACTGTCATGAAATCTTGTTTCTAAAAATGTTGACCCATTTCCAAAAATCCATCCAATGGAGTCCTCTTGCTCCTTTAATTTGCTGGATGTGACAAAGTCAGGAATGGCTGTTAGCTGCATCCAGAGAGATTGTTCATGGGCTTTTGTTGCTAGAACCAAGTAAACAATCTTCATGGCCTCTTGAAGCACTAGTCACTGCATTCTCCATATGAAGCGGACGATGTAATGCAAAAGGCGCAAAATTATGATCTGGTGATTTACTCCCTGGTAATCCAATAAACCCTGAAAGAAGAAATAAAGTTATTTTAAAACAAGGACCTTTTCATATGAGGCAGTAAAGATTATCAAATGTATAGGCCAACTTAGGAATTGCAGTACTAACCCATGAAGTACTTAGTAAAACACAAATGTTAAGCTGGCCAATAAGACAACTATTAGGGGAGAACTAGGATTGTAACAAAGAAGGCTCTTCTATTGGTTTTTGAGGTTTTTTCTATTGCAATCATGGACTATAGTTGTATCTTTACATCTCAAAAGGAATAAATATGTGTGTATAGTGACCAAGCTTTAGTCAGATTACTAGATCAGTAGGTGTTTGCATGAACACTAAACTTCTCTTTATAAATACATGGATACTTCTATCATTTGTTTGTAAAAAAGAAAATATGCTTTTTCATGTTTTATTTTTTCTTAGGCAACCCTTTTTTATTTAAGCATACAATTGCTAGATGATAGTACAGTATAAGTTCATGAAAATCAAAATTTTCAAAGGAAGAGATCAGAACATAATGGCAGGATCTTGCTTCTAGAAAGATCCAGTCTGTTTAAGCCCTCTAGAGCCTCTGTAAGCCAGAAAGGGAGTGGATGGGCAAACTGCCTGACTGTGCTGGTGTTTTGACAGACTGCAAATCGAATACAGTACAGTAAAATTTTCTATTATCTCTACTTACTGGGTTGAGAATAAATAATAGAAACTGGTCTAACACTGATGGGATAAATGCTGTAACAACAGAACTCCACACAAGCTCATGGCATCAAGTTGTCACGTGATGTATCACAATTCCCCCCTTTTGCTAAACTGGGGGTGGGCGTGGCCAGTGCGTGACACATCCAGCCCGTGGGCCGCAAGTTTGACACCCCTAGTATAGAGTATATGTTGGAAGAGTATTAATCCTTAGCCTGTGTGTATCTCATATTCAACTGAATATATTTGCTTTTGGCCTTATAGAAAGATGGGAGGATAAACAATATTATACCTCAACCCTAAAGTCATCCTTTCTGAGACATGTATTTTATTATTATTATTATTTATTTAAGGTTCATATGGAGTAAGAGTCACAGTGGTTAGAGTGCAGTATTGCAGGCAAACCGTGCCCACAGTCTGGAGTTCAATTCTGATGGGGCTCGAGATTAACTCAGCCTTCCATCCTTCCAATATGCTGACATTGTAAACTGCCCAGAGAGTACTGTAAAATACTACAGGGGTGGTTGTCCCAAAAGTGTTTTCAAGAGGCAACTGGACTTTCTGGTTTTTCTTTGAAGATGTTTCACTTCTCATTCAAGAAGCTTCTTGGATGAGAAGTGAAACGTTTTCAAAGAAAAACCAGAAACCATGACCATGGGTGACTGAGAATTTCCATAAACTAGAGTGGTATATAAATTTAAGTGCTGCTGCTACTGCTGGGTTAATGTGATGCAAAATTACTTGGGGACATTCAGCAAACCATGGAAAAAATGATTAACTCATAGCATTTTGTATTTGTAGCTAATTCTTTTTCCTCTGTCCATTTTCTGTCACTGATTGATGTCCTCATTGTCTGCCTCAATCATGCTTGCACACTCACTGTAATTTATTCATTCAAATGAATTCTCCTTACCACGGTATATAGAACTCAAGCCTATCTAACATCCTTTAAAACTCATGTGAGATGAGAAATTAACAAACAAACAAAAAGCTTCTATAGACAGCTTAATTTTCCTCATGAATGGCAATTTTGACATTCCACCTTCTAGGTGAAGAGATACTCCAAAATCCATAGTTTTCCAATTCCAGTTGTCTAAGAAATAAAGGCAGAAGAAAGTCTTGTGAATGAATTGTATCTTTAACACTGTGTTCGGAGTAACCGTCACTATATTTAATCCTGTTCTGTTCTGCTTAATGTGAGGTTTGTTACCAGAAACAAATGGTATATAATTTATGAGATCTGGTAGAGCACACAGAGAAGGGGGAAAAAACAGGAGATGCCAAAACCAGGATGGTATTCTCAGAGCATAATTGTGTCATTGTCTAAATTGTTGACTCTTGAAAATGTTACGGAGATTCCCAAAGGATGAAATCTGGTAGCTATAATTTATCTGAGAAACCAGTGATTTGGTGTAATGTATGCCAAGAACCTAAATAAAGCGATCGGCAATCCATGCCAGAGCTAATGAACCTCCAAATTATTCTCAAGTGACTCCACCTGTATAAACACCCACTGCTTTTTTTGGGTATAAATACATGCAGATACATTTGAAAGGATGCAGTCATGTAAGAAAAAGAAGACATACACATTGGTGTGCTGCCTGACTTCAACTTCCACAAGTCTCATTTGATGAGAGGAAATATGGTAGATAACCCAGGGGACAATCAAATCAATTATTTCTCTTTCAACTTTGTTTAAAAAAGGTTGTTTTAAACTAATTAAATACAATTAGCATATGGATTAAGAGATTTTCATTTATTTGCATCAAACATACCCTAAAAAGTCTCAGAAGACCAGCTACAGTACATAACATATAGTATCTTGGGATAACTTAGACTACAAGATTTATTGTGGTATAAGCTATCCTGTGCCTATTATGTCAAATGCAGTCATAAATCTGTTTCAAAGATCTCGAGTCTAGCAAGAAAGTAAATTATTTTATAGTAAGATGCAAAATTTAAGTTCCCCTAAAAGCTATAAAAATTGAGAAGTTAGTAAATTAATGGAAAGTAATTATAACTACATTTAATTCAGATTAAGTTTAAAAAGAGATTGGTTTGCTGCCTATAGTCATTTCTTTGTCCTATCCCACCAGATTCTTGCACCACTGCAGTTGCCTTTGCTTTAGCTGGAAAAAGTCATATGGTGTAGCTTACCTAAATCTGAACTGTTTATGTCTTCAGTTTTCAAGCCAAGGAAAGATAAAACATTTCTGATATTTCTAAAAAACCAAGTAAGGGAAAGACAGCAGCAGCACAAATTTTTGCTTGATCCACCTGACATAATGGGATTCTGGCAAGACTATGGCACTAACATCCCTACATAATAAGATGAGAGGAGATCAGTTCATGCCTGCAATTCCTCTAAGGGCATTCTAACAACAACTTGTGATTTTTATATTGGAAGAACAGAATTCTTCCAAAATTAGCCTTTCACAAATTTACTTTCAAAATAATAAGGCTTATTTTAGGTTGTTGTTTAAAGGAATTACTGTATTGCCTTTCAAGGCAAACTTAACAGCAGTATCAATCATAACAGGGAGAATGCATAGGTTCCAGGGGTTATGTTTTCCCCCATTGCTAATTATGGTTAAGCAGATGGGAAACCACAAAAGATGGCAATGTCTCCAAAACCTGACACAAACATCAATTCATAAAGTATACAAAAAGCATACTACTCCAACGAAGTCCCCCAAGAACCAATATAGATGTGAAATGACAGGCAGTCTCTATGAAAGGGCAGAAGCAGACATGCCCTTCACTCCATTCCACATATGCACTGGCACTTTGCATAGACTTCTCCTTCGTATGATCTAACTTTTCAAAGGAGAGGGAAGAATCAAACAGAAATGTTTCTGGGGTGTGCTTAAGGGATGCATAATGAAATGCACAAAGAAAGGTATGCTCTCTCTGGAATCTACAAAACACAAGGCATTAATTCTGTGGTGGAAATTTTAGCTACTTACAAAACAAAGGTAAGTCAAAAATGACTGCAGTGTAAGAGATTGATTTTCTATACTTTATTTTTTTCCCCATTTGCCAGAAGCTTGTTAAAGCTCAGCAGGTCTATAAGAGTGTTTTGCATGTAGTAGCTTTTTTCAGTTTAATGAAAAGGGTTCCACTTTAGTGTGTCCATAGCCTGTGTTCTAAAAATATTAAAATATAGTAAAGCACGTCATGTTTTCCCTAAATAACCACAAAAGAAAACATGTGGGTGAGAAGTATGATATATAAATAACAGAATCAAAACTGCTTAGCCTGTACAAGAACTAGGAAACTGACCTGAGATAATTTTATCTTAGAAGCCAAAGTTTAAGATTGGAGATAAAAGGATATCATTTCTTGTCTGTTACAAATAATTGACCATCAACTCTAGAAAAAGAGACAGACTAATTTACTACAATACTGTGCTCAGTTTTAAAGAATGACTGAATTCAAATGTTCAAAAAGTCTAGAGACAAATGTCTTCCTTTCACTAAAGCATATCAGTTGACATTTGTTATGTGACTACAACAGCAAAACAGAGGGCAGAGTCCATATGCTACTTTAAGCTACTGGGCAATTTCATTCAAAACAGCAAGTAAATCTTGATGTTTGAATACTTTCATGCATAGGTCTTAGTGTGTGCTTCAAATGTTGGTCCAAACTAAGTAGAAGGCCTCAGCTAGCCACACCTTTTAAAATATGTGGACTGTTTTAAATAACAGAGCTATGAGATGAAATAAAAACTGAAATAAAAGGAAATGGCCAAAAAAGGGGCAAAAATATGCAACTGGGGTGAAATAAGCAGCTATAATAAGAAAGATGGACAAGGAAATGAGAGCAGACCAAGGTATAAATTGTAATGAAACTGTCAATGAAATCTGATTTCTGTCCTAGAAACACTGGTCTGTCATGAAAGTGTGACATACTGTACAACCATATTTGGAGACTACTGAGTGACGTTAACTATATGTCTCTTGTATTATTGCAGTATCTCTTGAGAACAGTGCTGCTTTTGCCAAGATTATCACAACATGAACTTTATTGATGACTCCAAGAAAGTATGTACCTGTTTCCTCAACTTAGCAATTTCCTAAGGGGTTAATTTCTCCACACTTGTCATTTCCAAAAGCTTGATGTAATGCAAGCGTCTGCATCGGCACAACAGTGGAATGAAGAAATATCCAAATCAAAACAATCTGCAAGTTCAATCCAGGGAAGCAGGTGCATAGGAAACAAAAACAGATCTTGACAGCCACTTGCTCTTTCTGATGTCTCCTGTGAATTTACTATTGTTATCAGTTGTAACATTTAGCTAGCTGCACATTCTACTCAAGTTTCCAGATATGAGGAAACTAAAAACTGTCTAAAATCCAATTCACATATAAACTAAATGACTCATCATAACATTTCATTACAGAACACCCTTCTGCACGTTATTTTCGTGTATGACAAATCAGGTGTGTGATGCTTTGCCAGCTGAACAAGAAAGCTGCACAGTCCAAAATAAAGGCGTGAAAAACCGGAAGGAGCTAAATATAAAACATACTAAATAGCCAAAGAACTTTAGCCAAAACAAATAGCTGATGGGAAGCAAAACAGTATTGAGGAAATATTTCTGACTGAAAACAGCAGCCTGGAAAAAATTGGTATATCATTGGGGCAAGTTAAACCACTGATGCAAACAACATGGGCAATCAAAGGAGAGAAATGGCAGCGGGAAGTTTAACTATTTCTTACCTCCTTCCCCCTGCCCTTTGGCTGCGGTCCCTCATGGCGAAGATTCAGCATCACAAACCCATCACCACCTTTCCTAAGCAAATGTCCCCTTCCCACTTCACATGCATTCACTTTAAATAGTCAACCTAAGAATGCTTCACAGATACTGTAGGAAAACAAAAGAGGAATCGATTCAAAGTTGCTATCACAAATCATTTGTGGTAACAATATGTGTAATAAGAGTATTAGATCTGTTAACCTAAAAGCCAAAGACCCACACCATATACAAGCACAACAAGAGGACAGGATGAATGCCACAGAAATGGAAAAGGCATTTAAAGTATAGCGGAAAATGAACAGTTTATATGTACATTTAAGATGTACATATATTGCATACGCAAAATTTCAGCAGAAGGAATCAAGCTGCAACTGATATTTGTAATTGGACAATATCAAATTGGACACATAACTCCAAAAAGGATCTGCATACGTATGACCGAAAGCAACAGAGCTACAGCTGTGTGAAAAAGTCCTGCACGCTTTCAGTTTTAAGCTGTATTTACATGTTTAATCACCTTTTCACTCAGAAACCACAAAAAATTAGTACTTCAATGAAAATTTCTGTAGTCGGATTGAGATGCATAATTTTTATCAATATAACCAAAGTCTTTTTAAGGTTTTGAGTGAGTTTATGTGTTAAAACAAACACAACTTGCATTTTCAAGAATGTTAGGATCGAAAAGTAGTCAATCAGCAGCGAGCTTTGGCTAACCAACCAAACTGCACAGAGGCTAAATCTATGAGCCAATCAATGCTGTCATACTCTCTGGCTATAAATAGGCATGAAAAGCATCGAGAAATTTTACTTTAGCTCTGGCGGCAGGCAAGGATGAAGGCCTTTGTTTTCACCAGTACTGAGCAGCGGCATCACATCATTGTGCTTCATGAAGAGGGTTACTCCTGTACAGAAATAGCCAAGAGAGTGAAATCCCATTGCACCACAGTGAGCAGAGTGGTTGAAAAATATCAAGTAACTGGTTCAGTTGATGACAGGCTCCGCTCTGGAAGACTAAGAAAGTTGACAAAGATCGGGCTCTGCAACGCATTTCAATGGCTGACAGGAAGCTCACCTCACCTCAAATTACAAGAATTTGGGGAGAAACGTGATGTAAAAGTGTGCACAAGCACAGCGCGTTGCAGACTGCTTGCCAGAGGGCTCAGTGGCTGCAGGGCTCAAAGTAAACCTTTGCTCACAGGGGCTCATCACTCATCAACGTGCGTGGGCCAAGAAGTATGCCAAGTGGATTAACAAACAGTGGGCCAAGGTCATCTTCAGTGACAAGAGCAATTTCTACTTGATTGGAAATCAGTGCAATAAGTATGTCAGAAGATTTCCAGCTGAAGAATTTAGGCCGTACTGCCTAAATCTATCTGTAAAGCATCCATTACATGTGAAGACCTGGGGCTGTATCGCTGCTTCTGGTATTGGTTGGATACAAATCGTGCAGGGAATCATGAATTCCAAGCAGTATGTTGAAGTCCTGGAAAAGACCATGCTTCCTTCAACTCAGCAACTTGTAGGGAAGGACTTTTACTTCCAGGATGAGAACACTCCTTGTCATCGAGCCAAGTCTGTCCAGCAGTGGATGAAGAAGCATGGTGTTCGACTCCTGGATTGGCCAGCTCAGAGCCTGGATTTGAACCCAATTGAGAACTTGAGGACCAAGATTGGTTATGAAATAAGCAAGAAGCATCTGAAGACCAAGCAGGAGCTGATTGAATCCATTATTGCAGCCTGGCACCACATTGTCACCAAAGATCACATGCAAAGGCTTATACTCTTAATATTTAAACTATTTTATATCTAAAGTATCTATTTATATCTAAAATAACTAAGACCTCCAAAGTCTCTTCCAACTCTGTTGTATCTGTATCACTCAGCTCCCAAGACAGTCTTTTCTATTCTCAGTATTTCCACAGATATCCCAACCTAATGCACTTTCAAGTTTCCCTCATACGAATTTATTTCATTCATCAGATGGTGAATATATTTTATAAATGCTTGTTTGATAACACAGTTGATTAACCTTTGGTATTTTCTTTTATAGAAAGCTTTCTTTGTTTCTCCCTTACAAAGCATATTAAACGATCTTATACAATATAGAATTAGCAATTAACAGAAAATAGAATTACACTGTGGGGTTCAGTCCTTCAAACACATGATGACAACCACTGACTTCAATGGCTTAAAATAGAAATTGGAAGCACTGATTGATGATAAGGCCATCACAGCCATTAGCCATGTACATTCAATCCTAGGAAAAGCTGCCAAGGAGGGCTGTGAATTTAATCATTGCAAAACAAAAAGTTGTGATTCCCTAGAAATCTTTCCACCTAAAAGAGAAAAAAAATCCCTACAGGTTTTCCCTTGTGAGTGGAAAAATATCTAGGGGACCCTAAAAAAAGCCGCCCAAGGAAAAACAACATTCTCTTCACCAAGTTAGTTTGGTCCAGTCTGCAAATTTCTGTAACTGCTTCAAATAAAATCAGGTTTTTAGTGCTTTTTGAAAAGAATGTTTTAACATTTCAAAAATCCAAAAAAAGGGAGAAAGCTAAAACACTACCTCATTATCCAAAAAGATATGCCATTTATCTTTTTTTTTAATTATTTTAAATTTGCTTTCATTGTCTCCAGACTGAACAGCTGCTCAGTTTCTCAGTTTTAAACTGAACAAACTTCAGTTTAAGAAAGCCAAGCTTGGCCCTAGGTTCTCTAAACCAGTGGTTCTTAACCTTTTTGAAAGAATCGCCCCCTTGAGCCATTGAGGAAGTTGTCATCGCCCCCTTCCCCCAACATAACCGCCCCCCTGCCACCTCTTAGCGTCCCCAAGGGGGCCAGCAGAGGGGCGGCGGCAGGGGGCGTTCAAGGTGCCGGCCCTGCAGGCTCACCCATTGACTGTAGCACCGCTCCAGAGCCGGCGCCAAAATGGGTGAAACTGCGCTGGCCCTGCAGGTTCACCCACTGACTGTAGTAACGCTCTGGAGCCGGCAGCAAAATGGATGAAACAGCAGAGCCGGCCGGCGCCGACGCCCCTGCGCCCTTAGCACCCCTCTGCTGGCCCCTTGGCCTTGGGGCGCTAAGAGGTGATGAGGGCGGCGTGTCGAACGCAGCCATGGTGGCACATAACACACCACCTCTTCCACATTGGAGGTGCCAGCTCCGGAGCATTACTAGCCAATGGGTGAATGTGCAGGGCCGTGCTCGAACGCCCCCCTGCTGCCCCTTAGCGTTCCCCTGGCCAAGGGGGCCAGCAGAGCGGCGCTAAGAGGCGGCAGGGGCGTTCGCGCGCCCGGCACATTCACCCATTGACTATAGCGCTCGGAGCCAGCGCCTCCAAAGTGGAAGAGGTGGTGCGTTACGTGCCGCGTGGCTGCGTTCAAACACGCCGCCCGTCACCTCTTAGCGTCCCCAAGGCCAAGGGGCCAGCAGAGCGCTAAAGGGGCGGCAGGCGAGCGCCGGCCTCTGCTGTTTATCCATTTTGTACGGGCGTTACTAGTCAATGGGTGAATGTGCAGGGCTGGCGGCTTGAACGCCCCCTGCTGCCTCTTAGCATCCCCAAGGGGCCAGCAGAGCGCGCTAAGAGGCGGCGGCGTTCAAGCGCCAGCCCTGCACATTCACCCATTGACTAGTAACGCTCCGGAGCCAGTGCCTGCAATGTGGAAGAGGTGGTGCATTATGTGCCGCCGTGGCTGCATTCGACACGCCGCCCCCCCGTCACCTTAGCGTCCCCAAGGCCAAGGGGGCCAGCAGAGGGGCGCTAAGCGGCAGGGGGCGGCGTGTCGCATGGCCACGGCACGTAACGTGCCACTGCTTCTCTCTCTCCCTCTCCCTCCCAATATATCTCCCTCCATCGCCCCCTTATCACCCCCCTTCCATTCCTTCGCCCCTACATCGCCCCTTTTCGTTCTATCGCCCCCCTGAAAAACAAAATCGCCCCTTGGGGGGCGATATCGCCCAGGTTAAGAACCACTGCTCTAAACCATAACTTTCTCTTCCCTTAGTTCAGTAGCCTGAACTGAATTCTACATAATCTTCTGCCAAATCCAGTGCCACTTGGTTTAACTTTCCAGTCCCAGCAGGAACAAAAGTCAGTTCCCGTTGCTGAGCTAATCTTGGTATGGTCTTAGCATTAAAAGGAGTTTTTGTAAGAGTTAAGTACAAGGAGTCCTTGACTTACGATCACAACTGAGCCCAAGATTTCCACTGCTAAGCAAGGCAGCTATTAAGTGAGTTTTGTCCCATTTTACAATCTTTTTGGTCACAGTTGTTAAGTGAATCAGTGTAGTTATTAAGTGAACCATGCGGGCATTAAGTGTTATCTGGTTTCCCCCATTGATTTTGCTTGCTGGAAGATAGTTGGGAAAGTTAATTTTGATCACGAGAGTATGGGGAAGGCTGCAACAGTCATAAATGTGAAAAACAGTTGTAAGTCACCTTTTTTCAAATTGTCGTTAAATGAAAGATTGTAAGTCGAGGACTTCTTGTAAATGCCAAGCTAAGAATACTGGAAGATGAAAGTTAAATTAAATACTAATGGTGCAGATCTTTATACTGTTCTAAAAGAAAATGTATAGGCAGGTATAACAATTGTGCAATATGCAATTTCAAAAGGTTCACCAGTTCAGAATTAAGTTGTATCCATTATATGTACTACTGGTTTGCATATACATCATTAATATATCACACAATGTAATTAAAATTAGTTGATACAGATTGTGTACAATCCATCCATCCAACCAAACAACCAACTTTGTTGTAGTGATTGACACAGAGCCTGTCATAAAACAGCCATTCTTTTTCAGGCATCCATGTAAGCCTGAAAGTAGTGTCTTTTTTCAGGTGTCCACCGAAGCCTGAAAGGGACAAGGGTGTTTTAACTGGTAGTAGATGGTTGCTGTGTTTGCATGAGGTCTGGAGCATAAGCCTACTGTATAAGATGTGTGTGCTCCTTGAATTGCAAATACACTACAAATAACTAAGTGTGCTTTCAATATAAAAAACCAAAGTATTCAAATATGTCATATTTGAAATCAGATATATTTGAGTAACCAGTAATTTAAATTTAGCAAATGTTGAAATACTTACATAACATTTGCTTTCCCCTGTCCTTTGTTTAAGTAGACAGAGCTACATCACTGGAATGAGCAAAAGAATTTAAAACAATAAAAATGTTGAAAGTTACCCTTCTTGGACAGTAGGAAGCATTAAATTCATCTCCAATACGCCGTAATTCCTGTGCAATCCATATTTCTGGCTGCATATCCTCAGGTATTGGCCGTGACTGCCATCTGGAAGCTGTATCAAAAACAATGCAAAAAGATTTTTTTTACACTTCCAAAAAGTTTTCCATATCCATTCCCCACAGTGCCCGTGCACTCAATGATTTTACTACTTATTTTTCTTAAAGCTATAATAATATATTAATAAAAATACAGAGAGAAAACTAATTATACTGAAGATGTCATCATGGTATCTAGGCTATATGATCTCTCTCTATTCCTTTATTCACTATTATCAACTGAATCTATTAAATTGTAGTTTTTTTCACCTAAAGTAGTAGTAATTAGTGTAAAGCTATGTCTGTGGATTTTAACATACTTTTCACTCAGCTAGGATCAGATTCTTTTACAAACAATTCAAGGGTACTCCAACAGCTACCTGGGAAATCAAACTTTAAAACACCAGTAAAATAGTATACAAAAAGTACTCGACTTGGACCACAATTGAACCCAAAATTTCTGTTGCTAAATGAGAAAGTTAAGTAAATTTTGCCTCATTTTATGACCTTTCTTGCCACAATTGTTAATTGAATCACTGCAACTGGTAAGTTAAAAACATGGTTTTTAAGTGAATCTTGACTATGCAAAAGGTGGTTGTGTGATCCTAGGACACTGCAATCATCATAAATGAGGGTCAGTTGCCAAGCACCTGAATTTTGATCATGTGACCATGGGGATGCTACAACAACAATAAATGTGAAAAACGGTCATAAGTCACTTTTTTCAGTGCTATTGTAACTTTCAACGATCACTAAATGAGCTGTTGCAAGTTGAGGACTACCTGTATAAAGAATCACACCAAAAAAATTCCCATTCAATTAAAACAGAATAAAAATACCAAAGGATTATCTCCCCCAAGTGATGAAATTTACAACATGGAACTTTATGTTCTGATATCATGCTTATTTCTACTATCCCAATTCCCTCACAGATCAGTAATAACAGTAGCACTTCTGTCATTTCTCTGACAATTTCCAAACAGCACATATTAACATTACCTCTGGAGTAAACATTAGGTGATTATGATTGAATTTTTGATTGTTCAATGCCCATGGTGACTTATTTGAAATGGACACCTACAGAAATAAATAAATATTGATACCAGGCTCTGTAATCATGCAAAATCTGAGGAATAGTTTATCATATAAGCCAGCATTGTAGAGATGCTGTTAAAGGGCTGCATATCAAAATACTAGTATGTACTAAACTTCATTCCTTGCATATAAGCGACCAGCTAGGATTTGTTATAGCTTCCTATTATTAGCAAATTGTGAGATGGTTGAGACCAGGTTAACAGCTGTCTTCCAAATTATGTTTAAAGGCACTCTTGTCAAAGGTCAAGGAGCAAGGAGCCTGCTGCTTTCTGCTCTCAAGTAAATTTACTTTAGAAGATGTCAAGCAGTTTAAGCTCAAGCATTATATAGTCCTTAAATTATGATCTTTGTTACTTGTTATTTAACAACTATTCCAAGTAATGATAGCCTCCAAAAAAGTAGTTACAACCTTAACAATTGCCCCCATGATCATATGATCGCAATTGGCATATTGATCAAGCACTTGGCAACCAGGGGTCTCAAACTCACCTAGTTGCGACGGCATCACGTGACATATTGCGACTTTTTCCCCCTTCGCTAAATCGGGCATGGGTGTGGCCAGCATGTGACACATCCGGCCCATGGGCCAGGAGTTTGACAGCCTTGCCCTAAGTTCATCCATCACACTAAATCTGGTCCTTTTTTGGGCTCAATACAAGTTATCCTTGTTCAGCAACTGCAATCAGTTCTAGTGACTTAATCATTAAGCAAAGTAGTCACTAAGTGAAAATTCACATGATCTTTACTTTAGTTTTCCTTTACTTCATAGGGTTGGAAACATACAATCCCTAAACAGCTGGGTGAGTCCAAATGGCGGAGAAGGTTTCCAGAACTTGACTCATGAGGAAGCCAGGTAAAAGGGAAATCTTATAGCTCTTTTCCTTTGGAATATTCACCCTGGGGCTAGGATAATTAGCAAGAAAAGAATATCTGTATACATTCACTGGAGAAGAAAAAATTACCTCAGAATAAGCAGTTGCATAATGCGGAATAGACCTTGAAAGGAACGCTCTTGATAATGCAAAACACTAGCCACTTAAGAGGCAAATGAAAGTCTTTTAGCATGAGTCTTGTTAACTGAAGGTTACAATCAACTAAGGCCACAGAGCTGAACTTGTTAACCTGTGTGGTTAGCACTTTTTAGGGATGTGCTACTGTTCAGGAATAGATAGCCTCTTTAGGTAATCTCTCAGCGCTGTGGAGGGTGAGGAGGAAAAACGGGTCAGGTACAAGATAACAGGTACTAATGTGACCAAGAGATGCTGCAAAGGCTATAAATGCAGGCACTGGTCACAAAGATAATGGTTGCTGTCTGAAGCAGTCCTTAAATGAGGATTAGCTGTTCAGGAATCCAGCTACCATTATCTGTAAACTATGGTTGTTATTGTTTAGTCACTAAGCTATGTCCAACTCTTCGTGACTCCACAGACCAGTGGACCATACCCCAGCAGGTCTCCCTGTCCTCCACTGTCTCCTGGAGTTTGCCCCAAATGTTTCATGGGTACTATATTTGAATCTACTCAATGGAGTACACCAGGGGCGTCAAATTCACGGCCTGGATGCATCACGCACTGGCCACTCCCACACTCGGTTTAGCAAAGGGGAAGGGTTGTGATATGTCACATGTTGCTACGAATTTGACACCCCTGATGTAAACCATGTCTAAACATAAGCTATGATGTACAAGAGGCAATCTTAATTGTTATGAGATGCATGTATGTTTTTACTAGACATCTGAAAAACAAAGGTATCTTCAAATGAAATATGTACTTTTAATTCTATCATATCAGAGAACTTTATCATTTACATTTGTAGAGAGAGTTCCACACATCAAGCTCTTGGGTCATTTTTGACATAGGTAATTAAAAAATTATATCTTTCTTAGGACAAAAACAGTGCTTGGAATCTAACTGTTTGTCATTAGATATGATGAGGAAGAAAAATACTGCCTGGCACTTACTTGCATGTATTAATGTAGGAGTGCTGACAACATTATCATGAAGCTGCAGTGTCCATAACAAATCTCAGTGATGTCAAAACAATACTTGTGTCATAATGCAATTTCATAATTTGTATCATAACCTCCATTGCAACTACACATCTTGTCATTTGCTCCCCATATCACTCAATTCCTATGCCTTTGAACTCTTCCTAGTTCTATGATTCTGGTCTAACATCTTCCGCCAACAAAAATGAATGGAGAATATGAGCAAGTATTACAGCTCTTTTTATACAAATTATTCCACAAACCTGGCATTAAAAACTTTAAAAGGATCATAAGGGAATATCCATAACTCTCAATCTCACAACAATCACTCGCAGAGCAGTGAAAATGTTAAGCAAATGTGCCTGGCTCCAAACTGGGTGGAAACTTTATTTCAGAGCCAAACTAACATTTCACTGGTCTACAAATGTATTGTTTTCACATTATAGTTGAGAAAGACTATTATCAAGTTTCAAAATAAAAGTTTATATCAGAGTCAATTTTAGTAAGTTGCTTAGTAAGCTGAAATTCTTGCAATGCTGGTTGACTCAATTCCTAATTTTTCAATCATTTTAAAGGAAAACTAGCTTAATTCATTATATCTGAGGAGAGGCTTTCTACAATTATATTACAATGTCATTTTTCTTGCCTAAAATTAAACTATTTAACTGTAATTTGGTCATCATACCTGTAGAGGTAATTGTATACTAATAGTACCATCATAGAAATCTCAAAATGTTCAGCAGTGGAGGAATGGAAAGGACAAAGCAAAGTAGCATTTAGCAGTGTTTGCAGGATTAGGCTGCCTTTGATGTAATTAAAAAAACAGCATCAGTACTACTTCGAAGTGTTCTCTTCCAAGTTTTGAATCTATTCAGTTGCACTAGCCAAACAAATATCTATGAATCAAGAGATGTTGGCTGAGCCATTCACGATCACATTGAAACAAACATCATTAGTAGATTTTTTGATGAAAATGCACAGAGAATAGGAACTTAAATGAAAGGACACTGAAGATCTTAATAGCTTTTGCTTCAGCACATAAAACAACCAAACTCGCATAAAAACCAAAACTGATGTTATTGAAACAGGCTAAATGTTATGCAAACTTTTAAAGATTTTCTTTAAACAAAAACACTCCAGACATTGACAAAATATACCAACATATACAAACTCATACTTTCCATTATGATGGTTAACCAATGCATTATGTATAATGGAGGGAAAAGCATTAATGATGTTTTATTTCAGTATACACTTTATTTCCCATCTCCTTTTTTAATGAAACTATCATAGGATTATTTTATTAAAAATAAACCTATTTGCTGTTCTGTTACTCGTATTTGAATTAATAACGCATAAAAATGGTTCTTCCCAAATCTAACCCAAATATATCAGCTCTACTAATAGTACATGCCCTGGTAGTGCAGAGTTATGTATAAGAAAATCCCAAACTATAAAATGCCACTCAAGCAAGTTCCAACACCAATGTAGTATTCAAGTTACGTACGTGACATCTAGTGCCAGCCAAAATATTTTGATGCCTGAGGCAGAAAATTGGCAAAGTAGAAATTAGAGCAGAATCAAATCTTAGAGCAACCTTGGCCAAAAATAATACTACTATTTCTGCCAGTGGGAATGTGTATAGTAATAGGTGCCTCAGCAGTCTGAGAAATAAAGTATAGCTTCAAAAATGTCATCCCATGATCTGTTTATAAGCAACTCAGAGATTTCTGGATGAAATTAGACCAAGAAAATAGTATCACTTTGCAATTATTAATGTGACATCTAATTTAAGTAGTAGAAAGGACTCTTCAAAAAGAACAAAACTGTTAAAAATTAAATTTAAAAATATTATAGTATGCAGTGTTAAAATATAAGAACAATGTAGGTTATTTCATTAGATTTGGGCAAAAACTAATCAGTGAAGTTTTTCATTAGGGAAAAAAAGGCAATGATTTACACTGTCCTAATTATATAGTGAGATTTCTGCATATTACATAGAAATCAAACTATACCAAGAACCTGGAGGATCAGACATTGAGAGCCACCTGCTTAAGCTTTGTATGTTACTTGACAAGATGTTAGTTTCACATAACAAGACAAAAGCAGAAGTGTTCAACTAGCTACCAAAATCATATAAACATATAATGGGACCTATGGGACTACAAAGGTATAAAAAAGCCTTAATTGATTCTAAATGACAGTTTCTGTAAGTCAAGAAATTAATATAAATGTTTCATGTGGTTAACCATGAAATCAATCTGAGGTTTTCATAAAGGACTTTCTGTGGGGCTGCAAGATCAAAAAGATTAGGAGTGTCAAGTCATTTAGTTATGCAAAATAGAAATACATTTTCAAGTCATAATATCCATTCAAAATACTAAAGCTACACTTAAACAATGGATATGATGTCATACTACCTCATTGAGAAAAATGCAATAATTACTGTAAAGATGTCTATCATGCACTACAATGTATCTCTCTTCTTCCTAGTTTTCAGGATAACTACAACCAAAAAAAAGTTTGAAATACGTCCACATCACCACTCTCATAAAGATTGTCACCGTAATAAATGTTTTAGTAAAATTCTGGTTAATTTTAATAAATGTTGCATAGGCAATATTTAAACATCTATCTAACACACCGTTCTGCCAAGCTTAATTAACTTAAAGGAGTTATTTCTAGCTTATCTTCTCTATTGCAATAATCCCTTCCTGATCTGCCAATCTCTAAATCACTTTTGTGCAGGGTGTCTTGTATTAAAAACATTTGCACTGTATAATATATAAACCTGTGTCAAGTGAGGAATTTCCTGGAAAGGTCAGGGAATGGTCCTTTAAATACTTCTGAGATACTTCCAATCTCATGCAAGAGAAATGCAGAAGATAGTATGTAATCATCTCACTTGCATGCTATTAAAAACTACAGTCATGACAAAAATTAGAATTGGAACATACACCCTATGTCAAGAATTTAGGAGACTTGTGAGCATTTGTATTTTATTTTGAAAGTAGCTTAGGATTCCGTTGATATAGCGATACTAATATAGTGGAAAAGAAATTAAGATCCCATATATGAGATCTTTTATTTTTTTTAAAATGTTTTGTTTCCTCCCCCACCCCCCACAAAAACCCCAAAGCTGCTGCTGCTGCTGCTGTGGAGAAGCACAGGTGTTCCACACAAACAAGGCGTTGCTAATACAAGCTCAGAAAACCCAATAGGAAAGCAGTAAAACCTATTTGTGCTAAACTTACCCAGAAAATCAACAGTTGATACATTATAACCAATCTCTCAATGTAATAAATAATACAACTACATAGTTCTCAATCTGATTAAGAACTTAACAAGAAAGAATGGATGCAGGTATGCAAGTAACTTGGAGAAAACAGAGCACAGGAATCTTTCAACATTCTTAGCATAATGAATTGCTATACACATATGGGCAACAGTCGCATTAATCGGAGGCAACACACTGAACAGCTGCTGGAATTCGATGCCACAGTAATCTGAGAAATGGAGCTGAACTCTTCATGCTTTGGGAATGAATTGCATAGTTGCTTTTACCAACCCTTACAGGTTATTTACATCTCTTTAGTCTCATAAATATACTTCAATCAAAATATAGAGGACATTAAAAGCAGTTTTTAAAATATTCACAAAATATTAATACATAATAAATTTTGCTTTAAAGTTCCTATTAGGAAACAGAGATTCTTTCATTCAACCAAATCACATGCTAAGAGCCAAAAATATGGTGGAGTGATTTAGAAACACAGGAAACTAAATGTAAAAATTATTTTAAACACATTTGACTCATTTCAAAGACAGTATGAAAAGCATAGAATCAATATGAAACTAGTTTACTACGCTAGAAAGCCCTTTATACCATATAGGACTAAGAGATAAAATTCTTAGAATATATCTATATAATAAAGTGATCTGTTTGAACAATATTGTGAATGAATCAATGTCTTAAGAAAACAAAATGCTCGTACAACAGCTTCCTGGTCTTCAGCTGCTCTGAAAAAATTTTTTTTTGCTTACATTCTCCTCATAAATGTTACACTGATTCTGAAAATGTACATAATATTTTGAAACTCCAGGAAATACAACTAAAAGCTCATATTTCTCATCAGAGCAGTAGGAATTAGCATCTCGCAGATAAATTTCTAGATATCTCCCTCAACTTTTAAGAATTTTTCAAATACATGATAAGCTCTGCCACTGTTGAAGGCATTGAGGAATCTGATAAGGAAATATCTCTGGAACGATGACCCAAGGGTCACAGATTGTCTAGTAATCATAAAAGCACTGGGTGTATTAAACTCTTCAACTATTCAAACAGGTTTTGAATGTTGGCTGGAATGTTTGAAATATTTTACTATGTAACATTGTTGGTGTAGCAAATAGATAATTATTATACTGAATTTGAAAATTACCTTGTACAAAGCAGAGATTTACATAATCAAGCACAAATGCTAGATATAACTATTTACTTTTTGTTCATTTCTAAGTCATTATTAAGCATCTAAATCAAATACAATGCCAGTCATTTCAAACACTTGAGAAACTGGAACATCATCTTCTTTACAGGATGAAAATCCTAGTAAGAATCTAATTATATTGTTTTGCAAGTCAATTAGTCACAGTAGAGCAGCTGAGATAAACAGGTAAAATAAATTACCAACTTTTTCTTTTATCCTGTCTCATTTTTCACCTCTACAAAACAATTCAAGAATCAGAGTTGGCACAGAGGTACTTCAGCTACTACCCACAAAGCAAGTATGTTTGTGCTTCCAATTGTCAACACAGACTGGATTGGAGTCAGAAGGACCTCTAGTGAATTTCAGGAAGTGTAGCAACAGCAACCCGGGAAAGAAAAAGAAAAACCCTGCCATGAGTTTCCTTATGCAAGCCATAACCCATTCAAACCAGAAGCCGTTACTTCTAACTGCAAAAATATTTTTTTTAATAGAAGCAGAACCGTGAGGAAAAAAACATATTACAAAAGGATTATCTATAATGCAAAAACCATCTAGGTGTAAATTTTTCACCAACTTGAAATCTATGCCAATAGTTTAGCCATTGATCAAGGATGTTCACAGAACAGAATGCTGAATAAATACATAAAAGAATATTGTATCGTTCATGTTTTTCACGGCACTTGTATAACAAAAAGTTTAGTGCCAATTTTTTGAAGAATATAATCTGTGTTCGCCAGATATTATTTAGGCAATCTACAGAAATAAGAACATATAAATAGTGTGCATCTCGTAGCTGTTTTTTTAAACAAGATATCTTTTCCCTTGTTCATCACATACAAAGTGTTGAATATAATTTGGCATAAACAGTATGTCATCTTGATGTGAAGATTGCTCCTTCTGTGAAAGTAGGCATTCTTTTTAGTGAGCTTGTTAAACTTGCAATAATCTCAGAAAACAAACTAAATGGGCAGCAATATAAAAAACAAACTTCCTTTTTTGTCTCAATTAATTACACCTTCAGCATAATTGTGTAGTTTTTTTAGTCTACATTTATTCTTTCGTCATTTCAAATGACTTTTCAATATTCAACTGACTCATAGTATATTTGTATCTCAATTAGTAACATCATTGTGAAGCACTATTTCCTATTGAAAATAGGAAAGCAATGTGTTTATATTTAAAACATTTCAAACATCAGTTTTACCTGAAATATGAAGAAAAGATTACATAAACTGCACAATGCAAATAAACCTCCACCATTATCATTTTAAACTCAGATGTAAATTTGCCTGAAGTTGCAAAAAAAAGATGATATTCAGAACTTTAAAAAAAATGACACAAGAATAAAATTTTTATTTAAACTCATCATAAATTAACATAATTAAAATTCATAATCCCTGTTACTTAAGTGAAAGATGTGCACTTAACTTGACTAGTTAATTCTAAATGGTTTATTCTGCATAATTTCTCATACATAGGTAACAAATAATAAACCGTGTTTAAGATATCAAAAGTCATTTGTTAGAGGTTTTCTGCAAAAAAAATTTTTTAGCAGATAACTTTTTAAAAAACTTTACATTAAAACAACAAAAAATCAAGTTGTAGATTTAAAGGCAGAAAGAAATCCTAAGAACTGGCTCCTAGTAATAAAACTACAAGTACATATAAAAGATAGGACAAGAGCAAATCTGTCATTTTGTACTTCTAAGCTATCTCCTTTGAAGTTTTTAAAAACCACACTGTAAGACTTGACAATCTTCACAAATCACTAGTGAGTTTGCACGGCTTATAGTAATCATTGGTTTGAAATTATTTATAGTTAGTTTTTGAATTTCATAAAAAGATTCCATTAGTTTTCAATTAATGTTTTCAAAACTTATTTGCCCATATTCATTTTTAAAGAAATCTGTAAACTAAAACATCCATCTGAAGAATAATTGTTGATTGCCAGGATCTATCCAGACTATGTCTTACATACTCTATAAACTGTGTATTGATAGAAAGCCATTTTCCTGGTCTGCTGAACTTCAACACACACTAACTTTTGTTCTCCTACACTATTTCTAGAATATCTGTAGGTGGGCTTGACATCACGGAAGTCCTTATGTCTCCCAAATAATTCTCTGAAACTGATTATGTTCTGTAGAAACTTAATTTATCAAGAATATCAAACTCTTCAACTTAGAAAATAAACTCTTACATCTTTAAAAATCCTATGTGTACTGTCCACAGCATACATCCTATTGAACTTAACAACCCTAGCATCTGTAAAATATTTAAGATCATTTTTCATTAAACCAAATCTGAGCCCATCTGCACAGTACAATCATAGAACTATGGCGTTCAAAAAGTTCATGTGGTTCAACACTCCCTAATGTGGTGGAAAACCAATTAGACCATCCATGAGAGTGGTTCATCCAGAGATGAAGAACCCACAACAACTACTTTGTTCTTGGTAGGGTCCACTTTTTTCAGAATAATTGAGTGCTGATCAATCAACTGAGAAAGGAACTGACAGACCAGCTTGTCACCTGAGGCAGACATAGAGTACTGCAGGGACTGATCCCAAATCACCCAAATAGTTTTCACACCAAAGGTGGAACTAGAACTCACAGCTGCCTGATTTCTAGCCTGGTGCCTTAACCACCAGACTAAACTGGCTCTCCAAAGTAACCATTCCACATCTATACTATTTCACCAATAGAAAGCTTTTTCTTTATATTAAAATAAAGCTAAATATCTACAATTTATGCCCATTACTTCTGGATCTAGTTTCTGTGGGAATGAAAACTAATTCATGACCAGCTTCTATATGGGTACTTTTTTATGTACCTGAACAAAACTGAAGAATAGCTATATCATTTAAGCAACAAAGAAAATAATATAGCATCGATGATAACTGCTCTAAAATTGGATTTTTCTCCTTAAGAGGTTGGATAAATCTATTTTCTACATGAATACTTCTTAATATAATTTCAATTAATAGCAGAATTTAAGATGATACATTATATTTTCTTTTGTTACTTTCACATATTATATAAAGTCCCAACTCCTAGGAATAGGGCAACAAATGAAATAAAATGATCGTTTCTAGTAGAATCACTGGCTTAACCAATTCAATACAGGCAGGCTGCTGAAAATACTCAGTAATGTACATATTTGACCTCCAATAACATGCAATGCCCCTTTTCTACTTGTTAACTTCATTCTTTACTACTGTTGCCATCTCTCCCCAAACAAAGCTCCTCTGTTTTAACAGCTGTAGGCAGAGATTCAGTAAGAGTAATTTTCCCCATTACTACACTTCCTCACCAGAAAAAGCAGTATTTTAAAAAATGCTACAAAACCTCTATAATTAAAGGTAACAACTGCTTGCACTGTTATCTGCAATTGAAAAAAATCACTCATTTTACAGTTTATATATATATGTGTGTGTATATATGCATTCACACACTCACACACACACACTATTATCACTATCTACCACCTAATCAATCGGCTGTACAATTTCCTGAGATGCATTCAATATTCTATTCTTTCAGCTATGCCAGGCAAATTAAGCCCCAACAGAATCTATTTTAAAAACCAAGGGATTTTTTTTCCTCTCTAGATTCTGATTGGTGGAATTTTCAGGAAGTACCTTCAGTTTCCATGGTAAAAAGTGGAAGGTAAACACGCCTGCAATATAAGGCTAAGATGCCTAAGCCACTTTAAAAAGGATATATGCTCTTGGGAGTATACTGGCTTAAGTGCATATCTGTGCAAAGTAGCTTCTCTTACTCCTGCTATATAAACACTGCACTCAAAGCAGGAAATCAGTTATGCTGAAGCACAGGGAACAGGACGCACTACAACACCTCATGAATATATACCCCAAATGGGAATCAAGTAGGATTATACTTGAATCAATTTGCAAAACACCTAATTAGTGTTAACCTTTTATTTTTTCATTAGGCAAGGCCTCTTCTAAAAGACTTTTGGACTAGACATAACATGCTCTTTTTCCTAGTAGAGTTTGTGTGCCTTATGGGAGGTTATTACATGACATAAAGATTTAGCAAACAAAATTAAACATTTTCATTTTCAAAAAAAATAACCAATTTATTTATTTCAAAGGGAGAGGAAGATTGGTGCAGTTCAAAGCAGCAATGATTCAGCATCTCATTCTGTATTTTGTACAAAATCTGTATATTGTAGTTATCTGAAAGTACACATTCACCATTTTTTCAGGAAAAAGAAATACAGAGCTCTTGATCAATACATACTTTAAAAAAACCTCCATTATAGTAAAAGAAAATTTAGAACTCAGTTACACCACACACCTCTACTCAAATTATGCAAAAATGTTCTGAAAACCAATTATTCATTCACAAGCCAAATAAAGCCCATTTTAACTAGCACAAATCCATTGGATAAGCATGGTGGAAAGTGGGATGTGTGGAATTCAAAATCTCTACATGGAATAAGGCAGAGATATCCTCCTATGTTTCTAAATGATGCAAAGAAAGGACCAAGAAGCTCATTGGACATTTTGGTTACAATCCTCATCTAGGGCCAAACTATAGGGACCATAAACACATTGCTTCCCATTTCTTCCAATTTTCAGTAAGGGAATGAAGAGGCACAGGAGGCCTACTCTGGATAATAGCATTGACACTCAACACTATATGCCCTTAGATGGAAGTGCTTTTGGACATCAATGGAAGCTCCCATCCTGGGGGTAATAACTGTGAGACTGTGATCTTCACTGGTAATAAAAGAATAAAGTTTTAAAATCAACATCTGAGTGTACTATGGTCCTAATCCTTGACCATCATCTCCATTCTACTACGTCATTTTGAAACACTCACACTGAAAATGACATTTATATGCAGTAATACAATTTAGATCTTACTTCTTCCAAAGCCACAAACATTTAAAACACTTTCCAAACAAAAGGACACTATTATATTTTCAACAAGCTATACACCAATTTCAGGTTCATTTGGATTTTCTCATTTTTCTTCTATATTACAAAAAGTTATCCTTATGAAAATGTATCTTTATTTTCATTCTAATTTCATTTTGTCAAAATATTTCATTTTACCTGGTGACTTTTATAAAGAACTCAATACATTAGTCATCATTATGAGAGGGTTAGCTGCAAAATTTTCAAATGCTAACATTTTACTACATTTATATCCACCTTTCCTTCAAAAAGCTTCATGTTCTCTTTTTTTAATTCTCCTATTCTTATGCCTATAAAGTAAGCTTAAACTGAAAGAAAACGATGAAATCAGGATCACCCAATGAGCTTGAAAGCTGTGATTTGAACTTGGATCTCCTCTTTCCAACATTTTAATCAGTATAGCTCACCTTGAACTGGAGTTCTAGTATTACATAAGGCAAATTATTTCTTAAACCTAAACTTCAAACCACAAACACAGCTTCAAAGGGGAATAGGAAGTGTTGACTGTATTTCAAAGATGAGTGTAAAAGTTTCTTACCATGCTCTTGCTTACCCATTGCACTTAGATAATGATTGATAGCTTGACACGGAGGACTTGGAGTCTGTGTTGCTTTGTCACAATTCATAGGTGCAGGACTCCTGTCGATGTCAAAAGAGAAATACCCACTGGAGGATCTGGACAGCAGTGGGGATCTTCTTACAAACATGAACAACGGGGATCTGGTTGCAAATGGACTGGGACTGGAGGGTGGTGCCAGTGGTCCCTGAGGGCTACCGGGTGATGAACTGTCCCGTTCACCCAAATGATTACCTTGATATTCAGTTTGTAAGGAGGTAGGGGCCCCAGGCCGAAGGTGATGAGGCTGAGCTGGCCTTTCAGCAGGCTGCAATTGTCCACCTTCTCTCTCACACTCAGAATTTAAATCAGAAGATTGTTTTGCCATTTGGTCTTTCTTTTTCCCCCAACCCTAGAAGAAGAAAAAAGGGAGGGTGGGGGGAGAGAAGAGAAAAACATCTCAAATTACACAAAGTTCATTCAAACTTGATAACAGTGATGACTTGCAGTGAATAGAAATCACTACCAACATATTAGCAATGCAAATTCCATGACATTTTACATTCACCACAGGATTTCAAATCTATTAATTAATCTTGATTTCTTGTGTGTCAAACTTTAAAAATAAAAGACTAATAAGGGATAAAAGTGTATATCTAATCCAATATCTCTCAGGGGGTAAAAAGGTTTATTGAAAAGAAAACAGTAAGAAGTTTTCTAGGACAAAACCTGGGGGCCAAACTAAGCAATATTCCAGGTCTGATCTTTTGAGAGGGGAGGGCAAAGGAACCAACTGACTTTCTTTTTTGAAAAAAAAGGAGGTTATGGTGAAATATTTAAACTCAGGATCCGCACCCTCCAGCCCTCCAAGTTCTATACAGGAGGATCAGATACAGTGTTGAAATGTTAGAAGTAGATGCGGTGATTGTGCAGGACGGGGAAGTCGGCCAGGCTCTCGCTCCATTGTTCTATCGAATATGCTGATCACAGCAAGTCTGGCAAGAAGGTTTGGCAAGAACAATCAGTTGTAAAAGTGCGTCACAATAGTTTGTACACTGCAAAGTGCTCCTCTGCTCACTCCACCTCCCCTCATCCTTCTACGGCTGCGATCAAATCCTTCTTTACGCTAAACGCGGGGGAAAACGTCTCACTTAGCACCTTTAGAAAATCCACACTCTTTAATGAGCTGTCGTTCAAGCGGGCGGCGAAATCAAGAGCAAAAAAGGCACGAGCGAGAAACGAAGCGCGACAGGTCCCCAGCCGCAAGGCAAGGGTCGCAGCCTGCCTCCCACCCACCTACCGCGCTCCAACTCACCTTTTATTTACTTTCGTTCAAACGCCCGTGTCCCGCGACTGGACTAGGCGCTCACGCAAAGCAACAACAAGAGGTTGTAGGAGAGGCCGGCGCAAGCCAAGCATCCACATCTAAGTTGGGAAACCATCGCAAGCAGGGGAAAAAAAAGGTGATGGTGCGGGAAGTGGCGAGTGTGGGGGTGGGTGGGGTGGAAACAGCCCCGCGCCGAGACTTGAAAAGAAATCCAAGGCCAAGTCACCCCAGTCGCCTCGGGAAAGCCCCTCCTTCGCTGCTGAACGACACCGGGGGAGAACTGCGGTCCGAGCCGCGAGAGACAGGTCGCTTCCCACCGAAAACCCAACAAAGGGAGCGCGAGTGCAAGGCAGGAGAATAACAGAGCCAGAAAGAGACACGCAAAGGGGGAGGGGATAGCAAGAGGAGAGGGTGGAGACACGGGCGCACACCAAGATACCCCCGGCCCCCAATCCCGCCCACCGCAAACCCCCCCCCCGCCCGCCGACCGTACTTACGCGTCAGGGTTTCTGAGTCATCACACAGGCAAGCCGGACTCTTCCCCGGGCGCCGAGGGCGGCTGGTGAGCGACAAGCTCGCGCGCGTTTCGGAGATTGCTGGCGTCTGGCCGCGCGGACCGAACAGCAGCCAACCAAGCGAGATCCCCGCGCTCTGACTGCCTCTCCGGGGGAAAGGGAGAGAAAGCCCTCCCCGTCGCCAATAAAAAATAAGGCAGCAGGGCCAATCCGGGCGCGTTAGAGGCAGCCCGGCTCCGCCCACAGCGCGAGGGCAGTGTTTACATTTATATGCTGTGGAGGGAGGGGAGGCACACATATACACACACGCGCGGCCTGCCACAACCCCTGCGCCGCGCCGCGCGGCGGCCCGCCCTGCTCCTTCCCTCCTTATGTCCTCAGGAGCTTCCTGAAGCCGCCGCGGTGACGACGCCAGCCGAGATCGAGAAAGGCTGCTGAGTTGCAGCAGCCACGCTGAACTCTGCTTTGCGTTCTCTACGGACTCCCACCTTTCAGTTCTCGTCTTAAAACGTGCCAGCAACAGCGAAGAAGAATCCGAGAGTCTAGCAACTGGCAACCCGTTTCCGTAGAGAAATACGTTTTCGCTTGACAAAAGCAGAGATGCAGCCGCACCCCGCAATATTTGTTATTCGCCGTCCCCCCCCCAACAAGCTTCAATCAAAAATAATAATAAAACCACTAGACTCCACCTTCTCCCTGGTTTAGAAGCTTCACACCCCAAGATGATTCATTCTGTCCAGAAGAGAATTCTATCCCTGTGGAAGAGTAGACATGACCAATGAACATGATTCGTATTTAGATGACTATCACCTAAACATTGGGAAGAGCTTGTCACAATAAAAGCACAATGCAAAATAGTCAGGAGCAAAGGCATCACAGGCCAAAAATATAATAATCTGGATAATGAGGTGCAGACTTTGAAATAAACTAAAAGTCATATTGAGGGTCGAAGCAGGAGGAGACAGAGAAGCTGAGCATCAATGATGGCGCCATCACCAAATAGGCCCCTCATCTTCCTGGCATCAGCTAAACCCAACACCGGGACTTTTGTCTCTTCCACACTTCTCAATACCATGACCTTCATTGCAGAATACATTGAAAAAAAAAATCCAACCTAGATCTGATGATGCTTTTAAGGCATTACATATTAGCATCAGTATTTTGCAGTAGGTTCCAAAATAGACATCAGAGGCAGATCACTGAGAATGTGATTTTGACTATGCAGTACCAAACCATAACCAGGCATTCTGTACTAGCTGAAGCCTCCAAACCATTCCAGAATGCATAATAATATAATAAATATCTTATTCCCAGTTAAATCCCCAAGAGTGCCCCATAACAACAACCAAGACAAGGAAATTACAATAAAGCCAATTAAAAAGAAGAGGGAAAGATAAAGGAAAGCAAGAACAACAGACTGAGCAGAAACAAAGCAAAGTCTTACTCTCCCTTGCCAAAGGCCTGGGTTAAAAAAAAGGATCTTCACAATCCTTCTAAACACCAGAAGAGCAGGGGCTATCTGTGTATCAGGGTAGCCTCGCTTCACAGGGTAGGCATTGCTACAAAGAAGAAATCCTTATAAATGACACTGCTAACCAAAGGAACTTATGCCTATCCTACTCAACTGAACTGGCCAGCAGTATGATGGGAGACAGTGGTCCATCAAATAACCAGGCCCTGTGCCATGCAGAACTTTATAGAGTATGACCAGTACCTTTAATCACACTCAGAAACAAACTGACAACCAATATGGGTCACAAAACAGGGGTGTTATAGGCATATCAATGTGCTGCTGTGATCTGGACCAGTTGGAGCCTCTGAATGTTTTTCAAGAGCAGCCCTATACAGAATGCATTGTAGTAATCAAGCCATGAGGTGACTAGAGCGAGAATAACTGTCTGAAAAGTCTCCAATCTAAGAAATGGTACAAGCGATACATCAGATTAAGTTGTATAAAGGCCTTCCTAGCCACCTGCTTATTGTGCAAAATATGAGTTCAGGCAAGCCCCCAATTTTGCACTGTTCTTAAATGGGGAAATGCAACCTATTGGGCAAATGGAATAACCCCAGATCTAGGTGGTCCAAACAAACCTGGTCTTACTAGGATTCAGTTGAAGACAGTACCTCCTCATCCAAAACTCACAGTCTCCAGGCACTGGAGCAGAACTGTGACAGCCTCATTTAGCCAGCCCATGGTTGAAATATATAGTGAGGTATTATCAGTGTACTGATGATTCCAAACCAATGGCTGAGCTCACCCAAAGGTTTCATGTAAAAGGAGGAGAGACAGAGAATAAAACCCTGTGGCATCCTATCCACAAGGAGCTTAGGAAGTGATCTTAAACCTCAAACCAAGACCAACTGGAACTGGCTCCAGAGAAAGGAAGAGAACCACACAGAACTGGTTCAAAAGGAAACTGTGATCAATAGTATTGAAAGTTACTTACAAGTCAAAGACCACAAGGATGGATGTACCACCTCCATCCTAACTCTGTCACAGGATATCAACAAGTGCAACCAAGTTTGTCTCTGTAATAATTCCTGATCTGAAACCCAATTGAAATAAGTTTAGATTATCCATTTCCTCCAAGGTTCTCTTCAGCTGAAGACAGACTATCTTTTCAATAAGTGCCCTCTCCAGGGGGAAAGTTGTAAACTGGTCAAATGTTTGAAATTTGTTGAAAATTTGTTGGATAACCTCTTGAGGAGGGGGCATACCACTGCTGCTTTCAAGCCATGAGGTACATTCCCTTCAACAAAGAGGGCAATACCATAGAATGGATTCAATGGCAGGTCATCCCCATGGCCATCTTTATGACCCAGAGAGGTCTGGATTCAATAAACAGGTGGCCAAGCTGACAGCACAGAGAACCCTATAGAACCTTAACAGTCAGCAGTTCAAACTCATCTGAGATCATACTTTCAGATTGTGCCGCATGCACCTCAGTCTGCCCAGCTGCTCAGCTTCCCTCAGCTGGCCCAGTCAGTATCCAGTTAGAGTGAATTTCGTTTTATTTACTAAAAAGCCTGAATAATCCTCACAGCAGCCCACAGATATTCTAAGAGGCCCTCCCTACTCAACAGGGTCCAGGTCACCTTAAACCAGGCTGCTGGATTAAATTCTTTGTTTTTTCTGGGACACTGCAGGTCATCCAGAGCAGAGTATATTCTCACCTGTGAGCCTGGAAATGTCTCATCATTAGTACTGCAGCATGCTTTCTGGATCCCTGCTCTGCCTTAGCCGATTCAGAGGGAATATAAAGACGGTTATCGGAATATTGATGGTATTGTGGCCTAAATCTTTTACTGACTTTCCCAACAGACAGATCCCTGCAGTATTCTTAAATGCTACAAGCTGAGGAACAGTGTTCTACTGCTATTTTGGAAGCTGCCTGACGGAAAAGACTGTAATCCCTTTATTACAGTGCTACAAATTCTCACTTAAAGTCACTCCTGGAAGATACTACAGTTAATATTTTCAAAAATAACTCAGAACTAATAATCAAAAGGCCACACTCCTCCTTCCTCTTCCCAGCAGAAATCATCCAGCAAATTAGCTGAGATAGTTTTAAGTTAGACTGAAATGAGCTAGCCCAATCCAATTCTTTCCCCTCCCAATACAGTACATCTGTCACATTTACTGTTCTCTGTCTTAATATATATTGTGAACCTCTCCAGCTCAATTCATCTTAATATTCTTACCAAGATTACATCACTCCATCTATCAGCAAACATACTTCATCAAAAAAGGGGGGGAGAGGGGAAATCCAGTTTTCCTCATAGCAAATCCTTGTCCTATATTACTTGTCTTCCACATTCTCCATATGTGGAAATTTATAGATTTTAAATAATGTTGATTTACATTCTAAAATGTTTATTTTTAATTATTTCCTACTTTAATATTTTAATATTATATAAATCATAAATTATATCAATTGTAAAAGTAAAATGACTGTTTGGAATTGGTGGCATTGATTATCCACCAGCAATTAGCATCAACAGCCATCTCATATCTCCAAACAGATCTCAGCAATTAACGTATTGACTACACTACATGGTAGCTGGGTTCACATAACAAGTTAACATATAGTCAACTGAACAGTGGTTTACTGATCTATATAATCCATTCATTCATTCCTCTACAGCTAACACTGTCTTGTCCAGATTCAGCCATACAGTACTTCAGAAAGTGTCCTTTTTTCCCATCCTGTCCAATTTAAGCTCTCCAAAGACTTGTGACATGCCATGCTGTGACATCTTTCCTTCTTCCAATCCTTTTGCTTTTACCACATCAGAAACAGAGATGGTATTCAGCAGGTTCTGACCAGTTCTGGAGAACCAGTAGCAGAAATTTTGAGTAGTTTGGAGAACTGGCAAATATCACCTCTGACAATATCACCTCTGACTGGAGATTTTACGCTATCCTTCCCCTTCCACACCCACAGAACCAGTAATAAAAAAAACATTGAATCCCACCACTGATCAGAAAGCCTCTTCATCAGTCTTGCATTTCATTCTCATCACAACTAAGAGTACAAACTTAATTTCACAACAATATTCCACAAATTCCTCTAATATGAACCCCACACTTTATGTTCTGTTTTCGCACAAAATCAAGCTATGCTGATCTTACCAAAACATGTCTTGCCTCAACATACTTAAAATGGATTCTCTTGACTTGATTCACACATTACACCAAGTGCTATTTCTCAATATAAAAAACTCAGGTTAACCCCCTCATTCAACTACAAACTTGAGGGTTGGCTTCAAATATTTCTCGGCCTAACCTTCCAGTTGGAATTGTAGTGTTACAAGGTCTTTGGAAGATGTGCAAGATAAAAAGTCTACTCCAGCATTCTATCTCACAGGTCAATCCAATATATCTAGCTGGTTCACAAATAGATCATGCAAGTGATAGTCTTCTCAACTACTGCTTTCCAGCAATTGGAATATACAGGTATAATCCTTCTTTTTCATGAATTTGTTTAATCCTTTCTTGAAATAATTTAAATTAGTGCCCATTATTACATCTTGTGTCACAGTAGATGGCAGCACCTAGATGAACTTGCTTGGTTCATGTCAAAAAAGCCAAGCAAGGTCAAACTTCATTAATATTTGGATGGGAGACTATCAAGAAAATACAAGGATGTAGTTTGAGCTAAGAATTTTAAAAATCCTACAAGGAAATGGCAAATTATTTCTGCATTGTTGCCAATAAAACTACAAGTTCATGTAATTGAAATAGAAAGGCTTTCCACCCCAACATGTCCACAGTGCTACATAAAGCAGCACAGAGAAGATAAGGTAAACAACCCTCACTCTCCCTCTGTGTCTCACACGCAATCTTTTGAAGAAAGGTCTTGGGTCTCCACCCAACTTTATTTTCCTCCCTGCTTTGAAGATCGTAGGGAAGTACCGTACAGGGACAGCATACGTGCCGTTAAAGTTTAAACGAACTTAAATTTCCACCCCCACCTTTACCAACAGACTCAGTCCACCTACCAAATCGTTTTAACTTCCTCCCTTAGAGAGCTGGGCAATCTGGGATTCACCACACTCTAACCAAGGAGAAATGCCAGCGCCTCTCACTCAGCATCGATCCCGCGGCCGCCACGGCAAATGCTGTACGTTAGCAACATCTGGAGAGCTACAGTTCATCCGCACACTCCTGAAAGTCTCCCCCATCCGTTGCAATGTCAGGCTTTTGAAAGGCCCCTGACCTTCCTCCGCTTCGGGCCGACTGCGCCTAGCAGGGAAGTCGCCACCGCGAGCCTCAGTAGCCGGCGAGAGAGAGGGAGGGAGGGAGGAAGAAAGAGACACACCAGCTCTCTTCGCTGCTCGCCTTCAATCCCAATGTGGCCAATCCTTGCTTGGGATTTGGGACTGAGAGGAGGAGGGGGAGGAGCGGGGGGTGGGGGAGAGATCCTGGCTTCCAAGCCGCCGGGACTCCCAACTGCAGAGCTTGCTTGGCTCTGTTCCCAGCCTTCGCCGCGCGCGCCAAACAACAACAGCAACAAAAAGCTGCGGTCGAGACTTGCCCGCCTGCCTGGCTCCCGGCCTCGGTAGCCAATCATTTGAAGCGAGAAGCCTCGTCCGGGGGAGGGGAGAGAGAAAGAGAGAGAGAAGAGGCGAGGGCGGATGAGCCGAGTCTGTGGCGGGGAATAACAAGGGTTCGGGAGACATTCGCGCCAAAGTTTCTGCCGAGGCGCTCCGGCTTTTGCCTTACCTCGTCCCCCACTGGTTCTTCGCGAGAAGAAGTAGTCCTTTTCCGGGGGTGTGCGTGCAGTGTTTCTCCCTGGCATGGTCGGGCTTTTGGTTTGGAGAGTCGAAAAGTCGGACCCGGGACTTACCGCTGACTAATAAGCGGCAGTCACCCCTCCCACCCCCACTCCGGTCAAGGTGCTCCTCTCACCTGAGGCAGGAATCTCACGAGCGCCTCCACTTCCCTCGCAGGACAATGCAAGTGTAACGAGCTAAGTAATTAGTAAATTGTTGCCTCGTCGGGACAAGAAAGTTCTTGCCCGAGGTGGTGCTTTCTATAGGCCCTAACGGAAGGACTGGCGTGTAAAAACGCACGTGCGGATACGCACAAATACGCACGCACGAGGTACAGAATAGAATTCTTTTTGCCATTGTCTAAGGAGATGACTTGAGGATAACAGAATAACACAGTTGGAAGGGATCTTGCAGGTCTTCTAGAATCTAGCTCAACCCCTTGCTGAAGCAGGAGTCCCTACATCATTTCAGACGATCTCTTCTTGAGGAAGGATCTTCTTAAGTAAGGGTGACAAATGTGAGCTAATAAGGGCAAATACTGTCTGCCTTTGGGTCCTTCTTATTTCTAAGTTATGGATTTAAATTCTTGCAGGATGTTTGAGTAAACTGAAGAGCACAAACCAAAAATGCTAAAAATGAATGTGTTTATAGATATGTACATTTTAAAGAAAGTTAAAAACTGGTTTTGTAGTATTGTAATGTTATAAAAAATATTCTCATAGTGACTTGGTGTGCACACATATTTTTGTTTTGCTGTTATCGAGTAGTTACAGGTAGTCCTCAGCTTATCACCATAATTGAGTCCAAAATGTCTGTTGCTAAGCAAGGCACTTAAGTGAGTTGCACCTCATTTTATGATAAGTTTTGCCACAATTGTTAAGTCAATCATGCAGTTGTTAAGTGAATCTGGCTTCCCCCTTTGACTTTGCTTGTTGGGAAGGTCACAAATGGTAATCACATGACCCCAGGACGGTGGAACTGTCATAAACACACTCTATCTAGGACTGCCCTTGCATACCATCCGGAGGTTTCAGCTGGTGCAGAATGCGGCTGCACGGGTTGTGATGGGAGCCCCCCCGATACTCCCATGTTACACCCCTCCTGCGCGAGCTGCATTGGTTGCCGGTTGCCCTCCGGGTGAGATTCAAGGTGTTGGTTTTAACATTCAAAGTCCTTTACGATTTGGTTCCGGGGACTTGCGGGAGCGTCTCCTGCCAACATCAAATACTGATCGCCCTGTGCGTGCGCACAGACGGGGACTCCTTGGGGTGCCGTCGACTAGACAATGTCGGCTGGCGATGCCTCGGGGGAGGGCCTACTCTGTTGCGGCCCCCGCCTTGTGGAATCAACTCCCTTTGGAGCTCCGTTTGGCCCCTGATCTTCGCTCCTTCCACCACGGTCTGAAGACCTGGCTGTTTGAACAGGCTGGGCTGGACTGACTTCCTGGGGGTGGTTTTAATGTATTTTTAACTGTTTTATTGATTGGGCTTGTCAGGTTTAATTGTTTTTTATATATTTATTGTTGTGGTGTTTTTATTGTGAGACGCCCCGAGTCCTTGCGGAGAGGGGGCGGCATACAAGTCCAATTAAATAAATAAATAAATAAATAAATAAATAAAGGCCAATTGTCAAGTACCCAAATTTTGATCACGTGACCAAGGCGATGTTTCAATAGTCATAGATGTGAAAACCATCAGAAGTTATTTTTTTTAGTACTGTTGTAACTTCAAATGATCACTAAACAAATGGTTGTAAGTCAAGGTCTACCTGTATGTGTGCTTGTCAGGTGAATCAGAAACTTTTCAAACTAGTTTCTCAGAGAAAGATGTAAGATAAAAAACATGGATATTTCAGGCAACATTAATAGAAATCTATAATGATTCCATATAGATAAATCATAATGCTACTAAAACAAAAGGTTCTGTTAGATCTGTTTTATCACTTTCCCTTATTGTCCCTCTCCATCCAATTGCCAAGGATGCCTATACTGAAAAACCATGAATATAGGTTGTTTAGTGTTAGCCTTGAATATTGGTGGAAATAGAGCCATGATGGCGAACCTATGGCATGTGTGCTGGAAGTGGCATGCAGAGCCATCTCTCTGGGCATGCCAGCCATCACCCGTTGCTCTTCTGGGTTCCGGCGTATGCATGCGCACCAGCTAGCTGGCCTTCACGCGTGCATGTGCGTTAGAAACTGAAAGACTATGTGGCCGACGTGCATTCGCATGCCAGGGAACTGCTCTTCCAGTTTCCGGTGCACGCACACATGTTTTGGCACTCTATGCCTTTTCGGCACATGCACGCTCCTGTTGCGGCACTCGGTGCTGAAAAAGTTAACTACCACTGAAATCAAGAATCTACCAGGAAGAATAACTGGAGTTCTATAGGTTTAAAAGTAGTAAAGTGTCAGTTGAACCTCATTTTCGGCTTGAAGGTAATATAATTCAGGTTGTTAAACATCTTTTTTTCTGCAGTGGTGAAGCTCAGTATATCTTGTGAGCAATCCATTTTCTCATTGAAAGGAACTTTTGTTCCCAATTGCTCTGGGAAGATTTTTTTAAGGTGATGTAACAGGTAAAATCAGTCCACTTCTCTCTTTCATTCCCCAGTAGCTTGGAGTGAGTAATCCAGTTTGAAAAGCCCCTAGTTTGGAATTGTAAAGCATCTGATAAATTGACTCTATGCTAAAAGAAGGGAATTCAATTTTTATCTCCAGAATAGGGATAGAATCTTAATTACTGAATTAATCTCTTGGGAGAGCAATTACCTTATCCTTAAATCCCTACCTGGCTTAGAACTGGGATACCTGAGGGACTGCCTTTTTCCAAAAGTCTTATTCCAACCCAATCTAGCAGAGTGGGCATGCTGCAGATCCCACCAGCGAAAGAGTGTCAGCAGGCAGGGACTACAAGATGGGCCTTTTCCATATTGGCCCCCTGCTATATGGAACATCCTTCTTTTGAGATTATAATGGCCCTAATCCTGTTAGCCTTTCTTAAAGACCTAAAAGCTTGGTTTACCAAGCCTGAGATGCTGAATGTGTTAAGGGCCCCATTTCCTGGCTGTATTGCTAACCGGCCAAGTTTTTCAGCTGTTATGTATATTTATTTTGGACATTTCAGTTTTGTTTTTAAATGTTTTTAGTATTTTAATTGTTATATAGTTTTTGACTTGCAAGCCACCCACAATCACTGACTGAGATGTGTGGCCACAGAAATGAAATAAATAAATAAATAAATTAGCCTTTCTGGGAGGTATTCAAAGTCATGGAAGTTTTATTTTTCACAGATGTAATGATTTCTTCATTGTTTTAGTAGTTAACTAAAACAATGGTCTGCTATATAATCCAATTTTTAGTTTCTGAGTATCCTTCTAATCCAACTATTTTTTATCTTGAACAATATTTACTAAAGAATAGGTCTTATTCATTTTATGTCATTAAGGTGAGGGTGAGTGGAAATAAATCGTGCATATCTGGAATGAGGAATGAGTATAAAGGAGAACAAAAAAAAGTCTTACGCCCAAATAATCCAATCCTACAGAGAAATGAACACAATGAATAAGATGTAATCCCCTGCAAGCTGCCTTTTTCTGGAATCTCCAAATACTCAACAACTCGGAGTTTATGTTCTATCTATCTATCTATCTATCTATCTATCTATCTATCTATCTCGCTATGTCAAATTTACCTACCCATCTCACAAAAAGCAATTCTGGGCAGCATACAACAATTGAATAAAACAACAAATATAAAAAAATATAAATCCACATTAAAAACAATATTATAAAAACATACAAGTGTAGGCAAAGAGTGGATAAAAATGAGTACCTTAATAATGGGCTTGTCTAAGTATGTTTGTGGTTTTTTTGGATCCCTATGCCTGATAACAATCAGATTTGAGGGACTTCCAGAATGTAAAAAGTGATGGAAGTAATTCAGTTTCTTGGAATAAGTTACAACTTATCAGTTAACATTTGTTTCTTATAGAATAGCACTAACAATGAAATATATGAGGGATTGTTTGGTTTTGAGCTTCCTGTTGTCTAACATTACCACTCTTATTTCTCTCTTCTAGACAACTTTCTATTCTATATGAACATTTAATACTTTAGCTTGAAACAAAGTAAGTATCTCGCCATACTATTTTCTCCAAAGTATGTTGCAATAATATGCACATTTCTTCAAAAGTAAATTCAACTGTTTTTAATGAGACTTATTCTGAAGTAATTGTCAATAAGATTGTAATTCTTATATAGAGGTGGAAACCGGTGCCAGCACAAAGAAGTTATTTTGATCAATGTTTTGTCTGCATCTTTTCTTTTACAATTTGTAGATTCCATCACATACCATAACCAACTAGTATCTATTGCATGATACTAGTGGAGTGTGAATGGAGAACAATTTAATCTTATAAGTGCCTAAACAAGAATAATCAGGAGGGAACCCCTTTTTAGTCTTTATCATTATCAACTGGTTGCTGAGCGTCTGCAATTGGTCTGATGGAAGGTAAGAGTATGGTAGCTATACTCTTAGAAAAGCACTGTTCTTTATAAACAAACCAAAGACTACAAAAATGAAGTTTAAAACTCCAGGGCTATCTCTTATCCAATGGAAGTGAAATTAAAATAGGGGTAATCTAATAATGTTATTGACAACATATTAATTAGGGCTGGGTGTGGCTTCTTCAGAGGCTAATTTCAGCTTCTGGGCATACCAAAAAGAGGTCCTGAAGCAGCTGTTTGAGCTTTTCAAAAATCATGGGTGCTTTAAGGACTAAAACACCCATGCTTTGTCAATGCCCTCATTTGTTGCCATTCAAAACACCTACTTCGAATTTTGTACTAACATATTGTCCTAATGCTATAATAATACTTGAATAAGTTGTATCTTACTATGTTGAATTAATTTAATTACTTCATTTTATTTTTGATGATTTAGAAAATATATATTGAATATTTTTCTCAGAGCTTGAATTATATGTGCTGGCTGATATCTCTGAGAATAAGCATGGTCAGCTTCCTCTGTTAAGATGTTCAGTATCTAGCTGGGATGAGAACCTACATATGATTATTTAGACCCGTATCAATCAGGCTTCCGGCCCGGGTTCAGTAAAGAGACGGCATTGGTCGCACTGGTGGATGATCTCTGGAGGGCTCGGGACAGGGGTTTTTCCTCTGTCCTAGTCCTGTTAGATCTCTCAGCGGCTTTCAATACCATCGACCATGGTATCCTTCTGCAGCGGCTCAGAGGACTGGGGGTGGGGGGGCACCGTTTTGCAGTGGTTCTCCTTCCTCTCGGGCCGCTCGCAGTCGGTGTTGGCAGGGGGGCAGAGGTCGGCCCCGAGGCCCCTCACTTGTGGGGTGCCCCAGGGGTCAGTTCTCTCGCCTCTCCTGTTTAATATCTACATGAAACCACTGGGCGAGATCATCCGAGGTTTTGGGGTGAGGTATCATCAGTATGCTGATGATACCCAGCTTTATATCTCCACCCCAGACCAGATCAGTGATGCTCTCTCCGTGATGTCCCGGTGTCTGGAGACGGTACAGGTCTGGATGGGGAGTAATAGGCTTCAGTTCAACCCCACCAAGACTGAGTGGCTGTTCTTACCGGCATCTCGGTCTTTACTGGATGTACCATCTTTGGTCATGGGGGGAGAGGTGTTGCCCCCCGTGGATAGGGCGAGGAATCTGGGTGTCCTCCTGGATTCACAGCTCGGTTTGGAGGGGCATGTGGGAGCTGTGGCCAGGGGGGCTTTTGCCCAGGTTCGGCTGGTTCACCAGCTCCGCCCTTATTTGGACCGAGATGCCCTTCGAACGGTTACTCATGCACTCGTCACCTCTAGGATCGACTACTGCAACGCTCTTTACATGGGGCTCCCCTTGCGGACGACCCAGAGGTTACAACTGGTGCAGAATGCGGCCGCGCGGGCTGTGATGGGGGTATCCCGATACTCCCATGTTACACCCTCCTGCGCGGCTTGCATTGGTTGCCGGTCGCCTCTCGGGTCGCCTTCAAGGTGTTAGTAACAACCTATAAAGCCCTTAATGGCTTGGGTCCAGGGTACTTGCGGGAACGCCTCCTGCCAGCATCACTTTCCGATCACCCTGTTCGCTCTCATAGGAGGGGCCTCCTTGGGGTGCCGTCGGTCAGGCATTTGTCAGCTGGTGGTTCCCAGGGCTAGGGCCTTCTCCGTGGGAGCGCCTGCCCTTTGGCATCAGCTCCCTGTGGATCTCCGTTTGGCCCCCGACCTCCACTCCTTCCGCCGAGACCTGAAGACTTGCTTGTTTCAACAGGCCGGCCTGGAATGACCCGAGGGGGGTTGAGGGTTTTAATTTTTTACTTTTAATTGTATTTGGCTTCTTTATTTGCTTAATTCTCTTTTTATTGTAAATTTGTTCAGTTTTAATGTTCGCCGCCCTGAGTCCTTAGGGAGTAGGGCGGCATACAAGTTGAATAAATTATTATTATTGTTATTGTTATTATTATTGTATCCATTCTTGTGTCTGTTTTCTTTTCAAGTCCTGCCATGAGAGAGAGGACTTACATGGCTCAAAAGAGCAATGACTCACCCGTTCTCCTTCTGGTTCCCATGAAGTCAAAAGTCACTTCTGGTGTTAATATTGACAACTGAAAAGAGAAAAGGGCCAATGAACAAAGCTCACATGACTGCTATGGGCTCTAGGTACACTGAGAAAATTCACACAGAGATAGCTATACTGCATGCTTCTTTGTCTTTTCTGCTCCCAAGAGAGTTGGGCATTTACTACCCAAGAGAGTTGGGCCCCAAATATCAAGACACAAACTCTGCTCCATTTGCAGCTTTACTCTGGGGCCTTTGGGATAACATCAGTGTTCTAAACCTTTTATTTTTCCTAGAGATTGATCCTACAGATAGCAATTACCATTGTCATTGGCAATGCAACAATAAGAGTGAAGCTGATTAACATAAAGACTAAAGAAAGGGACTGGACTGATTTATTTGAAAAAATAAGCTGCACTGACTTCTGTCTTATTTACAGAAAAGTATTTTATGAGTGCAGGGTGCAAAAGGTATAGAGAGTAGGCCACCTGCAGACCTTCGCCTTTCTTGTGGTAGCCTCAGAAAACCCTCTAGAGTGCATTTTTGGTGATTTGAGGAGATTAATGGACAAAAGAGGTGTCTAAAGCTTTTTAACATGTCATATAATACCTGCTATAGTTCTTGTGAAGACAGAAGTTGGGCACCCCTGATTTAAGAGTTGCTTCTTCTTACCAGTGAGTACAAATGAACAGATAAGTTAGAATAGTCAGCTGAAGAAAAAAAAGACCATGCCATAAAACACAGCATTAAATAACAACTGTTGGCTGAAAAGACTAGTATTACACTTCCAGGATTACCACAAAGAGAGATTAAAGATGCAAATATAAAAGATGGTAAATGGGATGCAGCAAGGCTCTAGGCTCCACAAAAATGGGGAAACATCCAAAGCATGATTTAGTATCTGGAATTATCAGCTTGCTGGAAACATTTCCTGTAAAGCAGCATTATTTAAAAATACTAACAATGATATCAGCCTTGCTTTTCTCCTCTTCTCTCTACCTAATTTTTATTGATTTCAAGAAAGAAAAGCTATTGGGGGGAAAAGTTACATTACTAAAAGATGCTGTGTGAAGTGTTGTGTCTGCTCCCATTTAGATGTTATCCTGGTTTTTGCATCTTAGATCTGGCAATAACTGAAGTGGCTCAAATGAGCGTGTGATCTAGCTAATCTCTCAGAATCTTAAAAAGTAATGAATGGTAATAGTATACAACGCATGATTTGTGATGTGTAAGGAACAATTCCAAGATACCTGATTGCTATCAGTTTCTTTGCTATATCAGAACGTAGACAATATTATTTTGAGCCAAATTCAAACTAATAATTGGATTCATAACTTTAGTTAGTGATATAAACCTTGTTTCACCAAGTACTACTGAATCTTTGATTAGTCAAGCTATTTTTCTTGCTATACAGTAAACGGTATAGATACACAGGGTTTTATCCTGTTTGCGGAAATTCAAATAAATGATTATGGGATAAAACTAGCCATAAAAAAGATGACCACTAATTGTAGAATTCTTATCGCTGGCTAGTAACTTGCTTTTCAGCACTATATTTGCAGGATTACTCTATTGTGTAAATGTGGACTGGTACATGAAATATGATGAAAATTCTGAATTATTGTCCCTTTATTGTCTCCACCACTGATTCTAATATAGGCAAACATTTCAATAAAAACGCAGGTGTTGAACATTTTTGTTATTGCTTTATTTCTAAAAAGTGGTCTGGTAATGTTTGCCCAATTAAAAACCACTTCAGTTCCACATCAGTGGGAAGAATATTAACAGTATAACCTGAGGTAGTGCCTTAAAATACCTGACCACCTTGTTTGGCTTTTGAAATGATGTTTTACTACCTGTTAATTCCAAGTCCTTGAATTTGTTATTCAAAAAAAATTAATGGAGTTATATATCATGCACTCTCCTTCAATGATTTATGTATTTGGTTAATATTCATAGTGAGCGTAAGTTCTGGAACCAATAGATTCTTTACAGTGCATAAACTTAAGTTTGCATAAATGAAAAAGAATAAAGAAACTGCTGATTCAGACACAATTAGATATTGTAGTAAATAGAAAAGTTGAAGCAAAATTGCATACTCTTGGAAATGAAGCACAGCTGTTCTGTGGTTCCATATAAAATAGATAACAAAAGTTATGAAATAAATTGGATGAATGCTGGCAAGCCTCTGTCTATCTGTCTGTCTGTCTGTCTGTCTGTCTATGTGCTACCCATTTCATTTGGAGGCCAAATAGATCTAGAGAAAAGTAATTGACTACCAGTTATCTGCTGACGACACAGATATCACTTCAAAAGTATCCAAAGGTTATGAAACGCTGTGATTAAGGGAGTATGGATCCCACTGATACCAATGAAAATTTGTAATTTTGAGAACAAGTTGTGATGTATGTACTGTAACAAAACAGATGATATGGCACTGTTGTTTGAAAGTACACATGGGTGGGGCTCATATCACAAAACTCTGCCATCTTGCCGTATTAATTCCCTATAGATCCCCCCACAATTACTCTATATCCTGATCAATATTAGGTTAAAGGTTATTTTCTTTAAAACTGAGAAAGTTAGGTTAATGTTTCTTTTTCAAGGAAAACTGAAATCCAAAATTGGGACTATGCATCAAGTGAATTGTGGCATAATCCAGTGTGTGAAACATGGTTTATGACTTAGTGTGATATGTGAGGTCTTGTGCAACCAGAACAATCTTGAACTAAATACCCCCAAAACCGTAGAAATAGTGGTAGATTTCAGGAGAAACCCTCCTATACAACCACTTCTTACAATACTAGACAACACAGTATCAAGAGTAGAGACCTTCAAGTTTCTAGGTTCTATCATATCTCAAGACATAAAATGGATATCTAATATCAAAAACATCATCAAAAAAGCACAACAAAGAATGTTCTTTCTGCACCAACTCAGAAAGCTCAAACTGCCCAAAGAGCTGCTGATTCAGTTCTACAGAGGAATTATTGAGACTGTCATCTGCACCTCTATAACGGTCTGGCTTGGCTTTGCAACCAAACATGACAGACACCGACTTCAATGGATAATTAGATCTGCAGAAAAAAACAATTGCTACCAACCTGCCTTCCATTGAGGACCTGTATACTGCACGAGTCAAAAAGAGGGCTGTGAAAATATCTACAGACCCGTCACATCCTGGACATAAATTGTTTCAACTTCTACCCTCAGAACAATGCTATAGGGTACTGCACACCAGAACAACTAGACACAAGGACAGTTTTTTCCCATCAATCTGGTAAACAACTAATTCCCACAACACTATCAACTTATTTACTAAAACTATATTACTATTATTCCTCTACTAGATTATAATAACACTTCCTAGTGCCTATTTCTTCCCATTTATGACTATAACTGTTGCTTGTATCTTTACAATTTATATTGTTTTATTTGATTCCTAGTATGATTTGATTGCTTATTAGTAATCTATGACTATCACTAAGTGTTGTATCTTATGATTCTTGATGAATGTATTTTTTCCCTTTATGTACACTGAGAGCATATGCACCAAAGACAAATTCCTTGTGTGTCCAATCACACTTGGCCAATAAAGAATTCTGTTCTATTCTATTCTATTCTTGTTCTCCACAACAATTCTAATATACAGAATTTGTTTTGTGGAATACATAAGACGATCTACAAAAGAAACAATTTATCCTCTTAACACAATCATTTGTTTTAATTCAAAAAAGGCAGTTTAGAGGACTTTGTTAACTAATGAAATATACCTGTTCATTTGCAATAACTTTAATTCAAAATTAAAAATTCAAGGGTGCTATTTCTTTTCTTTACAAACTCATCTGGCTTATAAATGCAACATTTTTGCATTGCAGCAACTTTAAAATCCAGTTAAATCTGTGCTGAGAGAAGAATTATCACTTCAATTACTTGGTAAATCTGATTAATGCCAAGTAAGATTATTTCTGGAGGGAGACAGTCAAACTTGATGCAAGGCATTGCAAATATTAGGCAAGAAACCTGCTTCATTTTTAACATAGTGCTTAGTCTGAGGGTCTTATATTGAAACAGTTGTTTAGGTCTATTCAACCATTAAAACAAAAACAAAAAAACAACTGGAAAATTCAGTTGTGACATAAGTAATAGTGATGTGAAATTGTTGCTATTTGATTGTGGATGTAACTCTGCTCAGTTGCAACAAAAGTAAAACCAAAACTGGTAAGGGATACTTGCTAGCTTAAGATTTTTTGCACTTGTCTAGAAGACCATCCGGATCATATTAGCTACATTAATCCAAGCTTTTGTTTTCTCTTTGGACCCAGATACCACCTCAGATGATATTTTCAGATACAGTTGGCTTTCAAAACAAATGAAACTATGATTCACCTATCCAACTCGCTTTAATCATTCAGAAGGACACTTTGTTCTCAATTTGATCATCTTGGGAAGAAAGCACCAAAGCTTTCCCATTTCTCTAGCACAGAGAAGATTCCTTTCCTGGACATGCTTTATCTCATCTTTTTGTGCCATGGGAATTTCCTACTATTCCTTTCAGGAGCACAGCAGGGGAGAAAATTCAGTTCTCTTTCTAGAAGTGCTCTATCAGTGTGCTGCTGATAACTATTTGCATTTAAAAACATCTGTTGTTAATACTTAAACATGTTAAGTGTCATGTTTAGTATGCCCTTGAGATTCAGTGTAAAGTTTGGCCCCCAGTGGTTACAGGGGTACAAACATGTAGTTTCTTTGTCATCTGTATATAAAGTGTTTCTCATTGTTACCTTTTTATGATTTCTTTTCAATTTGTGGGTTTCCTGAGGCCTGTTCTGTCCAAATGCTAGTCAGGTCTGGCCTTGCAAAATATTGTGAGAAGTTGCTAAGATGGTACTAAATGTCATTCAGGTTAATTACCAAGAGAATCATAATTCAAATACAGGTATAAGAATAAACAAGGGTTTGTTTTAGTAATCATATCATGACCTTGATGCAGAAGAATCTTCTTTTTCCAACTTATTTGTCTGTTAGTATTGGATATATGTTGATCATATCCAAGGAAGTTGACTTCCTCCCCCTTCCTCCCCTTCCCTCCTCTTCCTCTATAATTATGATTGGTAGCACAGTCAGCCAGGAGTTTATCCACCTATCAAGTCTTTCCTGAGGACCTGAGATAGGCGGATATTGTTTGATAGTATTAAAGATATTATTGCACAATGTAAGCTGTTCCAACTAAAACTGCTTTCTGAAATTGACTGATGATGATTTTGTCAATGCTTCTGGTGATCAAGTGGTGCTCCAGAAGTTTTGGGATTGCACCCGAAGTGCCTATTACTGTAGTAGGTACTCTCTTTGCTTTCTTTTGTAACAGTTCTACTTCTATCTGCTTATCTTTTAAGGTCTCATGCTAGATCTAATGTATTTTACTGTGGTCCAAAAACAATTCCAAACAAAAAGCTGTCACTTCAGTTTTCCTTAGAGAACTTACTAGAATATGCCCCTGACATCAGTTTATGGCTATAATTCCAAGGAGACCTACCCCTAACTCTACCCCTAGTTTAATTTTCAATGTCAATTGGGATTTTCCAATGCATTTTATTGTGGTTCACAAATAAGTCTGAAGTAGTGGATTTCTCAGCTGCTTTCTTTGACAACCTCTAAGAATGTATCCCTGACATCACTTTTCAGTCCTGACACTAAGGCAACCTAACCCTAGACCTTACACTAATTCAAATTATGGTTTAATTTTCATTGTCAATGGGATGTTCTTATGTATTTTACTGTGGTCCAAAAACAAGTAAGAAAGAAAAGTTATCACCTACACTTCTAAAAAATCTCTAAGAATTTGTCCCCATCATCAGTTTTGGCCCTGACTCCAAGGATACCTAACCTAATTAAGCTAGTTTAATTTTAAATTGCAATGGGATTTTCCCATGTATTTTACTGTGTTCCATGAACAAGTTTGAAGAAATAGATTTCACCATCGTTTTACTTAGTGAACCTCTAAATATATTTGGAAGAAAAATCCTTCTGGGTTCATCTCCAAATGGGGAAAAAGACACTGGAAACATGGAGACTGTTTGGAAGGTTTAATGCAGGTGTCAGTTTTTAGCCCTGATTCTAGAGATCTAACCCTGGTGGATGCCTGGCAAAGGGCTGCCTCAGAGGGTCTCGACCGCATTGTCCCTTTGCGGCCTCTGACCCGGTGCAGATCCCGGCTGGCTGCCTGGTTTTCCGTGGAGCTCTGGGAGATGAAGCGCCGGAGGAGGGGCCTAGAGAGCAGTTGGAGGTCCAGTTGGTCTGAATCTGACCAATCGCAGTTAAGAACCTTCACTAGGTTTTATCGTGCAGTAATGGGAGCGGCGGAGTACGCTTCTCCGCTCTCATTGTGTCTGCAGATAATCGCCTGGCCGCCCTGTTTAGGGTCACCCGCTCCCTCCTTAACCATTACGGTTACTCATGCGCTCATTACCTCCCATGTAGACTACTGCAATGCTCTCTACATGGGGCTGCCCTTGCGGACCACTCGGAGGCTTCAACTGGTGCAGAATGCGGCCACGCGGGTTGTGATGGGAGTATCCCAATACTCCCATATTACACCCCTCCTGCATGAACTGCATTGATTGCCGGTTGCCCTCCAGGTGAGATTCAAGATGCTGGTAATCACCTATAAAGCCCTACATGGCTTAGGGCTGGGGTATTTGCAGGAACATCTACTGCCAGGAACAACTGCCCAGTGTCCCGTGCGCTCCCACAGACAGGGCCTCCTCAGGGTGCCATCAGCCAGACAGTGTCCGCTGGCAACCCCCAGGGGGAGAGCCTTCTCTGTGGTAGCGCCCACCCTGTGGAATCAGCTGCCCTTGGAGCTGCGGATGGCCCCTGACCTTCGATCCTTCCGTCGCAACCTGAAGACATGGCTATTTCAACAGGCTGACCTGGACTGGGGGGGGGGTTATTGGTTTTATTAGTGTATATTCGCTGTTGCTGGTTTTAATTAATGTTTTAATTAATATTTCTATTTAATATTTTTAAAATTTTTGTATTGTATGTTTTTACTGTTGTGAGCCGCCCTGAGTCCTTCGGGAGATAGGGCGGCATATAAATCCCATTAATCAATTAAATAAATAAATAAATAAATAAATAAATAAATAAATAACCCAAACCCTAAACCTACTTTAATTTTCATTGGCAATGGGATTTTTCCATTTATTTTACTGTGATCCAAAAATACGTCTGAAAGAAAAGTTGTCACCTACGGTTTCCTTAGAAAACCTAAGAATCTATTACTGAAATCAGGGTTAGGCCTACTTGCTAGGGATAGATTCTTAGCAGTTTTCTAAGAAAAGAAATGTTGACAGCTTTTCATTCAGAATAGTTTGTTGAGCACAGTAAAATATCGGTACCTGGGAAAATCCAATTGCCAATGAAAATGAATCTAGGTTTAGGGCTATGGTTAGGCTTATGGTTAAATCTACTTGGAGTCATGGCCAAAAACTAATGCTAGGGATAGATTCTTAGAGGTTTTCTAAGGAATGCTGCGTTGACAGCTTTTCATTAGGAGTTGCTTGTGGAGTACAGTAAAATACATGAGAAAATCCCATTGCCAATGAAAAGGAATGTAGGATTAGGGTTAAGATTAGGGTTAGAGGTAAGATTAGGATTAACTACTTGGAGACATCACTGAAAACTAATGCTAGGGACAGATACTTAGTGGTTTCTAGGCAGAGACCTTAGCAGCGTTTAGTTCAGAATTGTTTGTGGACCACCATAAAAGGCCTGTGAAAATCCCATTGCCAATGAAAATGTCAGGTTAGGGTTAAGATTAATGTTAAAGTTAATTTTAATTGGCAACAGGATTTTCCTATGTATTTTACTATGATCCACAAATAAGTCCAAATAAAAAGCTATCACCTGTATTTTCCTTAGAGAACCTCTAAGAATCTACCCTGATATCAGTTTTAAGCCCAGACTCCAAGGAGACCTAACCCTAACCTTAACACTAACCCTATTTTAATTTTTATTGGCAATGGGATTTTCCCACATATTTTACTATGGTGCACTAAAAAGTCCAAACAAAGAACTGTCACCTTTATTTTCATTAGCAAACCTCTAAGAATCTTTCCCTGACATCAGTTTTCAGCCCAGATTACAAGGTGACACAATCCTAACCCTATCTTTATTGTTATCCAATTTTCATTGGTAATAGAATTTTCCCATGTTTTTTGAAAGACGACAAGGACAAGTATAAAAAGTGGAAAGCGGGGCACATAACTAAGGCAGAATATCAGCAAATAACCTGAGCCTGCAAAGATGAAGGGAGGAAATCTAAGGCTCAAAATTAACTAAGACTTGCAACAGAAGTCAAAAATAACCAAAAAAAAGTTTCTTTGAACATGTAAAAAACAAGAAAAAAATCAAGGAAACCATTGGTCCACTGGTGGGAGAAAATAGCAAGAAGGCGAGAGAGAAACAGAGAGAAGGTTTAACTCATTTTTTGCATCAGTTTTTACACAAAGAGAAAAAACAGTCCAACCTATCAAAAACAGTACTAAAAAAACCAGATTAGAAACAAGTTAAAATAGACAAGAAAATGGTAAGTGAGTACCTGTCCACCCTAGATGAGTTTAAATCACCAGGACCAGATGGATTACACCCCAAGATTCTGAAGGAACTGGCAAATGTGATCTCAGAACCACTGAACTATATCTTCCAAAGATCCTAGAGAATTGGGGAACTGCCAGAGGACAGAAAAAGAGCTGATGTAGTTTCCATCTTCAAAAAAGGGAAAAAATAGATCCAGAAAACTGCAGACCTATCAGCCTGACCTCAATACCTGGGAAGATTTTGGAAAAGATTATCAAGCAACGAATCAGTGAACACCTAGAGGCAAACAAAGTCATAACCAAAAGCCAACATGGGTTTGTCAAAAACAGATTATGCCAGACAAATCTTATTGTGTTCTTTGACAAGGTGACAAAACTAGTGGGCCAGAGGAATGCTATGGATATAATTTGCTTGGATTTCAGCAAGGCATTGACAAAAGTAGACCACAATCTACTACTTGATAAGATAGAAAAATGTGGGTAAGACATTATCGCCACCAGATGGATTTGTAACTGGCTGACCAACCGCACTCAACAAGTAATCTTCAGTGGAACTGCATGTACATGAGGGAAGTAAGTAGTAGGGTGCCCCAACTTTCTGTTTTAGGTCCAGTACTCTTCAACATCTTCATCAATGAGTTGGCTGAGGGGATAGATGGGGAACTCATTAAATTTGCAGATGACACAAAACTGTCAGGAATAGCCAATACTCCAGAATATAGGTTTAAGATTCAGAAGGATCTTGACAGATTTGAACATTGGCCACTATCTAACAAAATGAAATTTTATGGTGAAAAAGTAAGGTTCTACATTTAGGCAAGAAAAACCAAATGCATAGGTACAGTATAGTTGGTTCCTCAATAGTAGTAATTGTGAGAAAAATCTTGGAGTCCTAATGGACAATCATTTAAATATAAGCTAACAATGTGCTACAGCTGCCAAAAAAGCCAACACAGTTCAATAAATAAATAAATGTATTAGTCTAGCAAGACTTTTTGTTGTTTTGACTATAAAACTGCTTATGGAAGAATGGGATGAAATAACTGTCAACTCTAAAATCATGAACTTAAGTTCCATTTTTCTAGCCGCAAGGAACAACAGTGAATTCTTACCTTACTATTGATTTAAAAGTTTTTTTTATTTTGATTTAAAAGTTATTAGATTAATTTAGAGAAACCTTTTTATCACATACCCTTGTGATCCTTTTTTGATACAAGGATAATATTACTAACTTTACAAGATTCTTGAACAGATTATAATACAGTAATGTGAAACTCTCCAAAAGTTTATTGTGTAGAAGTAATTATTAGGCTTAGATATCTGATTATGCTTTTCTAAGTTGAAGTATGTGTCACTACTTTTTGCATGAGTCTTCTGCTACTCTGTGATGACTTATTTCACATTTCTGCAAAATTGTCAGATGTAAGTGCCACATTAAATAGAAAAAAACCTCAGAAAATATACAGACTTTTTCCTGAACAAACAACTGTAACTATATATAGTACTGCTGGTATCTAAAATTAAATTTTAGTGTCAGCATTTTGTCTACTACTGTTAACTTGCATTTTCAGTGTGTTACATATTTTTGTGGGTTGAAGAATTGAATTCCAATACTAGATAGGAAATGTATAGAGCTCTGTAATCGATGATTTATTTGCTAACATTTTATCTTTTCTCTAACAAAGTACAACATTGAATGGTGCTGAGGCTGGACCTGACATAGAGGTCCAGGGGCCTTGGCTTCAGCGCTAGCATCACCACTGTCACTCAAAAAGCCTGCCTTGCACTGTTCCCCAAGACATAATTGACCCTGTGACCCAATGCACCCTATGACCTGTTTATCTCCAGGCAGTTTTGTCTTTTTGTTGGCCTATCCAAGATTGTCCAGGTCGCATGAGGCCTTTGTTCTAGAAGCAGCTTTAGAGAATGCTATTGCCTCTGCAGACTCTGAATACTGCATGAAAGCATGCTCTACTCTTGTGCAATGCCCTCTTATGTAACTTCTGGTGAATCTGGAGACCACACAAGAGCATATCCCATTCTCTCTTTGCCACTGCAGCCTCTAAAAATGTGTGAGAATAGGATATGCTTTCGAGAATAGCTGTAGGGTATTAGTGAATGCTGGCATGTATCGTAAAACATCATTGTATGTCACATTTGACACGCGGCATAGGTTATGAAAAATGTTTATCATTCTTGCTTATAGAATCACAACTGAAACTCCCTTTATTTTTTAGCCTTGTTGTGTCAGTCTTATTTTATATAAAAATTTTTGATAGGTACATTCATTAATATATTACTGTATTAACTGTATTTATAATATGATTAAGCATCATATACCAGTATGTAGTGCTGTATTGGCAGCAGAAACAATTTGAAAGGTTGCATATACTTTATCATTTGTGTTTATAGCAAGAGCACATGCTGCAAGCCACAAGAGTTGAAATTGTGGGAGAAGTGGAAGTCATGTGGGTTCAGGTATCTTTTTTTAAGTCAATAAGTGTATCTGATCTGCACAGCTAAACATAATAGCATATTTTAAAGTAAAAAAAGCTTGTGTGATTATATACACTTGTGCAGATGCTCTGGCCTTCACTAAAAATGCCTTAAAAATATGACTGATAATCTGCTATCATGGTCAGTGGAAAGGCAAATGAGGACAAACATTAATTTCCTGGTTAAAGATTTCTGTCCACCCCCTCCCCACTAAAGGTGAAGATGAGGAAAATGTTGTAGAACAGGTTCTGTAGCTTTGAAAATGCTCCCAGAAGTGAGAGTCTTAATATAGATAAACTGATATACACAAATGTCAAGTCACCTACAAAACTACCATCAAAAACAAGTCATAAGAGGGTAATTAGTATATATTGAGAGAGCAATAACATTAGGATAACAAATTGGGGAAGCATCTCTTTTCCATGTGTATAAGCAAGAAAATATTGCCAGCCTGTTTTTTTTCTGCAACAAAACCATTTTCTCCAAACTGACATCTGCCTCAAATCAGAAAAGCAACAGGACTTTCTTCAGTCAAGTTGGAACTAGAGTTGTGACATATCTGGAAGAATGGTGAAGAAAATCCAATTTTCTTCCTCAGCCTTGAAAAACATAACAGAATTTAAAAAAAAACCTCCTCCTATTCTACATGTGGGAAATTATCCTATCTGCGTTGTATTTCCTTCCTGCTAAATCTGACCATGCTCTTTCAAAAGAAAAAAAAGGCACCTTCAGCCAGCAAAAATATTGCTAAATTAAAATCTTTTTTGGTTATTATCAAATGCATTCAATATTAAATAATTTTTACACAGCAGCAATATTATTATTGCAATTTATTTTATTTTACACTCTTCAAGGAGCCTCAAACTGAGGAAACAATGAGTGATTAAAAACAATATTCAGTTAGAACAATTAATCAGTAATAGCTACTCAGAAAAAAAGCCATAATAAGGAGAGAAAAAAGATTGCAGTACAGAAATGATGAGAGAAGAATATACTTCACCCTCTTAGTTTCACTTTTCCCTTAACTGTCCTTCAATCTTATCGCTACATAGCCATTGATTTCAAACTATACGCAATGCTAGCCAGTGGCTACTGCTGTAGGCAAAATACTCTGGCTTGCAGTAGAGTGTCTTACTTTATTCTTTCACTTGGTTGATTTGAAAAGTCCTCCCAACCGTTCCCTTAGCAGGTTTTGTGTTGCATAACACTCCTGTCTAACAGGACACAGGTAGCCCTCGAGTTACGATCACAATTGAGCCCAAAATTTCTGTTGCTAAGTGAGACATTTGTTAAGTGAATTTCCCCCATTTTACAACCTTACGTGCCACAATTGTTAAGTGAATCATTGCAGTTTTCAGTTAGAAACATGGTTGTTAAGTAAATCTGGCTTCCCTATTACTTTGCTTATCAGAAGGTCGCAAAAGGTGATCAGATAACCCTGGGACACTTCAACCATCAGAAATATGAGTCAGCTGCCGAGCATCTGAATTTTGATCATGTGACTATGAGGATGTTGCAACAGTCGTAAGTGTGAAAAAGTCATAAGTCGCTTTTTTCAGTGCCATTTTAACTTCGAACAGTCACTAAAAGAACTGCTATAATTTGAGGACTACCTATACTATGAAGTGAAGCAGCAGGTATTGGATAACATTACATATGGTTGGGCGTAAGGTATAGTTTCTCCTTCAATATTTTTGCACTGGAAGTAGGTAGGCTAATAATTTAGATTTTCATGAAAGGACTACATAGTGGTAATTGTTTAATTTATATTGTTGCATTTTTACTACTGGAATAACAAGGTCTCTATGGTAGTTTCTGCTTCAGATGCCGGAGGCCTTATGTACTGTAGATTTTAACTTAAGGGGTAGGTGAGTTGAGCAGGCTGTGCCTTAAGCAACAACAACATATCCTGGACCAGCCCAGAGTGGGAGACAGGAAACCTGGTTGGGTATTAATACTGTCCAGTAATCAAGCTAATGTCAGATAAATTTAAATAAAGAACCCACTGAGATCTCTTGAGAATTATCTTCATTCCCTGTTCATACTGTTTACACCCACTTTCCTGTCATACCCAAAACTGAGAGACAGTAGTTGTACTAATTAACCAGCAGTCCTCCTACTCATCAGTGACAAATTTATCCTTGTAGAAGGGGAGAATTCAGCAGTGATAAATGTGCTTTTATTTTGCAAGTCTGGTTTTGCCCAAGAGCAATTTAAAATGTTACAGGCCCAGAAGAATAATTTTATTTAAATAACATTCTTTCATTAATAAGGTATGTGCTCGTTTAGAAATGATCTTTTTTTATTTTGGTAAAAGAGAAAGAGAAGTATCTGGAAAGAGTAAAACAAGTCCAATATATGTGTAATCATATAAATAGCAAGTATTTGTCTATGCAGCTAGGCCAGTGAAAGATCTACAGCTGCTCATCCGATTGGCAAATGTTTTGTTTGAAAACACATGACAACTATTCCTGTAGTATTTAATTTAAGAACTGTTGCTATGGGGCTTGGCCTTCAAATCCTTTTAACTCTTGACTGTGTGCTTTTATGACATCAGAGAGGCCAGGCCAATGGTAGAAGAAAAAGGCAGGGTCAGCCGTGGCTTCCTAAAACTTCTATAGATAGTCTGTGCAAGAGAGAGAAAGAGAGGGAAGGAGGGAGGGAGAGAGAAAGAGAGAGAGGGAGAAGCAGGGCAAGGAAACGACTCCAGGCTGAGATTTTTTTTCTTTTTAACAGCACAACAAAAGCTGCTATTACATGAACTTACATTAAGATGCAGCACTTATCCAGCATTGATCTCCCACTGTATGCTGATTGGCATTTCATATTTATTTACAGATATTCAAGCTAAAAGTAAAGGCATAGCATTAGAACCTCACTGAACATCCAGAATTGACTATTACCTCACTATATTTCAAAGGACATCCAATACCATAAAATATTTCCCAAACTCAAGCCCTTTATTTGCAGCCTGCCTTCTTCCAAACTCTAGTTTATCTTCCCTCCCTCTCCATACACACACCCATCCATCCTTCAGGACATTTTAACAAGCCAAAAGAAAAGGTCAGGAGGTGGCAAGAAAGGCAGACCCCTTTCTTCCAAATGTCTGTGCTCCTTCCAGAAAAGTGTCTGGCCATTTCAGAAACATTGTGGGCTATTAATGTAAAATTTCCATAACAAGGAGATACTTGCCAGAGTCATTAAATCCTCGCCAGCATTAATTCTTCCTGAGCCAAACCCAGTCTTAAATCAATAGAATCATAAAGATGGAAAGAGCTGCAGGAAATCATCCAGCCCAAGTTCCATAACAATATTGCTGATTGTATTTAACTTCTGACAAGTTGACAGTCTACATCTAGCCACAAGACCAGAAGCAAGAGGTATCTCGGGGAATGAGGTGGAGCTCTGCTATATCAGCAAAATAAGAACTCAGGTAGAGTTATGGATTGGCTGGAGTACCCAGAATAGTTTGCCTGGTTATTTCATAACACAAATTCCACATTGGCCAATTAAACTGATGACTTTTAGATTCAAAATAGATGGGGGTGGGGAAAACCATTCTTCACACAATGTACCATTTGCCGTTACAATTTGTAGGGAAGCTTTCTCATTTAGATGGCTCTGAAAAGAAATGAAAAATATATGGGAAAGGCAGAAGTGCTTCCAGATAGAAGACTTTAAGGCATTTTACAGCTACTTCCTTTTCTGGATTGGATCTGGATTTGTATGGAAGAAAAATGTTGGAAGGACTAGAAGCAAAACAAAGGAAGGTTACAAATGGAAGTCTAAGGGATGCAGTCATTTGGAGCGTGATGAAATGTTTTGAATCAGTACAGGAATTGCTCCCCCAAATACACACTCACACCCCTCCCCTGTCAGTGATGAATACTACACATGCCTAAAAATGATGGAAAAAAATTGGAATGTTAGAGGTGAGAAAGATGCAAGCAACAGAGAAAGACGGTTGACTTCAGGTGACTTCTCTGGATATCAGGCTAAACTGCTTGGCAAACAGAAGGACCATTCAACAGGATTCTTCTTATGGTAGCCTTCCCAAAATTGGAGCTTTCCAGGTAGATTGATCCCTTCCTTCTGCAGTCAAGAGAAAAATTGGAGGAGGGACTGTTGTGTATGTCCCTTTTTGTCCTTGGAAGAAAGGCAGGATATAAATCCAACAAATAAAGGAACAAAATCCCTGCTTGTGCAGGAGGCTAGTAAATAGTCTTATAACATTAAGTTAATTTATTCTGTCTTTAACTTCAGCTTGTCATACATTTTTCTTTTCTTGTTTTGAATCCTTTTGCAGCAACATCTCGTACTCTGCCCAAATTCATAAGAAGACCTAGCGGCAATATCATCTAATAATTTTAATTTTGTTTTCAGCTTCACAGTTTTGCCATTTGAAAGCTTGATGAAACAACTGTCTCATTTTTCTGCTTAGGATGATCAGACTTTAAAAAAAATCTCATAATCAGACTTTAGAATATTACTTTGAAGTTACTGTAGTAAGAATTTGCATCTGAGTCCTTAAAAATGTGTATCTCACATGATAAAACATAACCTCAGCTATGGATATTTGTCATTTGGTTATCTCAGCTGTCTAACTTTGTGGTCTGACATTAAGACAGCTTCCTATTGCTCTGGGATGTTGTTCAGAAAAATAGGGGCTTGCAAAATTAGTAAGCTTGTTTGCAAAATATAATTCCAATTTCTCATCAGGATCCAAAAGCTACAAAATATTAGAAAAAGTGTTAAGATACTAAAGTTTTTTAAACTTATTTATAGGGGAGAACAGATATCCTTTCTATATATTTTCATTTTTTTATTTTTTATTTTCTATCTGTTTGCACTTCTTTTTCTATATTTTTCTTAGCTTATATTAGTCTTTCATCTTTGTGAATTCTAATAAAATTATTACAAAAAGACCAAAAGTTGCATGAAGTCCTTCCCCAAAATCAAGGCCCAACCACATTTTGGTTTTGTGCATATTTCTCATGATTAACACTAACACAGGTGCACTATGTAGTGTGTTTCTACTATCTGGGAAAACTTCACTGTAGAAAATCAGGCAACAAAGTTTTAATTGCCATGACTCTGAAGTATTGTAACTCTCATTTGACCATAGACTTTCCTTTCTGCCTATCAAAACTTAGATTAAAACCTTGAGGAAGTTCTGTCTCCAACTTTTAGGAATATAATAGCCTGGTTCCAGCAACGTTTTATAAAAAAAATTCTTGAGGAGGAACTAGAATTAATTTATAATAGCTATCTTTAATATTTTGTTTTAGAAGTGAATATAGCAACTAACCACCAAATGTGCTGAGACTTTTTCAAGCTCTATTGAGTAGAAGAGTTGAAGAAGAAACTCCACGTTGTAAGTGGTTTTACAGGCTAAAGGGGACCTTTAGATACAATATATGTCTGAGCCACCAAGGCCACAACTGAACTACAAGTATCCATTAACTCTGAAAGGTGAGAAGAGAAGCCTGAAGTTTAAATTCTGGAGGAGCGCAGACCTTTCCCAGCATTAAAACCTTTTCCAGAGACCTGGGTCTTTGCACAATTTGCATAATACATTAGGTTAAAATGGGATTGGCCAGTTTGTGGCTCAGTATATCTTGCAAGTCACAAAATGACAAATAGGAATAAGTTATTGTACATTGGCGATGTTAGCTCTGTATTCTCTACCGTGGACATATCACAGAGGTATTCTCCTTCAATAATGGAAAAGAACATTGCAAATCCAAGAACTCAGATTCAATCCATGCCATCTCCAAGTAAGGCATGGGGAAAATTTCTCTGTCTGAAATCCAGGAAAATTGCTGTCATTCAGTGCAAATGAGAACTTACCTGGTCAACATTCAGCCTAAGGCAACTTTATATGTGTAAAGATCCTCTCGTCAAGTAAATTAGAGTATTTTGCATTACTTACTGAATATTGCCATTAAAACATGTTTATATCCTGTTGTGGTTGTTTTCCTGGCACTCTCAGCAACCTTCAAGTCTTACTTTCCCTCCCCCCCTTAGTTTCAGAAGCTTCCCACACTATTCACAATTCCACTTCTCTTCTTGTAGTGTGAGAAAACATGAACACCTTCCCATATTTCTTAAACTTGTAGCCCCCTCTCAGACCTTGCCATATCTTCCCCATATAGGGCCAAATCTAGATTGCAAAGAAACATATTCTTTTTGGGGGGTGGGGGGAGTGGGAATGTAAGTAAGATAACAGTCGAAAGCTTTATTTTTTTTCCCTTCCAGCTTGTTCTGGTTTTTGTGTGGGTGGCTCATGTGAGCCAAAATGTTATGGGGTAAATGTTTTGTGAGCACAGAACAGAGTGTCCTTTATAAATTAAAATTTAAATATTTGCATTTTAACTGTATTGTCAAGGGTAAAGGAGAAAAACTACATAACCTGCTTACAGAAAGCCATGTTATCCGTGAGGAAATGGGAATACAGTAACAGTTTATAGAAATATAAATTTTATTTACAATAAAGTGGAAATACAGTTGGTGTTTGAAAATAGTTTTTCAGATGTAGGAGGATGAAGTCAACCATTTGCAGTGTGAATGTTTATACAGTCCCTATGTTTTATCTTCTGTTGCTTAGAAACATATTTCACTGACTGTATGACAAAAAGGTGAAACAAAGGTGGATTTTACTCCAACAGAACCAGCATAGTGTCATGTTAGCATACTGGAATATTTAATTATGTGCTGTGTTTTTAAATCTCCCTTCATTCAAGGCTCCAAAGTACTGTAAAAACAGCATACAATAAAACCTACACAGAACAAACATTCCAAAAAAGCCAAGCACATAATATTGCAAATTGAGAAATGACAAATGATTATAAAATGCTACAAGACAATGGAAGCAGTACACTGGGGTTGTTGTTTTTAACATTTGCCCCACACAATTGGAAATTCTGCTTGCTCTGCCCTGTGCTTGCCTAGTTCTTACAGTGAGGCTTATCGATGCGCCATGTGACAAGGGCTTTTGTTTTTCTTCTGGCTTGTCACATACTCTGATGCTAATTAGAGCTGAGAAGCCTGACAACCCAAGGTCACCCAACTGGCTTCTGTGCCTAAGGAGGACTAGAACCTGGGACTCTTCAATCCCCGTCTAGCATCATAACCATTACATGACACTGACTTTCTTGACTGAAGCAACATCAACCTTCAAAATAACCGAGTTGAAAACTGCATCACAATTGGGTGCCAAAATAATTATATTTTCTGCATAAGTCATATATCTGGAGGATATTCCTGCAAGAGTACGCGATAGAAGAAAAGAATAAAAAGTTGAGCTGAGTTTCATTTCTTGTGACATGTTTTCCTGACAAGAAGTCTCTATCCAGGCTGCTTTTATAACTTTCTGGCTTAGTCTGGAGTCCTGGGATTTCATGATGCTCTCTCATTCAAGTACATGTAGTCCTCGAATTACAACCCTTCATTTAGCAACCATTCAAAGTTACAATACCACTTACAACTAAGTGACTTACAACTCATCTTCACATTTAACAGCTGTTTCAGCATCACCACAGTCACATGATCAAAATTTGGGCCCTTGGCAACCTGTATGTATTTACGATCTAATGATCGTTAGAACCATCTGTACTTTAACTCTTTGCAGGAAGAACAAGGGATAAAGGCTAGGGATTCTGGGATTAGACCAGTGTTTCTCCACCTCAGCAACTTTCAGCAACTTTTCTGCACTTTAACTCCCAGATTCCCCAGCCAGTCTGCTCCATTCTTCTGCAATAAAATAACATAAATTCAAAAATAAAAATTTCTGTGACAGTTTGGGCTGAGGGATTGTAATTGATCCAAAGTTTTGAACTCAGGAAATAGTGAACAATGTTGGTGGGTGGGTGAAACATGGAATGAAACATGGCCATTTATATCCCTTCCCCTACACGTTTTTCTAAAGCTATAGCAAAGAATGAAAATTGCTTTGTGCTGAACTTCTTTGAATTTGCTGATCTCTTTGTGGTTTCATCTTCATTGTGATTGTTTTGGTTTTCTGAAGATTTCAATGTTTTAGATATTATAAAGATAGAAATGGCTAAAAATTTGTAGGTAATTAGATGTCATCCAGTGCCTTTTAGCATCTTCTGTGCACAAATGGTTATCCAAGTGCGTACAGCAAAAAGTAACATGGCCAGCTGAATGCTAGATTTGACTACCTCTCCTTGATATCTAGGTCTGTTATGTAAAAAGGATTTTATTATTTATTTTATTTATTTATTAATGGGACTTGTATGCCGCCCCATCTCCGAAGACTCGGGGTGGCTCACAACTAAAAACAGCAACAACAATAAATAGTTAAGAAAAAATTAAACTAAACAAGCCCCAAGAGAATACAAATACAAAATAAAAGAATAAAAGAATAAAACCACCCCACCCAAGAGGGTCACAACCCAGATTGGTCAAACAACCAGGTCTTCAAATCATGATGGAAGGTGCGGAGGTCAGGGGCCAGGCGGAGCTCCAAGGGAAGTTGGTTCCAGAGGTCAGGGGCATGATAGAATAGGCTCGTCGTCGGGGACCACCGCCGGCATTGGCGCCACGGGACCAAGGAGTCCTTGCCTATGTGCTCGCACAGGCGGTTAGTATTCGATGTCGGCAGGAGTCTCCCTTAAATATTGAGGATCCATGTCATGTAGGACTTTGTATGTTAAAACTAAAACCTTGAATCTCACCCAGAGTGCAACCGGCAACCAATGCAGGCAGCGCAGAAGGGGGGTAACATGGGAGAATCGGAAACTCCCATTACCACCAGCCACATTCTGCACCAGGTGCAATCTCCGGATGGTATGCAAGGGCAGTCCTAAATAGAGAGCGTTGCAGTAGTCGAATCTAGAGGTAACAAGGCGTGAGTAACCATGCAGGGCGTCCCGGTCCAGGAAAGGCGAGTTGGCGAACTAGGCGGAGCTGGGCAAAGGCCCCCCTGGCAACGGCCCCCACCTGCTCCTCCAACCAGAGCCGTATGTCCAGGAGGACCCCCAGATTCTGCGCCCTATCCACAGGGGGTAACACCACTCCCCTATGGCCAAAGATGGACATTCCTGACTGGGCTGAGATGCCGATATGCACAGCCACTCAGTCTTGGCGGGTTGAGGCAGAAGCATGTTTCCGTTCATCCAGATCCGCACCACATCCAAACACTGGGTCATCAGGGAGAGGGCATCACCGATCTGGTTCGGGTGGAGATGTACAGCTGGGTGTCATACTGATGGAATCTCACCCCGAAACTATGGATGATCTCACCCAGCGGCTTCATATAGATGTTAAATAGCAGGGGGGAGAGAACCGACCCCTGAGGGACCCACAAGAGAGCACCCTCGAGGACGACCTCTGTCCCCTGCCACCAACTGCGACCGCCCCGAGAGGTAGGAGGTGAACCACTGAAGTACAGTGCCCCCCATACCCAACCCCCTGAGGCGTTGCAGAAGGATACCATGGTCGATGGTATCAAAAGCCGCTGAGAGGTCTAATAGGACCAAGACAGAGGAAAAGCCCCTGTCCCGAGCCCTCCAGAGATCATCCATCAGTGCGACCAATGCCGTCTCTGTGCTGAAACCAGGTTGGAAGCCCGATTGATATGGATCCAGGTAGTCTGCTTCATCCAGGAAAAGTGGAAACTGCTGAGCCACCACACTCTCAACAACCTTCGCTAAAAAGCGAAGGTTGGAGACTGAACGAAAGTTATCTAACACGGTCGGGTCCAGGGCAGGCTTCTTCAGGAGGGGCCTCACCACCACCTCCTTCAAGGTGGACAGAAAGACACCCTCCCTTAATGAAGCATTGACAACTGCCCGGAGCCAACCGCAGATGACCTCCCTGGCGGCATAAGCCAGCCAGGATGGGCACGGGTCCAACAAACGTGGTGGAACTCAGGTGTCACATGATCCCGTCCACTTCATCCTCAGAAACAGGATCAAACTCATCCCAGATCACACTGGCCAGACTGCCTGTATCCCGTTCCTCAGACCACTGCAAATCAGAGGACAACCCGCCCCGAATTCGAGCGATCTTATCCGACAGATATTGACCAAATTCCTCAGCCCTTCCCCGCAATGGGTCTTTTTCTGTCTGATGAAGCAATCAATCATGTTTTTTCATAAAGCAATCTAAAATATTCATCTAGTCACATTTCTGATCTCAGTGAGAACCAGGCCTTTTACTTGTTGCTGTGAGGTGGTTATGGTGATTGTTGCTTTTGTCTTCTGTAATTTGAGGCTCAAAAACAGTAAGAAGAAGTCACCATTTTCTCACATCTGCAGTACATTTTCAGTAGATCAGATCACTATTTTCTGATCATGTTCTCTGATACAGTAACTCATATTAGCTATTCACTTTAAACAAATCCATTTCAAAGTTTATCTGCTGGAAACTAATTCAGATATGAAGTCAGGTGTTTATTTTGAAATGGCATCTCAAGAGTCACATGACTGAAACAAAACTTTAAGCAATATGAGGACAAAAAAACAGCAACAATTGCTTTTGTTTAATGACACGGTGGACCTTGGAACAATGTTCTTGGAGGATTTCTGGCTGAATGATTAAGTCAGTTTTAGGAAATGTGTTAGATATCTCTTGTTTAATTATGTCCATTTTAATTTTAATGTCTTTTTTTGCGGAGATTTCTGTAATTCTTTTTCCAGTTTCTTGTAGTCATCTTCCAATGTTTTAAAACTCTTTTTCTGTTTTATATTTCTTTTCTTTGTATATTCTATTATCAAACCTCTTGTGTAGGCCTTCATCGTGTCCTAGAGATTCTATAACGATGTATCCTCTTTTTTGTTTTCTTTAAGAAAGAAAACCAATTCTCTCTCAATTTTCTGTTTGAAGTCTTTTTCCTTTAATGGAAAAAGGGCCTTGGTGGCTCAGGCTGTTAAATGCCTGCACTTAAGATCCAGCTGTCTACAATTACTGTAGGCTCAAATCCCACCAGGCTCAAGGTTGACTCAGCCTTCCATCCTCTCGGGGTAGGTAAATGGAGGACCCAAGATTGTTGGGGGCAATAAGCTGACTTTGTAAAAATGCCGCTTAGTAATAAGCAGGCATATACTATGGAATGAAGGCTATTGCTGAGCACACTGGGTTGTATCCCAAAAAATTGTAAGCCGCCCTGAGTCTTCGGAGAAGGGCAGCATATAAATGTAATTTTTTAAAAAAATCATATTGTTTAAAGTCCATCTAGATCTCATCTTTTGTCCTTTCCAAGTAACTGCCATTGGATTGTGGTCTGCCCAAGTACTTGCTTCTATTTCAATTTCTTGTATATTAGGAAATAAATCTGCTGATATCCATATGATATCTATTCTGGACCATGATGCATGCCTATTTGAATAGAAAGTATATCACTTATTTTCCACATTTCTCTCTCTCCATGCATCTTTTAAATTTATTTCTCTATCATTCAAAAAGGATTTTGGTAGTGTCTTTCTTGTTTTCTTTGTTGATTTATGTGTTTTATAATCCAACTGCTCGTTAATTATTCCATTGAAATCTCCCATCATGCAAACATTAACATAGTCCAGTTCAATTATTTTCATATGCAATTTCCTGTAAAATTCTTCTTGATTATCATTTGGAGCATAAATTGCTATTAGAAGTGTCTTTACATTATTGTCCATTATTTCCACCATCAAAATCCTTCCATCATCATCTGTATAAATTAATTCTGCCGGAATTGTATCTCTAATATATAAGACCACACCTCTTTTTTTACATTGTGTCAATGACATGAATAATTTCCCTAACTTCTTTTGTTTCAATATGCATTCATGTTGTTTTTTAATATGTACTTCTTGCAGACAAATTATATCAGACTTTAATTTATCTAATTTATGGAATACTTTCCTTCTTTTAATAGCTAAATTAAGTCCATTTATGTTGATCGTAATTAATTTTCTCTCATCCATTTTAGATTTTATAAGAGGGTTTTATTGCTCTAGTAAATCTTACTTCTCGTTGCTCTCTGGGTGCACCACCTGCTGCACCTTCTTCTTTTTCTTTTTCAATTGCTGCTATACATTCCTCTTGAAATTCAGTCAAAGACTCTTCTTGTATCTTCCTCCGTTCCTCTGAGATATTCTAAATAAAATAACTCCGCTTTTTCAACCATGTCAATTCTGTGTCTTTGTTCCTGCCAAGTGAACAAGAGACCTTCTGGTATAAGCCATCTGTAATTTACTCCTCTTTTAAGTAACTCTTTGGTCAAAAAAAGATATTCTCTTCTCATCTCTCTTACTCTTCTTGGTACTTGTTTCAGTACCACAATTTCTTTATCTTTATACTTTAATGTCTTTTCTCTTGCCACCTGTAGTATCTGTGTTTTAATAATTTTCTTAATAAATCTGATATGAACTTCTCTTGGTAGCTTGTTTCTCATTGCATATCTTGTATAGTCACGGAACACTTCATCCATTCCATCCATCATTTTCTCTTCAGTTATCTCTAATGCCTTTGCCAGTGTTTCTGCCATTTTTTCAGCAAGGTTTTCACCCTTTTCTTCCTCCACATTTTGGAATGCCAGGTAAAATTCTGACCTGTCACTCTCCCACCCCAGTGGTTCACTCCTGCCTTTTTCAACTTTGCTCAATCTGGTGTTGATATCTCCAATTTTCTTGTCTCTTTGTTCATCTTGTTCTTCAATTTTCTTAAGTCTTTCCTCATATTTCATCATCATCTGTTGAATATTCTCAACTTTCTCATCTGTCTTTTCAGTTATTTTCTCAATATTCTCCGTTCTCTTTTCAATATTATCTGTTTTTGCATGTATTTTTTGGATTCCTTGCATAATCATCTGTAGTGTCACTTCCTTCTCCTTCTCCTTCTCCTGTTGCAATATCTTCTGTATTGATCGTTATCCTCCAGATGGTGAGGAGGAAGCAGTTGGTATTGAAGAAGCTGGAGCTGTTGTCTTTCTACTCATTTTATAATTAACAAGTAAAAAAGAAAAAAAGAAAAAAAACAGGAGCAGACAACTGCTGCCCCAATAAAAAAAGAAAAGATAAAAGGAGGAGGGAAAAAATCTTCAGGCACTTGTATACCTTAATCTAATTAATTCCAGTTATGTGCAAAAAGAAAAGGGAAAAGATGTAAAAAAAGAGAGGGTGAAAAAATATGGAAATTTTTAAAAGAAAAGTAAAGGGGAAGAAAAAATAACAGTCTGTGTATTTCCCTTAATATCAAAAAGAAGCAGAGAGAAAGGGGGAGGCAAAAATATAATCTAGTTCCTGGATTAAAAGGCTAAAATCCAAACATAAAAATCCAACTAGAGATATGTTAGATATCTCTTGTCCTACAATGACAGGTGCACTTTGTTGACCTACAGGTTTTCAATCCCTCCAATATACTGTGAACTGGAAACCATACTTTCTTGAGACTCAAGTTGGAAGAACTAAGAATATACTTATTGAGAGTTTGTGAAGAGTACTAGATAAGCTATACATCAGGAAGTACTGGTTAGCGCTTATCTCTTTGCCATAATATGCACCCTCTCTGCTTCACTTCTTTGATTGTAGCCATTTTCACCTCAGCACAAATTTGCACATCAGCCAAATAAATGTGTATTTTTAATGCTTAAATGTCTATCTCTTTAAGCAGAAATACAGTCCATCTCACCATAGAAGAAAAGATTCAGAAGACTATATGGAAACAATAGTAGAGCACTTGCGTCTATTCAGTCTGTAAGGCAGGTGGAATTATGGTTGGATAATTTTCAAGAATTTCCCTTTCCATGGTTATCTTTAAACCAGATGTGGACTGATAGCTTTTCAAACAGAATGCTGTCTTTGGTCAAGTTGGACATAGTGTCTTCTTAGTGCCCCTATAACAGTGGCATTAACTTTAATGAATCAACTCCTTAAAGCAGCCACAACTTTTGTACAGTCTGTACAAGGTGGCGTGGAAAAAGGCAATCTGTTTTAATAAATAGCGGAGAGTTAGTGTGACTGTTCAAGGTCCAAAACACTTACAATTATTTTTTGAAACATGCATAGTCTTAATAAAATATTAAGCTCTAATATTAAATTTCAGCTGCAGAATACAATATGGGTTGGGAATGTTACTGAACTACAATTCCTAGGGTGATTGGCAGCTGAACTGATAAGGATTATATTGTAGTTCAGCAACAGTGGGAGTTCTCCATTCCCATGCAAACACTTCAGGTGGTCAGAAAAGCTCACTACCTAGATATTTGTTGTATTTTAGGCAGTAACTGAAATTGAGTAAGGACTTGTAAGGAGGGGTCCACTGATGTTACCTTCTTTATTGCAAATCACTGAGCAAGATTTTAGTATCCTGGAACTCTCATTTAAATAGAGTATTGAATAAACCATGAAATAAAATGTGATGCAATGAAAACAATGTTCTTGGACACTGTGGCAAATCTCCAGTCTACAGTTGTTAAAGTTGTGGAGGACTGTTGGACATATCAAAGCTTCCTTCTCCACTTGGATGCTCTACATATGTGTTTGGACTGGAATTCATGCATGATCATAATTTTTGCTGATAATTTCCTTTTCGCAAAAGTTGAGGTCAGTATTTGAAGACATATTATTTTCAATTTGGTTCCTACTAATGCGAAGGAGGGGGAAGGAGAGGGAACTTTGAAGTTATTAAGGTGGTGGATATTTTATTTTATTTATTTTATTTATTTTATGGGATTTATATGCCACCCCATCTCCCGAAGGACTCAGGGCAACTCACAACCATAAAAAGAACAATATAAAATTTAAAATAAAAAAACTATTAAATCAAAATCCCATTAATTCTAATAAAAACACCAACAGCCAATATTACCATTAAAACAATAAAAAACACCCCGCTCAGTCCAGGTCGGCCTGTTGAAAAAGCCATGTCTTCAGGTCGCGACAGAAGGATTGAAGGTCAGGGGCCATCTGCAGCTCCAAGGACAACTGATTCCACAAGGTGGGTGCACCCACAGAGAAGGCTCTCCCCCTGGGGGTCGCCAGTCGACACTGTCTAGCTGACAGCACTTGGAGGAAGCCCTGTCTGTGGCAGTGCACGGGACGCTGGGAAGATGTTACTGGCAGTAGATGGTTCCATAAATACCCCGGCCCCTAGCCATATAGGGCTTTATAGGTGATTACCAGCACCTTGAATCTCACCTGGAGGGCAACCGGCAACTAATGCAGCTCACGCAGGAGGGGTGTAACCTGCGCAGCCACATTCTGTACCAGTTGAAGCCTCCGAGTGGTCCTCAAGGGCAGCCCCATGTAGAGAGCATTGCAGTAGTCCACATAGGAGGTAACAAGTGCATGAGTAACTGTATGTAAGGCATCTCGGTCCAGATAGGGGCACAACTGGCACACAAGAGGAACCTGAGCAAATGCCCCCCTGGCCACGGCTCCCACATGGTCCTCCAAACTAAGCTGTGAATCCAGGAGGACACCCAAGTTGTGCACCCTATCTACGGGGGGTAACACCTCACCCCCCATTGCTAAAGAAGGAATATCCTGGATCATCCGAGATGCCGATACGTACATCCACTCGGTCTTGGCAGGGTTGAGACGAAGCCTGTTCCTCCCCATCCAGATCTGTACCGCTTCAGAAGCATCGGGACATCACGTTAAGGGCATCACTGGCTTGGTTTGGGGTGGAGATAAAAAGCTTGGTATCATCAGCATACTGATGGTACCTCACCCCAAAACCACGGATAATCTCACCCAACAGCTTCATATAGATGTTGAACAAGAGGGGCAAGAGGACCGACCCCTGGGGGACCCCACAGGTGAGAGCCCTCGGAGTCGACCTCTGCCCCCCGTCAACACCAATTGCGAGCGCCCCGAGAGGTAGGAGGAGAACCACCGCAAAACGGTGCCCTCCACCCCCAACCCCTGGAGCCGCTGCAGAAGGATACCATGGTTGATGGTATCGAAAGCCACTGAGAGGTCTAATAGGACTAGGACAGAGGAAAAATCCCTGTCCCGAGCCCTCCAGAAATCATCCACCAGTGCGACCAATGCCGTCTCCATGCTGTACCTGGGCCTGAAACCCGATTGATATGGATCCAGGTAATCAGTTTCCTCCAGGAACAAAGGGAGCTGTCGGGCCACCACACTCTCCACAACCTTCACAACAAAGCGAAGGTTGGAGACAGGACGAAAGTTGTTCCAAATAGCCGGGTCCAGGGCAGGCTTCTTGAGGAGGGACCTCACCACTGCCTCCTTCAAGGCAGGGGGAAAGGATCCCTCATTCAAAGAAGTGTTGACCACTGCCTGGAGGCAGCCTCATGTAACCTCCTGGGTGGCATAAACCAGCCAGGAGGGACACGGGTCCAATAAACATGTGGTGGTACTCAGTTTCCCCATGATCCTGTCCACTTCATCTGGAGTCACAGGATTGAACTCATCCCAGATGGTCTCCACAAGACCCGTTGTTTCCCCCCCTATCCGACTTTAACCAGTCAGAGTCCAGACCGGCCTGGATCTGAGCGATCTTGTCTGTCAGATGCTGACCAAACTCCTTGGCCCACCCCCGCAAAGGGTCCTCCCTCATCCCCTGATTAAGGAGAGAGCGAGTAACCCTAAACAGGGCAGCCGGGTGATTAGCTGCGGACGCAATGAGAGCGGAGAAGTAAGCATACTTCGCCGCTCCCATCGCTGCAAGATAAGACCTAGTAAAAGTTCTTAACTGCGATCAGTGAAATTCGGAACGACTAGACCTCCAACTGCTCTCTAGGCCCCTCCTCCAGCGCTTCATCTCCCAGAGCTCCGCAGAAAACCATGGGGCCAACCGGAACCTGCACCCGGTCAGAGGCCGCAAAGGGACAATGCGGTCGAGAGCCTCTGAGGCAGCCCTTTGCCAGGCATCCACCAGGGCCTCGGCCGGGCTGTGGGTAAGGGAAGCAGGAATCAATCCAAGCGCCATCTGGAACCCTTCTGGGTCCATCAGGCGCCTAGGGCGGAACCATCTAATCGGTTCCACATCCCAGTGATGTGGGGTAGCATACTGGAAGACCAGCTGGAGGAGGTAATGATCGGTCCATGACAGGGGTAAAATAGTTGGTGATCCCCCACCCAGAGCATTATACCACTGCCCAGAGATAAAAACAAGGTCAAGCATGTGCTCCCCATCATGAGTTGGACCCTGAATTATTTGGTCCATGGCCATCATGGAAGCCATGAACTCCAGATCCATCCTCGACGCTCCACCCAGAGAAGGCAGGTTGAAATCCCCCAGAACAATACGTTTCGGGAACTCAATTGCCACCCCCGATAGGCTGTCGAGCAGCTCAGGCAGGGCCGTTGTCACACAGCTGGGAGAAAGGTACATGAGCTGGCCACCAGGAAAAGGGGCTCACACCTGCCAATCTGAGAGACAGTGGCCTCCCGCAGACAAAGGGTCTCCCTAATCACAACTGCCACCCCCCGCCCCTACCCTGAGCTCGAGGTTGGTGCAGCACACGGAAACCTGGCAGGCACAACTCAGACAGATGGACTCCCCCCTCTGGCCCCAACCAGGTCTCCGTAATGCAAGCCAGGTCCATGTCTTCCTCCTCAATCAGGTCACAGATGAGGTAAGCTTTATTAACCACAGACCTGGCATTTAAATAAACCAACCTGAGCTCAGGGGCCTGGTCTCCCGTACCCCCAGGGAAATGGGTGGAAACAAGAGGGTTGGAGCATGCTACCGCTTGAAGATAGCGAGAGAGCGCTCCAGAACTCTGATATGACCTTCTGTTCCTCCATCCCCTGCCATTCCCAGTCACTGTGGAGATTGCAGTCCCCACCCCAGCCCCTAGAGTCACAGGGGCCCCCATCCCCATCCCCTCCCCATTGTGACCCGCACCTGACCTGGACTGAAATTGGACCAGCAGAACCCCCCCAAGTCCCAACCAAGCCCTACATTCCTCCCCATTCCCTAGCCCACTTAAAAATTTAAATAAAAAATTGTACAATTGTACCCCTCACTTTACACAAATTAAAACCCCTATTTTGGATTGTAAGTATTCATACATTTTAAAAGGTTGATTTTAATAAAAAGCTTGGTTAAAAAAAACAGTGAGATCCACATTACGGATTTTAGAAATGCTGATTTTAATAAAATAAGAGAAATACAAAGATAGACACCATAGGGAGAACATCTTAGCGGCAAAGAAGTTCTAGTAATCTAGGAGTTCTTGAAAAGGAAATTAAAGCTAATGTAGTTTCAAATAGGAAAGGAATGCGGTGAAAAATTCTGGGGACACCTGACAATTATCTTTCAGGAATCCTGGAGAATTGGAGAAGTGCCAGACGAATGAAAAAAAATAAATGTATTCTCCACCTCTTTAAGAAAAAAAAGGGGAATTCCAGAAGTGATTGACCAATGGATTTCAATACGTGGAAAGATGTTAGAGCAGATAATAAATCAAAACATGTGTAAGCTTCTTGAATACTATGAGTGCTAAATGTCAGCATGGCTTTCTCAAAGATAGGTTATGTAAAACAAATTTTGTCTCCTGGTTTGACAAGATCATTATGTTAGTGCTGCTGATATAATGTATTTCAACTTCAGCAAAGATTTTGATATTTCTCATTGACAAGCTGTTACTATGTAGTTGGATGACATTATAGTATGCTGGGTGCACAACCAATTGGTTAACAAGACTCAAAGGCTCAGCATTACATCTACGTCAAACTGGAAAGCAGTAATCAATAGATTGTATTTGAGTCTGTCCTGGGGCCAGTATTATGAAACAGTTTTACTAATAAGCTGAATAACAGGATTGATGGGCTGCTTATCAAATTTGTAGATGACATTAGATTGGGAGGTGTGACCAACATCTGATATGCAGTTGTTGTACTTCTCTGTCCATTAGTGTATAGCGTAATTTTGTATAGTGTAATTTTTAAAATATTTTTAATAATAATCGTCTATCATTTTTGTGACTCCTTTTATTTTGCAGTTTTATGTGATTGTTATAACACTGCCCATTGTCACTTCTGGTGGGTTGGGTGGTTATATCATTTGACAGACCAAGCAAACAAAATGTCCTTCAAAAGAAAGAAATGTAAAGTATAACATTTAGGGAGGAAAAATATAGGTCTGAAATAAAAGATGAAGTATTCTTTACTTGGAAGCATGCCATGATGGAAATAAGCTAGAAGTATGAAAGAGCTGCTGCTGCTAGAAAGGCTAATGCACTTTCTAGAGATGCAAAAAAAGATGATATAGAGATGTGACCTATGAGCACAGGCTGATGGAGCTTGGGAAAACAAAATGAGGGAAGTCATGATATCAGTGTTCAAGTACATAACAAGTGGTTATAAAAAGGATGGAACTATTTTCCATTGACATAGAAATTAGGACCAGAAATAAGGGGTATAACTCAGTGGTGGGATTCAATTTTTTTTACTACCAGTTCTGTGGGCATGGCTTGGTGGGCGTGGCAGGGAAAGGATACTGTAAAATCTCCATTCCCACTCCACTTCAGAGGAAGATTACTGCAAAATCCCATTCCCTCCCCACCCCACTAACCTGCTTTCCAGCTCCGATCTCCTGTGCAGGGCAACAAAAGAAGACCCAGCCAATCATCTGGCACTCAGCAGGCAGATAATAGATGGGGGCGGGGCCAGTCAGAGGTGGTATTTGCCGGTTCTCTGAACTACTCAAAATGTCTGCTACCGATTCTCCAGAACTGGTCAGAACCTGCTGAATACCACCTCTGGTATAGCTTATAGTTCCCTAGATTTCATTTAAATATAATGAAAATGTTTTTTACGATAATGAAACAATATTTGCAAAGTTGACACAATAATGGGTTCTCCATTTCTGGAGAAGAGGAAGCTGGATAAATGACTTCTGAGGATAAGTTCTGAGGTTTTTCTACATGTTACAGAGGATTGGACTAGATAATTCTTGTGGTCTTTTCCAAATCAACAATTCTGTCATTGTATGGTTTCCAATCAGCATGCCATCATGCCTAGGATTGGGCGTAACAGTTATAGCCCAATATGTCTAGTAAATATATACGAGTAATACAAAAATATTTGCATCAAAGGCTTCTTGGGAAAATCAATTACTTTGTTCTCCCATTGAAAATATACATATTTGTTTTTTCAAAACAACATACCTCCATGAATTCTTATCTGCTCTGGAGTTAAAAAACATTTATTCTTTTATAGTCAAATGTTTAATGTTTATTGATTATTTCAATTGCTGCAAAATATCCTGTAGGAGATGGCAAATTTCTAGAGAAATATGGTTTCTAATGGCAATATATTATTCTTCAGCTGTAAACATGCATTGCCAAAATGCAAGTGACTAGAAATATGTATTTCTTTATAAAGTTTACCACAGTGCAATTTTTAAACTGACTACTTTTTGCAAGTTTTTTGTTGCTTGATTATGTGCCATCAATATGCTATTGACTTTCAGCAACACTTAAATTAATTAATACAATTATTAAATAATTGTATTAAATAAATGAATAAATAATTTAACTGTATTAAATTGTTAATACAGTTGAGAAAGTCCAGAAATATTTCACAAGAAGAGTTCTCCACTCCTCTACTTGTTGCAGAATACCTTATGCCACCAGACTTGAAATTCTAGACCTAGACAACCTAGAACGACGACGCCTTCGGTCAATCTAAGTATAGTACATAAAATTATATATTGCAATGTCCTACCTGTCAATGAATACTTCAGCTTCAACTATAACAATACAAGAGTACACAATAGATACAAACTCAAGGTAAACCGCACCAAACTTGATTGCAGGAAATACGACTTCAGCAACAGAGTGGTCAATGTCTGGAATACTCTACCTGACTCTGTGGTTTCTTCCCCAAACCCCAAAAACGTTAACCTTAGACTGTCTACTATTGACCTCACCCCTTTCCTAAGAGGTCTGTAGGGGGCATGCATAAGCGCACCAACGTGCCTACCGTCCCTGTCCTATTGTTTCTTTCTTTTTCTTATATGTATCCATTTCATGTATTCATAACTATGTTTATACTTATACCTGTTATCTTATAATTGCTTGACAAATAAAATAAATAAATAAATAAAATAAATAGATTTTCTCCAGAATGATCTGTCCCTAATCTAGGCTTTCCTATCTTTTAACTGCAGTCAGCAGCATTGTAACCAAGCCTATTCACCTTGCTGATGCTTGTCCTCTTCTCTTTCCTTCCAATTTCTCCAGCATTAGAACTTGTCCAGAGAATTAGGTCTTCTCATAATGAGTCCAAAGTAAGATAAATTGAGCCCAATCCTTTGTGCCTTGGAGGAGAACTCTGGGTTGATTTGTTCAATGATTCATGTTTGTTTTCTTGGCTCTCCTTGGTGTTCTTAAGAGTCTTTTCTGATACCAAAGTTCAAAAACATGAATATGCTTTTTATCCTGCTTCTTCAGCTTTTGCTTCCAAAGAGCGTCGCAGACAATACCAACCGCTTACACAATTCTGATCTTTGTAGGTATAGACACATCACAACATTTGAATATTTTTCCCCTGTGGCCTTCATGGCTGCTCTATTAACTTCTTGTCTATGAAGTATTTCTTGACTGCTTGTTCCTTTATCGCTGATAGTTCATTCTAAAAGACAGACGCTATCCATAGCTTCTACAACCTCATTGTCACTTTTAAGTCTTTTTGTCCTTAGTTTGGTCTTTTTTATATTTAATTTTCGCCCCACTTTTTCACGGTAATCTTTGAATTTTATTATAGGGTTTGCAGGTCCTTTGCATTTTTGCCTATCAGGGTAGTCATGTGCACAGTGCAGGAAATGGATAGTTTTGGCGCCAATTTTAAAACCTCTCCTCTTCTTTCAATCCAGCTTCCCTTAATATATTTTCAGCATATACTGTAGGTTGAATAAATAAGGGGAGACGTTAGTCTTCAAGGTACTCCAGGCTGGGAAACCAAGGTTATGAATGTTAATATTACTTTGATTATAAAGTTACATTAATAATTGCAATTCTGAATGTGCCTCTCCCCTCCCTATCTTTATGTTCAAGAGAACTAGGGAGAGTCAAGTCTGATTTGCTTTTTTAGAACCCAAAGGTTTTTTGCTTTGGATTCAGTTTTTTTAATTTATTTTGTGTCCAGATCAAACCTTAAACTGCCAAAATGAGGCCACCTTTTTGGTTGTATTATTGGACAGAAACAAATCACTTTCAATGTATTCTACTGGAAATAATTGACAGACCAACAGTGGATTGGACTCTGAATCTCTCCACAGTTTGTCAGCATGTTGTTATCTGCCAGCAGACCCCACATGAGCATATAGATCTTACATTTAGACACTTCCACCCTCAACCTATTCAATGTCTCTCCAAGTAACACAGGGTAGATTAGATCCTTCAGCCATGTTCTCTTCTGGGATTATGCCTTGTTCTCTAAATTCTTTTTTCCATCTTCTAATTTGGTTTTGCTCCTGCATGCCTTCAAGATTATTTGTTTTTGCTATAAGACTCTAGATCTAAGTTGACGAGTTTGGGGAACATATCCATTCAGAGGATGCTGAAGATCATTCTCTTGTTTGGGCATTAGATCAAACCAAAGAGGCTTTCTCAGTTACAGAGCATGCACCAGGAATAAAATCTCATGTTCCTCAGTCTTTTCTAAAACAGCTGCCATCTCTTGAACATCTGCTACCTCTTTTTCCATCTGATCTATGTTGGATGATCCCAAGCATTATTTTGCTAGCATGTGAAATTAATAGTTTGTACACTTGTTAACTCTCCTTTTTTTGGTATTGGAATGTAGACTGACCTCTACATTGGTTGAGCACTGGGTCATTTTTAGAGATTGCTGGCATAGTTTGGCTAGAATCTTCACTTATTGTCATATTGCTGTGAGTATACCATCAGTTCCTATAATCTCCTGACTTGGTAATGAATACTCATCTAACTTCATCTTCTATTACTAGAAGTTTTTGTAAATAAGGAATACCTTCTAAGGCAGTGGTCTCCAATCTCCAATCTTATGACTTCTGGACTTCAACTCCCAGAATTCTTCAGCCAGCATGGTCTTACATTCATCAGCATGGCTGGCTGAAGAATTCTGGGAGTTGAAGTCCACAAGTCATAAAGTTGCCAAGGTAGGAGACCCCTGTTTTAAGGTACCTTGGTTGCTATCAGAATTTCAGCATATTCCATCTTTATTTGATTTCCTTTGAATTGGTTACTATTGTTCATTGGTGTCTAATAAATCAGTGAAATATATGATAGATTATGATATGTAGTATCTCAAAGCTACATTCCACTGAAAAAAGATGGAAGACTAGTACTAACAGCCCAAAAGATATTTTGTCTGCTACTACAGTACTACTGCAACCAAAATAGCTAGATAGTCCTGTGCTTTGAGTCACTAGTAACTTCTGGTATTAGAGAGCAGTGCTTCCCTACTGCTGGTGGTGGCGCTACTGGTATAGAGAAAAATCCTAGGTGAGATATGGCTTACTTTCCCCAATCTCTATATAGGAAAGAGAGATAGATAACAGCACAGAAGAACAACTAGTCTTCAGCTCAGTGCACAAAGGCAGTTTGACTTCTTTATGGCCCTGGTGAATGGCCTAAGTCTATCAGAAAGGAAAAAGTATGTGTGGAGGGGTGGGGGGCATGCATTGCTACTATAGTTTCTGAGAAAGATGATTCAACCATGCTACCTCATTTTGGTGTATATTAAATAAAGGAAACACAAGAGGGAGGGAAACGCTTGGGAGTGGTAAGCAAGTACCTATATAGAAGTGCTGGTTGGCATTGGGTGCAATGTGTGCTTGAGTGGTTATTTAGTGAGAGATGTGTAGATTGTTTTTTCCTGTTGGCTGAGGCAAGCACACTTTCCATTGCATGATATTATTCTATGTAGAAAGAGATGTGATACTCTTGTACATGAGGTTTCTACTATTGACATATCTTTTGCAGTGATGAAATTAATTCTTATCTTTGAACTTTACAATTATAGCAATAAAATGATTGGCAGAAGTACTGTATTCCTGTAAGTTTTATGTACTTAAAACGTACCATAAATGTAGAAACGGGGCACATATAAATGTGTAAATACCCTTTGTGGAAAAGCAGACCTTTTCTTTCTATCTAGATGGGAGTCAGTATCTTTGATATATTGATGGCAGGACTTAAAAAAATGTTGAGAGCACTATTATAGTAAATTGAATGTAAAATTGTAGATCAAGTATCATTTATAGATCTTTGGAGCAAAATAGATTTTTAAATGTCAAAAATATCATAGTGAGATCATTATATTCTCATGAAATTTAATGATTTGATAAGCTTATGGGCATTGAAATTTTTATTTTAATTAAGAAGTACTGTCAACCAATTAGTGTGAGATCACACAATGATGCCTGTACTTATGCCCCTCCCCTACTTTAGATCACTGCTAAGAATTAGTAGTAATTTTAAGTATAAATTTATTAGGGTTGCAACATTCTACACAAGTAAACTTTTTCATTGGTTGAAGGGCTTCCTATTAAAATCCATCTAGATAACAATCCAGTCATCACCTGTGATGGTAGATGTAACATCCATTACCATATGGCCCTCCAGTGGCACCTTATCAGTCCTTTTCTCCCTAGTTGTCACATTAGCATGGCTCTCCAAGGTATTTTGGAGAAGGGGAAAATAAAGTGTCACAGGCAAGTTGGTTATAGGCTTCACTATGTCAATTACAGAGAAGAAAGTGGATGAATTGAGCACTCTGGGAATTGAACTAAAACACAGCTGTTTCTTCAGGGTTCTTGTAAACTCAGTGTCAAAGAACTCTGTTGTATTTTTTTAAATCCCCTCTGATGAAACTGACACAAGGCTGGTCACTAAATCTGGTTTGGAGCAATAAATGGATATGCCTTGACATATATGAACGTATTTCAAAGCAGAGCCCAAGACTAATGGCCAATTAGAAGCGTTCCCTTTGGACGTAGGTTTGCCCACATGATCATATCAAATGAAACTTTAGAAGTTATAGATTCCTCCAAGAGACTCTCTGTCTTCTAACAAGTGAAGAGTTGACAGTCTAAGACATATTATGATTCTGTTCCTAAAAGAGGATGTCACAGGCGCAGCAATTGATCTGAATAAGATAACAGTCTTTTCAAACTCAGAGTAAGTTTGGAAATTATTTTGATGTATAATAATGTATACTTGTATGATTATATTCCTATGCCATTGTTCAGGAGCAGGTAAAGGATTACTACCATCTTTCAATTGTAAAGGCCAAAGTCACAAATGACTTTGTTAATAGTACAAATAATTAACAATATTCCTCCAAACCTGCTTCTTTAGATACACTCTTTAATTGCCATTTCAAACCATCTTTATAAAGACTCTGGGCTTTTGAATATGATAATAAGTCTTATTTCTGAGTAACCATGCATAGGATATATCTTAATACACTTGGAGAAGTGACCTTCAATAAAGTGACTGTTGATTGGGTTAAGGAATAGTAGAGGAGAAGTTGGCAGAAACTTAATGCAAACTTTTCAATGTGTTAAACAGGGAAAATGTTAGATCCCATTATAGAACACAACTATTTTAGATAGCCAGTCAGTATTCACAATACTGCGGTTTCCTTGCCTACCTAAATACAGTATCAGAAAATGTCAGAATTTGAATACATATATTTTTATATCTCAAAAAAGGGATTTAGCATTTATGCTCAGGAGATTTCTTCAACGCTTTCCTTCCTCAATAGAGAAAGAAGGTTGTTATTTTAAGAGACAACGGTAGAACTCTAGGGACACAGAGATAGAAGTTTCTGGGTCTGAGTTAAGAAAATAAGTGGCAAAGACCATTTTATCAGAGCTCTGGTGAATAGTTGGAACTACCTCACAAATCTAGGGAAGATCCAGGCATTCAGAATCAGAGATCTTTGCTTCAGGGTGGAAGTATCTCTATGGAATAAATAACTGCTCTAGTCAGACATTGCAATGAGTTTGAGTTTCTTTTGTCATCTGTGTTAGAATTCTTAACCTTATTTCTCTGCTGAAGAATAGTATTCTGTGTAATTTCAGAATGAGTCCAAGACTTACTTTTCTTTTTATTAATTTATTGAGAACTGATATATAACTTGGAAACCATCTTCTTCTAACATCACTAATTATAGCAGGCAAACACCATCTTGTGAAGCACTGTATGCATTTTTGAAAACAAAACTTCACGTCTTTCAAGCTACTTTAAAAAATGTTTGATTTTGTTTATCTTTTGTGAGATTGATTATTTTCAAAATGGAGGAATGCCTGAAAAACAATTTGTTACATGTTTTTATACTACAAGCACAAGAGATTAAATGAGAGAAGTTTTTTTTCTTCATTTTTTATATTTTACTAGCTAAGCTGCCATCTGTTGGGTCATTGTTTCAGAGATATTTACTTACCTAAACAGAGAAACAGAGTTACAATGAGTAGGCAAAAGAGCAGTGTGAACAGGAGCAACTTCCAACTTTCCACTGGTTCCCCATCAAGTTTCCTTATGGGAAACTGTGAGGGAGAATTGGAAACCAAACTTCCTTCCTCCCTCCCTCCCTTCCTTCCTTCCTTCCTCCCTCCCTCCCTCCTCCCTCCCTGCCTTCCTGCTGGATGGGTGAGGGAGTGACAAGGTGCATGGATGTGGCATGGGTTGGGAAGAGTGCATGAAGGTGCGCAAGAGATGCCCTGTGAGTTGGAGAGAGTGTGCATGGTTAAAGTGCAAGTGAAGAAGGCCATGCAGATTTGTGGTGCTAGTCAGGAAAGGTGTGTGGTGGGGTGTATGAGACATGCTGTATAGGTTGGGGAGAGCATGAAGAATGCATGAATGGCCGGTATGGAGTAAACCCAGAGGGGTTGGGAATATTTCACTGCCTTGTGGAAAGCTATCAAGAAGCATTGGAAATGACGATCATGGGTCCATGGCTGAGTAGTGGCACTGAAGTAGCAGCAATGTGAAGGTGCTGAAGCAGCCACAACTTTTTCAAATTTCATTCCCACGAAAGTACTGAGTCCTGGCATTCTGTAAGCTCATTTGAGGTATCTTAATTTAATAGTTGTTGCCCTATAATGCACCACCTTGCCCAGCTGAAAATTATAAACAGAATGCATGTTGGAAAAGCAGTATAAGTAGGAGAAAACTCTCACAAACACAGATTAAAGGAAGGTAGCAAAGTGAAACACATCTTAAAAATAGGTGGTAGCAACAATCACTACTAAAGAACTATACCAGAATAGGTGGTGAGCCTAGGATGTTAGAGCCAATGGCCATCTGGGTGAGGACTTGTGAATCCTTCAGTCTGTTACCCTATGAGCCCAGTAATGTTCCTCTGAGGTTTAAAGGCAATAATTTGATTAAGCCAATGGATAATTTACCAAATAATAACAAACTATGTAGTGTTCAAAATCTTGTAATCAGGTAAGGGCAAATAAACCAAGAAAGAAGTGGTATGTAGCAGAGTTATTGATATGCTTTGAACTCTAGCCTCATTTGTCCTCTATTGCATTTTTTACTGCTTGAACTTGCTTAATTAAGAGTCTGTGGAAATACAGAAGCTTGATATTCATTAAAGTCATGATATAGCAAAGAAGTTACTTTTACAGATAACGGCAATTGAAGATAGACCAGAGAAAGTGAAGACGTAATCTGGGGTGCATAAATCTAGATGGCCATTAGGTGGCAGCCTTTATTTGGTTGTCTGGATGTTTGCAAACTGAATATGGTACTCCTATTGTCTTCCACCTCATTCCTTCAAAAGTAGGAATGAGAAGGAAAACAAAAAGACAAAGAAAGGGATAACTGAGAGATCCACTTCCAGCACATACAATTTCTGTTGAAGCAGTGGCTAATTCGAGAGCCATAGCAGAAGAGGAGATGATAATGGTAGTAGTGGCTATGTCCTCCCTTTCACATGTGACAACTCCTGTGCTTGGCTTGCAAAATCCAGACAACTTTCAGAGATGGCAGTGAGGAGATAAGAAAACTCGAACTCTTGCTGCCCTCTTGGTGCTCATTTAGGATTTTTTTTCCAGCCCAGATACAGCAGCCTACCCTATATTTTCATTTTATTTAGCCCACTCATTTTATACATAATATATTCTATATGGTTAACTGTGCCTAAACTAAAACGGTTTTAGTCCTGAAATAAAAGCAGAGAACAAGGTAAAATATTAGTAGAAAATAATGTTTCCCTTAAAGGATAGACCTCATTTCCCTCCTGAGTCACGCAGAAATTCTGTGTCACAAGTTGAGTCACTTAAGTTAAAGTTTGAAAAGAACTTTCAGAAGGAGAAAATACTTCCTACTATTTTGCAAAGTAAAAAAAAAACATGACTGACTGAATGATGCACTGAACATACTTCAATTAAAACAATTTCACTTTGGAAAGCTACAGGACAGAGCTTTTAAGAAAAACTGAACCGCAAAATCTAAAAAAGATGGTGTTGATCAAGATTACTGCTTTAAAAAATTGGATCTCAATGATCTGTCATTCTCTAATGGCTAAACAAGGCCATCTACAAAAGTGGGGCAAAAAAGTCAAGAGGTGGTTGACTATGCAAATGAAACTGTGTCCTCTTTTATATGTGCTGCAGGGCCTCAGTTGTGTAGTCACAGCAGCTTCTTGAGACTTTTTGACACTTTCCTGTAGAAAACTTGATTCCATCAGATGTTTCTTGGAGACTCCTAGATCTTACGGACATCTTATGGCAAGATATCATTGGAAAGCATTTGGCATCTAATGATGGAAAGGGGGGCGTATTTAATGGATGGTTCCCATGGGACTCCAATTTCTGTGGTTTGGAAAAGGTTGGAATGAAACTTTTCTGATGGCCACATTCTTTTAGAGGCCTATCTGTCTGTCTGTCTGTCTATCTATCTATCTATCTATCTATCTATCTATCTATCTATCTATCTATCCACTCACCAACTGGCTGCCTGCCTGCCTGCCTACCTACCTACCTACCTACCTACCTACCTACCTACCTACTACCTACATTTGTCTGTCTGTCTGTCTGTCTATCTATCTATCTTTTTTTAAAAATTCATATTTATATGCCGCCCTTCTCCGAAGACTCAGGGCAGCTTACAATTTTTGGAGCGCAACCCAATGCGCTCAGCAATAGCCTTCCTTCCATTGTATACGCCTGCTTATTACTAAGCGGCATTTTTACAAAGTCAGCTTATTGCCCCCAACAATCTTGGGTCCTCAATTTACTTACCACAAGAGGATGGAAGGCTGAGTCAACCTTGAGCCTGGTGGGATTCGAGCCTGCACTAATTGCAGGCAGCTGGAATTAAGTGCTAGGCATTTAGCAGCCTGCACCACCAAGGCTCTATCTATCTATCTATCTATCTATCTATCTATCTATCTATCTATCTATCTATCTATCCATCCATCTACCAATCACCTATCTACCTACGTCTGTCTGTCTGTCTGTCTGTCTGTCTGTCTGTCTGTCTGTCTATCTTATATATCTATCAATTTCTTCTCTTTCTCCCTCTTTCTCCCTGCCTTGGCATCAGTCCATCAATGACTTCAAATCCTTGAGGGCTAATGGCTTCACTGGCAGCTGTCAGTCTACTGTTCTGCTTTCTTAAAGAGCTCTCATAGCCCTGGCCTGGTGTCTAGCCCTGGTAGCTCTACCCTCCCTCTCCACCCTATTCCCTGACCCTTGGCAGCCCTCCAAACTATAAAGGAAAACTGGAGGCGAGGATCATAAGCACAGGTGGAATTCCCCTAGAGAGGGGGCAGGTCTGACTTCCAGTGTAGAAGCATTCTCCTGAATACTCTTAAATTTTCTTTTAAAAGTGAATGGTTGCACACAAGGTGCTGTGAAGGCAATCAGTGTGAACGCAAGTAGAAAGGGCTTGATTCAGTTCATGACTCCAGTAGAAGTGGATTTAACACGTTGCTTCTTGCTACGGTTCTGATCTGAAGTGAGGTCTCCCTCACTTTCTATTTACCCTTAAGAAACATTTGCTTTTATACTTAGTTAAAAGGAGGAGGAGGAGGCTGAATTTAAAATGACTACCTACTCACGATTTTGGTTATTGTTTTATCATTTGTATTCTTTCAATTTGTTTTGGCCTATTTGCTATGAGAGTCAAGCTAATCACTATGGTCTGTTAACCATAATTTATAGCTTAGTGTTTTATGTGAATTGATCTGTAGTGGCTTAACCAACAATGCTAGGTTAATTATGAAATTGAACTACTGTACATCCCTCTAAACCAGGGATGTCAAACTCACATTGTCACAGTGGTGTCACATGACGTATCAGGACTTTTTTTCCCTTTGCTAAACTGGGCAAGGGTGTGGCCAGCACATGACGCATCCAGCCTGTGTGCCGGGAGTTTGACAGCCCTGCTCTAAACTCTTCAATTAGCCTCTTAGCCTATCAATTAGCCTATTGTTTTGTTTTAACCATGGCTTGCTGAAAAAGCTGTAGTGGTTGGGTTCCTATGAAACTAACCTGTAAATCGTTGTTTAAAAGCCATAACAACTAGGTTTATACAAAAACGAGCAGGCCACAATGCTTAGTGTGCTGTGTGAATATAGCACAGGTAGTCCTTGGCTAATGACCATTTGTTCAGTGACCATTTGAAGTTACAATAGTGCTGAACAAGGAGACAGATTTGGCTGGTCTGTGAAGTTGTCATTGCAGCGTCTCCACAGTCATGTGTGTTTGCAATCTGAGGGCTTCACAACCGGCTAGTATTTAGACCACAGGTGTCAAACTCACAGCATCAAGTTGCCATCACATGACGTTTTACAACGTTTCCCCCCTTTGCAGAACTGGGGTGGGCATGGCCTGCGTGTGACACATCCGACCCGTGGGCTGCCAGTTTGACACCCCTGATTTAGACAGTCGCAGCATCCCACAGTCATGTGATTACCATTTACAACCTTCACCACCAGCTTCTGACGAGGAAAGTTTTTTAAAAAAATTTTTATTCATATTTATATGCCACCCTTCTCCGGAGACTCAGGGCGGCTTACAATTTTTTGGAGCACAACCCAATGCGCTCAGCAATAGCCTTAATTCCATTGTATATGCCTGCTTATTACTAGGGCTTTTTGGTCCCCCCAAGCGGCATTTTTACAAAGTCAGCTTATTGCCCCCAACAATCTTGGGTCCTCAATTTACCTACCCCGGGAGGATGGAAGGCTGAGTCAACCTTGAGCCTGGTGGGATTCAAGCCTGCACTAATTGCAGGCAGCTGGAACTAAGTGCTAGGCGTTTAACAGCCTGCACCACCAAGGCTAACAGGGAAGTTAACAGGGAAGCCAGATTTGCAAATGTGATCACATGACTATGAGACACAGCAAGGTGTGGGATTTATTTAACGACCACAACTGGAATTGCCAGAACCGCCATTGTACCTCAGTGTAGTCACGTAACGTCATAGTTTACAATGGCCTTGCTTAGCAATAAGTTCCCAGTCTCAATTACTGTCATTAACCAAGCACTATCTGTATATTGCTCAAACAATTCCTTTTAAACCAGCATAATCCAATCCAATCTTTATCAGCTTGCCAACAGGAACAGATACTTTTGCTGTTATCAATATATAGTATGCTCTATGTACAGAATTTCTATCAGTTGCCAGGGCATTACTCTTACGCTGGCAATTGGGGCCAGAATTTTTGTCACCAAACATAGTGCGATGCCACATAAGTGCATTGCTTAGTGATGCCAATCCCAGCGCCCGCTCTTGCCATTGTTAACTGAATCCCACCAGTCATTAGCCAAAGACCTACCCTGATCTAAGTGATTTCCGGCTTGCTTCCTCCTAGTCCTGAGCTTTGGTTCTTCCAAGGTAAGGGAATGCTTCCTCTTCAGTTGTCCCCTACAGCACATTCCTCTCCATCTCTGCCTGTTTGGCCACCCTGCATTTTGCCTTGCAAGGCAGTAAGCAGCCCCCAGAACTACAGGGGGTTATCTGGAGCTATTCGTTGTGCTGTGGCTCAAGGACTTTGTGTGAGCTACAGGTCTGGAGCTGCAGGAAATGCCTCACCTGCAGTCCTATGCAAAACCTCAGCTGCTCAGCCCAGTCCTAGACCTGTAGCGCACCAAAGCTGCAGCCACCGCAGGAAGCCTCAGATACCCCAACGCAACCCACCAACATGGAGTGAAGCCACAGTTGCCCCAGGAAACCCCAGCTGCCCTAGCCCAGTATCAAAGAAATCACCTCACACAACCTTGGGAAGGAGGCTTTTCATGGCTCCCTTTTGCAGTTGCTGCACAAAGGGCCAGGCTGCCCTTGTTTGGTCAATGGTGGGAGCAAGAAAATTATGCATGGGGCGGAAGAGGCACCAGAGTGCAGGAAGCCTAAAGGGCAGAGTTGGGGAGGGAAATAGATAGATGAGGGCAGGTGAGGGTTAGGGTTAGGGTTAGTATTGTAGTTGGTATTCAGCAGGTTCTGATCAGTTCTGGAGAACTGGTAGTGGAAATTTTGAATAGTTCAGAGAACCGGCAAATACCACCTTTGACTGGCCCCCACCCCTATCTATTCTCTGCCTCCCAAGTCCCAGCTGATCAGCTAGGTCTTCTTTCATTGCCCCGCACAGGAGAACGGAGCTGGAAAGCAGGTTAGTGGGGTGGGGAGGGAATGGGATTTTGAAGTATCCTTCCCCTGTCACGTCCATCACCAAGCCACACCCACCAAGCCATACCCACAGAACTGGTAGTAAAAATTTTTGAATCCCACCATTGGGTAAGATGCCCTGTAGTTATAAGTGTGGGTGGATTGCCAAATGCCTGTATTTTGATCATGTGACTGTATGGTTTGTGGCAACAACTGCAACTTCAGGAGCTAGGTGTAAGCAGCAGTTGTTCCATGATGCATAACTTCAAACAGTCACTGAATGAAGGGTTGTAATTTAAGGACTACCAGTAACTTCATTTTGAAAAGAAATAGGTTTAGTTTAGCATCATTTTTTTAATTAAGTAACTCATTCCTAGGTTACAAATGAACACTTTAATTATCCATTCTGTAACTTTTCCAAGTATCATTATCAAGCAAGCTGCCCAGACAGAAGTTGCACTGATCCTCTCATTTTTTTCCCCTTTTGGAATATAAGGGAGCATTTGACTGCTTCTTACTAAGAAAAAGAAAACAGACTGAACGGCCAGACAGCTAGTTTGAAGACATCACTGTGGAGACATATTTATTTATTTATTTATTTATTCGTTTATTTGATTTGATTTGATTTGTCAATTGCTTATAAGATAATAGGTATAAGTATAAACATAGTTATGAATACAACAGTTATGAATACATGGAATGGATACATATAAGAAAAATAAAAATATGTTGAAGTCTGGATAATTACTGAACAGCTTTACAGATCCTGAATTCAGCAGGGAGTTGGACTCAGTGACCTCCCAGCTGTTTTCAAGTTGATAAGTCTATGAACTAACAGCAGTGGCTTGCTTCTTGCTAGTGGAAGAAGGACTTCCTTCTTATGAGGAAAGACAGAAAAAAATGTCTCTTCTATTCTTTCCTGAATTGGTCACTGGTTCTGAATTACAAACTATCCACAAAACTCCAAAGAGGTGATATGATCAGGAGGTTTCATTTTTCAGTTCTGTTTTACCCTAGCATGACGACCCTTGTGCAGTAATATCTCATTTCCAATCTTTTCTTCATAATTCACCAACATATAGCCTTATAATTCATAAGTAAACCTTTGTGAAACGTTCACAATAGGGCTAACTCAGAAATTCTCAATATGCCATACAATCCGTCATGACCGATTGCCATGCTAGGTATATCCAACCTTCAAGTACAAATAGGCCATAATGTGAACTGCTCTGCAGCAACAATGGCAAGAACTTTCAGGCAGGGCTTATTGTGAGAAACAGGATGCTGGAGGAAAAAGACTATTCTTTCGCCACAGAAAGAGGGCCTGAAATCCTAACAGCAGCGCTAGAGAGCCATGGCAATCATTCAGAGATTGACGCTGTTCCACATTTTCAGATAGTTTCCTCTTTCTCCAGCAAACTGGTGAAACTCTGCGCATGAACAAAGTGAATGTAAAAAGAAGGCCTTGTATTTCCCTTACGGTCAGCTTATAAAGTGTAAAAAAAAAATCTACTGGGTGATTTTTCTACTTGGTCATGAAAATATTTGACTTTGAAACCTTGTTGCATACCTATTCCAAGATTTGTTTGTATTTGATTTTTTTATTATTATTATTATTATCAAAAGCAATAATTCTCAAAGAATGTCACCAGTCTTTAGAGATCAAGTTGATCACGTGATTTCTACTTTCTCTTTTCAGCTGCCACATAACATTAAAAAAGCCTTAGACTTAATGCTTTCCTTAATATTGTGTTCCATATTTCTCCATAGTTGCTATGGGATGTCATGTGATCGTGACTAAAAGGGAAAGTGATCTAAGAAGAAACTGTGTCCCTATCTAGCTGTTATTCATGCTAATTAAATAGCAGAATGCTACTTTCATGGCAACTGGCATAGAAACAGCTTTTGAATTTTTTTTTCTTTTTTTACTCTTTGACTCCGCTGTTCGTTTCTATTCTTCACAAACGCTTCAATTCTTCACAAAGTACGTTCACTTTATGCTGCTTCCATTATTCCTTGATTCTTAGGTTACATGATCCCAGGAACAGGGAGGCTCTTCCAGATGTTTATTTATTTTATTTATTTGATTTGTCAATCGCTTACAAAATAATAGGTATAAGTGTAAACATGAGTAAGAATACAGAAAATAGGTACGATTAAATGGGGACAATAGGACAGAGACGGGAGGCAGGCATGATGGTGCACTTATGCACACCCCTTTTTAAAAGGTTCTTTAGTAAGCATTTGTAATGATTGATAACCTGCCACAATTGTAAGAAATATCCAGCTACCTGGAAGGGGAAATTGTGAATGTAAACATCTCCGCCTAATTCATCCGTTGATTGTACATCTACCATAGGTTAGACAGTGTTCACCACTGTATCCATTAACAGCATAGGAATGATTGTGCAAAGTCCTGCCTTAGTCTTCCACTTCTCTCAGAATGATGAAAACAGTTAATCGTTACTTTGCTAATTGTTATTCACTGGACTGCACTAATGGCTATGTGTAAACCATTTTCCTCTCATTAACAATCTCTGACCAGAGGAAAGGTACAGTTACAGCATAGGAGGTCAAGTACAAGCCTAATCCCCCCCCCTTTTTTTTATTTGTCAGCAAGAAGCTCTTACATACTTGCCTCTTTCTCAATTGTCCTGCCACTTTTACTCCCTCCAAATCTCTCCAACATTTTCAACCATTCTACCTTCCATTCTGGCTAATTATCACTTCATGGTCTTCGAGCTGCTCATTTGAAAGATCCAGACAGCCAGAACTTTTTCAGTCCTCTTGCCATACAGGTAGTCCTCAACTTACGACTAAATTTACCCCAACATTAAATGAAACATTTGTTATGTGCTTTTTGCTCCATTTTAACCACCTTTCTTGCCACCGTTGTTAAGAGAATCACTGCAGTTGTTAAGTTAGTAAGTGAATCTGGTTTCCCTATTGACTTTGCTTGTCAGAAATTTGCAGAAGTTGATGCCATGACCCCAGGACATGGCAACCATCCTAAATATGAACCAGTTGCCAAGCATCTGAATTTTGATCACATGGCCACAAGGATGCCGTAATGGTTTAAGTGTGAAAAATGGTCATAAGTCATTTTTTTCAGAGCTGTTTTAACTTTGAATGGTCCCTAAATGAACTTTTGGAAGTTGAGGTCTACCTGCACTCATATTTCCCTTTATGTACAGGTAGTTCTTGACTTACGGCCACAATTGAGCCCAAAATTTGTTGCTAAGTGAGACATTTTGTAAAGTGAATTTTGCCCCATTTTACAACCTTTCTTGCCATAGTTGTTAAGTGAATCACACAGTTAAGTGAATCTGGCTTCCCCATTGACTTTGCTTGTCAGAAGGTCGCAAAAGCTCAGTATCCAGGTGGTATTTTTCAGAAACCACATATTTGAAACAGAACTGTTCCTAAATAGTTATTGAACATCTTCCATACATGTTCATCTTGGGGTTCCGAAAGTCACACTAGGGTTTCCTCCACCACCACCACCCCTGTACCCTATTTTAAATTGCAGGTGTCTGCGGATAGAATGTTTTATTTTATTTTATTTATTTATTTGTCAAGCAAGTATTAGATAACAGGTGTAAGTATAAACATGGGTATGAATACATGGAATGGATACGAGTAAAAAAAAAAGAAACAATAGGACAGGGACGGTAGGCACGTTGGTGCACTTATGCACGCCCCCTACAGACCTCTTAGGAAAGGGGTGAGGTCAATAGTAGACAGTCTAAGGTTAAAGTTTTTGGGGTTTGCGGAAGAGACTAAATGTAAGCAGATTCTAACGGTAAAATTAAGTTGATTTGAAATAGTAATCATTAACTGTATTTAATTTCATTTTCTCCCACTTTTTAAACATTTTTTATATCCTGCTTTCTTTTGGAGGGAGAGGACCCCAAATTAACTTAACAACCATGCTACCAATGTCACAACTGCAGTGATACATTTAACAAATGTGGTGAGAAAAGTTGTAAAATGGGGCCCAACTCACTTAACAAATGTCCCACTGAGCAACATACATTCTGGGCTCAATTGTAGTCATAAGTTGAGGACTGCCTGTATGAAATTGCATCCCCAAGAAGAACAGGCAAGGAAGAGTTGTGCCAGCTCCTTTGCTGATTACATAAAGTAAGGAGGATTTGAATGCTTAAGTCGTGTATAGCAGCAGGTATAACAACTGCTAACGTATCTCTACATCTTTTGAAACCACAGAATCTGTTGGACTTTTCCCCTTGATTGAACTTTTCTGCCCTGAGTTTCAGCTCTGTGTGGGAGATGTTATCTTTCACAGGACGGGAGTTTTCCCAGTCTGAATGCAACCCCAGGTTTCTAAATGGTAGGGATAAGTTAGTTTTTCAACTGCCATCCCTGGACACCAATGCTTCAGCCTATCGCCTACTCAAGTGAGAAGTCAGCCTTGGGACTTTTCTACAGAGATTTCATTGTGAGCCATAGCAACAGGCTGAAAAGAACGTGGCTTCTCCTTCTGGTGCTATCACTCAAAGTTCTCTCAAGCTTGTCTTTGCAGATAGGAATCAGTTTTAAGCCACATATGCCAAAGGCAAGCCTCGGCTGATCCTGTTTATGCCGTTTGACCTTTAAAATATTGCAGCAGCTCTAGACAAAGCACTATATGAGAAATATCATCTTTTTCAACAGCAAACGTTTTAAAAACACAGAAACACCTGCATCGCTTTAAAAAAAACAAGCAAGCGAAGCTTGATGTGGTGTTAGTCACTTGGTTTGCCCTATATGACTTGTGGTATTGAGGTTTTAAATTGGATTTTTTGACTCAGAGTGGGATTATAGATTTAATCCATCACCTCTGCTATGTCCCTGATCAGCACTGTCCCCATCCCCCCACACTTAGAAATGACAATAGGAGGAAATAACTCCTTTGACAGCAAAATTAGACTTCCTCATTTTATTTATTTGCTTATTTATTAGACTTACATCTCATTTTTCCGAGGAACTCCATGCTTTTACAGATGACCATCTCATCTAATATTTTCTTGCAACAGCATCCTTGTGAGGTAGTTTGGCACAGATGCTACCCAATTTGAAAGTGCCATCCTATTTTCCTAGGATCTTCAAGCTGCTGTCACTGACCATTCTGCCACATTCCTCTTCAGCACTTGGGCATAGGTGATCAGCATCTTCTCACCAGCCTACAATTGTAAGATTTACCACAATTGTAAAAACTGTTTGATTTGATCAATTTAGTGCAGGATGAAACCACATTCCTCTTAGGGAAAAATCCTTTAAAAAAACCCACTATAATAGTTTTTATTTGGATCTCAGTTATAATGTATTTTTTTAAAAAAACATTTCTCTAGAAAAATGAACAGTTTATTGTGTATAGTATCACTGATAGAAGTTTTGCTATAGTTGGTGCAATAATACAGTATAAAATGCAATACTTATCTAGCCATATGTGATGAAAGTTTGCAGAGGTTCCAAAGTTAATGGCATCCTGTCAATTGTTTTAGGGTTGGCTGGCATCACAATCTGTTTTGAGCTTTACTATAAAGACATGCTTTACTGTTTGTGTTGTGTACTGTGAATATTGTATTTGTTTTATATTTTTTCTCCAGTAATTTTATTGCTTTATATTTCTATATTGTACCATGGGCATTTTAGTTTGCCATTTTTAATAACTCCCCGTGAACCTAAATGGATGTCAATATCAGTCACATTTGAAATTGCTTGTATTTAATATAATTTACTTCAAATTCTATTTCAACAAATATAAAAATACTATAAGATATGAGAAACAACAGAATGATGAGAAACAAAAGGGGACATTGCTTGATTCCTTGATTTTCCTTGGTTCATTAATGATTTACTAATGAATTACTGTCTTACTCTGAAGGAACTTTGTGGAGAAAATATATCTATGTGGTCACTAAGAATCAACAACAACTGGATGACACCTATTCAATCAAATTCAGACTGAAGGAACTAAGTAGAAGGTAAACCAAGGATCTCTTTGGATTGGAATTTGATATGTAAGATTGTAATGCTCTAGAACAGGGGTGTCAAACTCAAGGCCCGTGGGCTGGATTCAGCCCGTGGGGTGCTTAGATCTGGCCTGTTGGGCCACCCTGCAAACAGTGAAGGGCCGTCTCATGGTGCCTCTGCCAGGGAAAACTGAGCTCGGGAGGGCTGAGCGCTCAGGCCACCACAGGCGCCCCCGACACAAGTAATGTTGAGCTTGCCATGCCCACTCTGCCCACATCCATCCAGCCCCCTGAGGTCAAACACAACCCTGATGTGGCCCTCAATGAAATCGAATTTGACACCCCTGTTCTAGAAATCTTTTCTACGAACTTCGGGAGTAACTTCCTCTTCATTACACTAGCCACAATATAGTATTAGCTGCTTTACCCATACAGTTGAATAGACAGAAGATGGTGATTATCTTAGAAATAGCCTTATTGAATAGCCTGTATGAAAGAAGAAAAAAGGACCAAAAAAAGCATTTCATAGAGGTAATTTTACAGCAGTCTTCCTTTATTTAGCACCCTGAAGAGAGGCAGGGACTACAGCTCCCAGAATTTGTGAACCAGAGTGGCTTCTTAGCGCCTGAAGCAAGACAAAAAATAGTGCCTATTCTTCCACATTGAAAAGCTGTTTAAAACAACTTGGAAAAGGAATATTTTAAAAGCAGGAATAAGGGGCAAACCATGTTCTTCACTGGCACTGATCTATAGTCACAAGTGGGGAATTGGCAATTCTCCAGATGCTGTTTTTTTATTATTTTAATTTTATTTATGATCAAGGACCAGTTGTATCAGGCACAGTTCATTCAAGCTAAAAAGTAAAAGTAGTATTAAAATGGATTAATCTAACAATGGTAGGCTAAGAATAACAACAACAACAACAAAAATAAATATTTTTTGTTAACAAATTGGAACTAAACTGCTAGCCGCCTTGCAATAATAGCAGGTGAGCAAAATGTGGTAACCCTTTGGGCGATTTCTGTTCGCAGGTCCATGAATAGAAAGGATAAATTCCCACCTGATCCACCCAGACTAGCAGAGAATTTATGAATTATGAAACAGTGACTCACTCTCTTCTGGATAAGGTCAAGGATGTTCTTGAAATGGGTGTTATTAGATCTCTTCTCTAAAATCATGAAAAGCAGAATATTGTCTGGCTAAGATTGTTGAGCTACACTTCTCTGCAGCTTCAAACAGCATGGACAATGATGGGTTAGCAATATCCAGGAGGGTAGACTTCTCAATAAATCACACTGGTTTTATTTCTGTGTAGGATTGGATTTACCATGGCTTTTCTACAATACAACTTAAATGATGCTAGGAGATTGCAAAAGTTATCCCACCTGGAACTGTGCAGGAAACACACAAAAAAATCTATAGACTGTAAAGATAGATTGCTCCCTTACTACTTGCAGTTCCTTGAAAATGCACTATCTGGACTTGCTGCAAAGATAGGATTGCTATGACACTTGCAGTTAGCCCATCCATCATAATAAAGACAACCACTGTTTCCAGTGAGGGGACCTTTTGGCATTGCAAATACAGTGTTTTGAGGAAGAACGGCTGGTGTGCATGGAGTGGGTGGATGGGTTTTCCCTGTTGCTTTGATTCTTTAGCTGGCTGAGTTCATTTGCATGATCGTTTCATGCTACTGTTGATGAGGGTTTATGTCTGCAATAATTTAATGCTACTGCTGTTTGCATTGACAATGTGTTATCAGTATAGAAAAATGATTTCATACAGGCTACTGCTGTGTTATTGAAAGGCAGATTGGCATGCTGCCTGCAGTTTTCATCACTGGAAAGTCTGATAGTTTAATAATAAAAAGAAAGAAAGATCAAATTCCATTACAGTTAGGAAGAAAAAATATGAACTAAAAGGGGCTCAGATTTGTTTTTATCCTTCTAACATTTCATATTTAAATCCATGGGCTTTTGGAAATTTGTTGGGGTTTTTTTTGCACATTTTCATGCTCACTTACTGATCTTCCATGATTTCAGAGTCCAATGGCAATTTCACAGATGGATCAAAAAAGGATTACAATGACCCATAACTTGAGCCTCAGTTCTAAGAGATTTCACCACATGAACTGCTGAGATCATTATCACCCTTGGACTGCAGAAATGAAGTGAGGCGCATTCTGGCTGTTGCAACCAACCTGAAATGAAGGGCCTCTGAAGAACTGCCCTTTTTGCCAGGAAGAACACAACGAGAAGAGGAAGATCAACTGGACAAAGAAGAGACATTTGCAGCACACTTGCCTTGCTTCATTGCTATTTGAAAGAATATGCAATTACCAGTATCTCTGGGGCTAGAGAACTGAAGAAATGTAGGCAAGAAAAACCAAATGCACAGGTATAGAATAGGTGGTACCTGGGTCAATAGTAGTAACTGTAATAAGGATCTTGAAGTTATAGTTGACAATCACTTAAGTATGAGTCAGCAATGGGCTACAGCTGCCAGAAAAAAAGCTAATGCAATCCTAGGCTGCATTAACAGAGGGATAGAACAAGATCACACAAAATGTTGGTACTACTTTATAATGCCTTGAGTAAGGCCACACTTGGAATATTACATCCAGTTTTGGTTGCCACGATATAAAGAAGAAGTTGAGACTCTAGAAAGAGTACAGAGAAGAGCAGCAAAGATGATTAAGGGTCTGTAGGCTAAAACACATAAAGAACTGTTGCTGGAATTGAGTGTATCTATTTTAATGAAAAGAAGGAATAGAGGTGACATGACAGCAGTGTTCCAATATACCTAAGGGGCTGCCAGAAAGCAGAGGGCATCAATTTATTCTCCAAAGCACCTGAAGGCAGAACAAGAAGCAATGGATGAAAACTAATCAAGGAAAGAATCAACCTAGAACTCAGGAGAAATTTCTGACAGAACATTTCATCAGTGGACTGGCTTGCCTTCAGAAGTTGTAAGTGCTTCATCACTGGAGGTTTTTAAGAAGAGATTGGACAACCACTTGTGTGAAATGGTATGGGGTCTCCTGCCTGAGTAGAGGGTTGGATTGGAAGATCAGCAAGGTCCCTGCCAACTCTTTCATTCTATTATTCTGAAAGCACATTTTGGATCTTTTGGCAGCCAGACGTTTAAAGACTGGTGGCTTCTCTGTACGTGGATGTGGATATGTGTACTGTATCTCTAACCAGGTTGTTTGTTTTCTTTCAATCTGCAAGCTTTTAAGTTATTCTGAGTTACTTCAATCATTTGATTCAAAAGTGGGCTACGTGTTGATACTACAAAGTAAGTTTGATTGGTGATCCTGCTAAGGCTGCCATCAGAGATTTTTTGGCTGCTGCCTAGAGAAAAGGCCTTATTGATTGCATTGCTCTCTTTGCTCTTCCAAGGAAACTCACCTGCTGTAGAATTCCATGACCTTTTTTTTTCTTTACTCAGGGTTTTTAGTTTTGATGTTACTGTTTGTATTTTTTTTTATCATTTAAAATTTCAGAGACACTTCATAGAATCAAGAACTGGAAGGGGGTCATATAGACCATTGAGTTCAACCCCTGCTTCAGGATAGTAGATCAAATTAAGACATCCCAGGGAGATGTCTGTTTGGACTCACTTGAACACAGCATTATCACTTCTTTTGGTCACTGACTCTTAATAGGAAGGATTTTCCCCCTGATGTTAAATTGGAACATGTCTTCTTGTAATTAAAGTCCCTTTATCCATGGTTTGCACTCTGAAACAATAAAAACAGGTCTTGGCTTTCTTCTGTGGTCCAGGTGTTGAAATGCCCCACCATGTCCTTCATTCTCTTTTTTCAAAGCTGAACATGTCCAGTTCCTTCAGTCTTCCTTCATAGAACTAGGGTTCCAGTCTCCTGATCATCCTAAGTATCAAAAGTTCCATGGTTCTGAACCTTTCTTAAGGTGAGTGCCCAAACCAGACACAATATTTGTGGTGGGATTTAATGACTGCCCCTATATAGTGGAATGGTTCTTTCCTGTGATTGGAAATGATACCCATTTTTATTTAAAAATAAAACAAAACAAATGCTGCATTTTACCAAACTCTGGAAGTTTATTGAACTTGGAATATACTATACTAAATTTTAAATTATTCTTAAAACAGCACTTAAAATGTTTTTAACATTTTTAAACAGCATTTTTGCATTCCTGTGCAACTGTCAATTATAGTGCAAACAAGGCAAGTGAACATTGAAGACAACCATTAGGAATTAGGAATCCTTGGTTTACCTCAAGCTCCTATTGCTATGAAGCTTTGCCTAAATGCTTCAGTGATACTGAAAGAAGGAATATATAGGAGAGACTGGCACTTTGAAAGGGACTGAGTGGTGTAATCTTTGAGAGCCCTATGTGTATAATGGAGTATTGCATGTCTGCTACTACTAGTGAACTATGTAAACTTCACTTCATTATACGAAATAAAACTTTTAAAGCTCACCAAGAGGAATATATTAATAAAATCCCTTTATGAGATTAATTATAGGAAAGATGGATGGTCAGCAATTGTTTTAGCCGGCAAATAAAACTGTATTCTCTCAAGTAATCATTGATTTGACTATGTGCTATCAAGTTGTTTTTAACATCTAGTGACCACAATGACATATTTTGTTTCAAATGATCCATCCTTAATCTGTTCTTTCAAGTCTTCCAATAGTGCAGTCATTGTCACTATAACTAAGCCCATCCACTCTGTTGCTGGTCATTCTCTTCTTCTGTTTCCCTCTATCTTTCCCAACATTAAAGTGTTTTCCAGACACCTAGGTCTTTGCATATGTCCAAAGTAAGATAATTTGACCCTGATCATTTGTGCCTTTAATGACAACGTGGGCCTGATTTGTTTGATGATGCATCAATTTGTTTTCTTGACTGTTCACAATATTCTCAGAAGTCTTTTCCAACACCAAAATCCAAAAGTGTCAATATTCTTCCTATCCTGTTTCCTAACATCCAACTTTTGCCTCCATGTCCTTAAATGCCTGCATTTAAGTTCCAGCTGCCTACAATTACTGTAGGCTCGAATCCCACCAGGCTCAAGGTTGACTCAGCCTTCCATCTTCTCGGGGTAGGTAAATTGAGGACCCAAGATTGTTGGGAGCAATAAGCTGACTTTGTAAAAATGCCGCTTAGTAATAAGCAGGCATATGCAATGGAATGAAGGCTATTGCTGAGCACACTGGGTTGTATCCCAAAAATTGTAAGCTGCCCTGAGTCTTCAGAGAAGGGTGGCATATAAATGTAATTAAAATAAATAAAATAAATAAATGTATTTTCTATAGGTTATACTCTTAATTTCTTGTATTTTCCTGTTATGCATTAACCCTCCAATGATACACACATGCTCCCAGGTTCGGCTTATGGTTGCTCATGATCCTGGGACATGTATATTCACCTTCATTTACCCACTCACATACTCACAGCCCTGGAAAATTGCCATGCTCAAATCACTTTCAACTGAAGACTGAGGCACAACTGGTTGTTTAGAATAGACAGAGCAATACTTATTTGAGTTATTCTGTGCTCTTGATGGGGGCAACTTTGATGGTGAAAAATATGTACGACACACCCAAGTGTTCAAGAAGCACAAGATTTGTTGTCCAGTGAATCATCTATATATTTAAAAGTGAAAAAGCACTCATGCATCATCACAAAATCTTCAGAACCGTAAAGCCTACAAACTTGAAATTTGGCATGTATGTTCCTCTTGGCTTCTAGGTGCTCACTAAGAATGGATTTTTCAAAATGACCATCAGAGCATTAGTATTTCATATATTATTATTAACATGCTCTGATGCTGAGAAGTTCTACTCCCCCTTCCCACCTGAAAAGAAATCTCTTCCAAATGCAAAACACAAGCAGAGGAGAGGAGTTTCAGTTCCAGTTTTAGAGCACCAAGCAGCTTTAGTACAGAACAGTTGAGCTAAGCCATATCCAGGCTCCTTGCTGTCTCCTCCTTGCTCACACAGCAAATACTGTTTCAGTTTCCAAACAGCCCTGAACTCTCTCACACACTGGCAGGACATTAGCCAGATGAATACCGATGGATGCTAGTAGGCAGAGGCACAATTTTTTCCCCTTATTTCCCTCCCCCAAAACTTGCCTAATCACATAGTTTTGTAGCGAAGCATAGGTACTCTGCTAGTATCTCATATGATCAGGAAATCAAATAGCATATACCTGCCCTTTCACCCTATCAGAAGATGATGAAACTTACAGTCTAATGTACTTAGAGAGCACTTAATTGATTTAACCAAAGACAGAAGGCAAGACCTGTTTTGAAATTTAATGTTGAAATATAACTTCTTTAGGACACATCAGTGTTTCTCAACCTTAAGTTTAAGGTATGTGGACTTCACTTCCTAGTATGAAGTATGTGGACTTCACTTCCTCATCCAACATACTGGTTGGCTAATTATGGAACTTGAGGCCCACACTTAATAAAGTTGCTGAGGTTGAGAAACACATGATAAATACATGATACAAGAGCAGTGGTGTATATTTATGAGAGAAAGGCAGAGAGATGGGGGATGGAGAGAGGGAGAGAGGGGGGAGAGAGAGAGAGAGAGAGAAGAGAGAGAGAGACAGAGGGAGGAAGATGATTTGGAAACTTGAAAACCACCTCCTACACTTTAAGAAATCTTTGCTGTGTAGGTGGAAGTTCTGAAATGAGTCTTTTCTAAAGGGTGGTTCTGGGGATACCTTTTATCATGAAGATAACAACAAAAGAAGGGAATAGGATTTCAGCAGAGACAATTGCTAAGGTTGCTTCAAGCCTTCAGAGTCCCTTGTTTTAAAGAAAAAGGAAAGGATTGCCTGCTGTTCCAAGCTCTCAGACTGAAAATGGGTCAACCAAAGCAGACCAAATGATCAATTCACGTTTCCAGTGCAAGCCAAAGACCAAATGGAACTTTTGTTCTAGTCAGTGATAGTTTATCATTCACCAGCTGTTCTTGTTGTATTTTTAAAAACGTGTATTTAAAATACTTGAACACTTTGTCATATGTTTGGTCTTGTTTACAGCTTGATCAGGTCAGACTACTTCAAAGCCCTGTGGGACGTAACAAAGGCACATTTTAGGGTCTCTTTCCAGCTAGCAGCTTTTTCAATCTGTTTGATGTGTGTACCTGCAGTGAAAAGTACACTTGGGCCACCTCTCACACATCACATGTCTTTTCCTGTACAATGATGAATGTTCACACAGGAAAATGTAAATCATAAAGCAAGCTCCAGAAGACATCCACCCTTTATTTAAGACCTTTTCTGCATGATCACTTCCAGACAAAGAACTACATCACCAGGAATTTATTTATTAAACTCAGACCCCTCAATTCTTATTAGCTGCCATAAGGTTCCCAGGCAGGCCTCTGCATCAACTTAGACTTGCTTACTTTTAAGATGAAAAGTACACATGTAGAACCTGCTGGCCATGCCTTTTCCCAAAGTACTCAATTCCATTCCCCCTTGAAATAGGCCACATCCAGCTATTTTCAGGGAAGCCTCCTAAGAACATCTCATGTTTGTAAACACTGGAGAGCCTTCACATTTGCTGATAATTACCCTTGTAACCTGTAGTGCTACTTTGGTTATATAAAAATTAATAATGAAGAGATTGTTGATAATCATTTTGGCTCACTCTGTTTTAGCCCAGATTTCCCCCCAAAAGCTCAGTTTGATAAACATGATTCTCTACATGGGACTGCCCTTGCAGACCACCCGGAGGTTGCAGTTGGTGCAGAATGCGGCCGTGCGGGTTGTGTTGGGAGTGTCCTGATACTCCCATGTTACACCCCTCCTGCGCGACCTGCATTGGTTGCCGGTTGCCTTTCGGGTGAGATTCAAGGTATTAGTGACAACATATAAAGTCCTACATGGCTTGGGTCCGGGGTACTTGCGGGAACGTCTCCTGCCGGCATCACACTCTAATCGCCCTGTACGCTCCCACAGGCAGGGCCTCCTTGGGGTACCGTCGACTAGACATTGTCGGCTGGCGGTGCCCAGGGGTAGGCCTTCTCTGTGGGACCACCCACCCTGTGGAATCAGCTCCCCTTGGACCTTTGTTTGGCCCCTGATCTCTGATCCTTCCGCTGCGACCTGAAGACCTGGTTATTTCAGCAGGCCGGCCTGGACTGAACCAAGGGGGGGTCTCTTCTTTTTTTAAATAATTTTAATTGTTTTAATATTGGGCTTGTATTGTTTAATCATTTTTAGGTAAATTATTGTATTTTATATTGTGAGCCGCTTTGAGTCCTTAGGGAGAGAGGGCGGCATACAAGTCTAATAAATTATTATTATTATTAATTATTATTAATTATGATGCCTCCTCAGCCAGATAACCTATGAAGTAGAATATGACCAAAGAGAATGCTCATACATTGGGCTGACCACTGGTTTTCCCAACCACAGTTTATTGAATACATTTCACATATACATTAAGATATAAATCATGTTTTAGTAATCACAATGTCTCAGCTTATGAAATCTTGGAATTGTGGAGCTGGGAGGAAGCAAAAGAGTTGGGTAGCTCAATTCTCCACAATGCTCAAGAAAATCAATTAAACTCTCCTTGAGTTGTAGCTGTCTAGCCTCTTCTTAAAAACCAGAGGTAAAGTATTCCACTGTTCTACAGATTTTATCATCAGGAAGTTTTCTCTTATATTCAAATTCCTTATATACCGTGTTTCCCCGAAAATAAGACACTGTCTTATATTTTTTTTTGGCTCCCAAAAACACACTAGGTCTTATTTTCGGGGTAGGTCTTATATATTTATGGTGCCAAATAGTGGGTGTGAGTGTGTGTGTGTGGGTGTTTCGCGGGTGCACGGTTGCTCCCTGAAAAGTCTTCCTGGAACTGGAGATTTACACTAGGTCTTATTTTCGGGGTAGGTCTTATATTAGGGCAGGTTTAGAAAATAGTGCTAGGTCTTACTTTTGGGGTAGGTCTTATTTTCGGGGAAACACGGTAGTAATAGCACTTAAGACTCATACCGCTTCATAGCCCTCTCTAAGCAGTTTACAGAGTCAGCATATTGCCCCCAACAATTTGGGGTCCACATTTTACCCACCTCAGAAGGATGGAAGGCTGAGTCAACCTTGAGCCTAGTGGGATTTGAACTGCCAAATTGCAGGCAGCCGACAGCAGAAGTAGCCTGCAGTACTGCACTCTAACCACTGCACCACTGAGGCTCATAACTGCAACATATACTTATTATTCATATATTTTCCTAGGCCAAGGCCCAAAGCTAAACAAAATCTCAAGATCCAACACATAACTTTATGATATGGGAATTGACACATGCTTGCAATGGACTTGGTCAGACAAAGATGAGAACAACATATACAAAAAATAATATATTTTTGCTAGCTACCAAGAAGATATCTTGTAGCCAATCAGATTTACAGTCAATCTTGGCATGGCTCACTTGGCACCCAGATGTTTCTTATTAAATCTGAAAAAACATTTATACAAAACAAAAGCCTAGGCTACAACCATACACACCTGACTGCATTAAAGACTAACTGAGATTAATTGGTCTGATAATGTGTGGAAATGTGTGCACTAAAGACATTTAACAACAGCTTTATTTAAAAAAATGCTACTTCAATATAAAAAGGTTAAACATAGTAATATTTATTGAAATCTATCAACATGTGGCCTTCTAAATGCTTTATAATTTTTGAGCTATAGAGAAATATACTCTAGGTCAGCGGCCCCCAACCTTTTGGGCACCAGGGACCAGTTCCATGAAGAGGGTTTTCTGGAGACCAGAGAGGGCGTGGTTTTGCCTGCTGCCTGCATCCAGCGGATGTTTGCATGTCCCAGTTTCTGGCAGTTTCTGGTACTGGTCCACAGACTGGGGGCTGGGGACTTCTGCTCTAGAGCATAATAAAGGAAAACAAGAAAGAATTTAAACTGTACCAAAGACACAGAACAGGCAAAGAGAGAGTGACCAAAACAAAGCAGGCAATCAGTACCTGAGGTTCTCCCCTTCTTTTATTAGACATCTATCTTTCCTTTATTTTACCTTTTCTCCTCACTGATTCTGATGAGAAGGAAATAAAAACTATGCCTGATTCAGAACTAGCACCATTCCTTCCCTGTTCCTGTAATGGCTCTGGACATAGCAAATCTGTAGATCCATAACCTCTCCTCCATGGAAAGCTCCCAGATTGCTTTTCTGATCTCTTTTATACACTGAATCCTGGTATTAGAGAATCTTGTGTCTCTGCAGCTTTAGGACAGTGGCTTTTTTTTAAGCAGTTTTCCCTTAAGGAGATCTAAAAATACCTGTGGCCCTTGTGATGTCCCCCCCCCCCAGGAATTACAGTATTACATCCTTAATTTAAAAAACAGCACTATCGCTATTATGATAATCAGTTGGTGTATTGGTTAAAGTACAGGTTAGAAATCAGGAGACCCTGAGTTCTGTTAAAGCATAGACATGAAGACAGTTCGGTAGTCTTGGGCCAAACATTCTTTCTTAGCCCTAGGAAGTCAACAATGGCAAATTATACTGAAATCTTGCCAAGGAAACTGGACTTGTCCAGGCAGTCACCAGCAGTCAATCCTGAGGCACCTCTCACACAAAATTGCTATTACAGGTAGTCCTTGTCTTGTGACTGTCTCATTTAGGAACCATTCATAGTTACAGTGCTGATGAAAAATAACTTTATGACCAGTCTTCATATTTCTGACCTTTATAGATTTGTAGAAGAAAGAATAACTGAAGTAATATCATAAGCATAGTCAGTTTTGTTAACCAACAACTTCACTTAACCACTGAATTGCTGTGGTCCCAACTGTGGTCACTAAACAAGGACTGTCTGTATAATTGACTAAAAATGTGAGGCTGTTTTTTTAAAGTCCTTTCTTGACAGGAAATTCACCAAACACATATTATTTGAAGAAACAGGTAAAGCATTGGAATACAAGCTGCATACTGTATTTTTGGATGGGGGTCTTTCTGCAGTAATAAACATGTTGATTTGAAACCCTATAACAAGGCTCTTCAAACTTAGCAAATTTAAGACTTGTGGACTTCAACTCCCTGAATTCCTGAGCTAACATGACTGGAGGAGGAATTCTGGGAGTTAAAGTCCACAAAGTCTTAAAGCTGTCAAGTTTGAAAACCCCTGCCCTATAACACTTATTTTCTTGTTATTTTTATATTGCTTATTTATAGTCTGTTTTCCCCATCGACTATATACATACACACACAAAAGAAACATTTACCTGGGAATAATTTCCTCTGAAATAAATGGGCTTAATATGAACCTGTGTAGAATCACAGTGAGCGCCAGTTTGGTGTAGTAATTAAGGTATCAGAATAGAAACTGGGAGATTTGTGAGTTCTAGTCCTGCTTTAAGTACAAAGTTAGCTGGGTGACCTCTGACTAGTCAGTTTCTCTTAGACATAGGAAGGAGACCAGGGCAGATCACTTCTGAAAAACTTGCCAAGAAAGCTGCAGGGACTTGGCCAGGCCCTCTTCAAGGATGGGACATGAATGGAAGAAGAAAGTGCATTGTAAAATGTCAGCAAGCACCTTATAGTTACTGCAAAGGATTGATTTTCTGTTGCTAATGGAAGAACTATTTCTAATTTTAAACAGACTAATTCATTCAGAGGGTCAAGCTTTTTAAGTTTGTTAAGAAACAGGCATGACATTTTGTCTATCTGTGCATGTCTGTGTCTTTTGTAGAAAAAATACTATTTGCTACCCTCTTCTGGAATGGTTTAATAAAGTCAAATTTCAGACAATAATAAATGAAACAATAATAAAAAAAATACCAGGGAACCTTAGCAACAAAGAAATATACCCCTTGGCATAGCTTAACAGCTAGAATTCATTTAGTGCAAATCTATAAGTAATGACAAGGACGATGACTTTCTATTGAGAGATCAGAGAAGGGAAGGATTACATAATACAACCACATATACATACATTCACCCAGGAACTAGGGAAAGAATTGGAAAAGGTGCAAGACTTAACAAAGCCGTCATACGTCTACACAAACGTGCGTACAGATGCAATGTAAACATTTGCAAGGATCAGATATCTATTGCAGAGTGGTGCAGTTCCTTTTTTTAACGATCTACTTCTATATTTCATTAAGAATTCAATTAAAATAGTCGTTATATTTCCGACTTTCAGTTGAGCGGACGAGTCAAAGCCTGAATACAATTCCACGAGACTGGGCGTTAGAAAGACGGATTCCCTTTTGCTTT